>JAQQAC010008525.1:176094-283386 GCA_029783875.1 Phataginus tricuspis | reverse complement strand
GGAACCAGAATGTTTCCATGTGCCACCAAGCCACACCTTATGCTCCACAAGGATTGAAGCTCGTTTGTTTGGGACTTTGCTCCATGTATCCTTTCACTTGGCTGTTAACTTATATCCTTTACACTATCCTTTACTAAATTGGTAAACATAACTGTTTTCCTGACTTCTGTGAGCTATTCAAGCAAATTTAACCTAAGGGGAAGCCATTGGAACCTCCAATCTGGAGCTGTTTGATCAGAATCACAGATGGCTTGTGACTGACATCTGGGTTGGCAGTTAGAGGGTAGTCTTGTAGGATGGAGTCCTTAAACTGAGAACCTAGTGCTGTCTCTGGGCAGACAGTGTCTGAATTGAGCTGAGTTTTCAGACACCCTGTTGGTGTTCAAGAATTGCTTGGTGCCATGCATGGGAACCTTCCATCCCCAAACACACACACACTGAAATTGGGTCCAGGAACCTGAAAGGAGTTGGTGTGCAACACACACCTCTTAAGTGTATTCCTAAGCATCTTTTTATTTTTCATGCTATTGTAAATGGAATTGTTTTCTTGATTTCCTTCTTAGATGGATTGTTTGTACATATAGAAATACAAGTGGTTTTCATGTTGATTTTGTTTCCTGCAATTCTACTGAATTTGTTTATTAGTTCGAATAGATTTTTGGTAAAATTTTAGGGTTTTCTGCATATCAGATTATGTTATATGTAAATTGAGAAAAATTTTCTAATTTCTTCTAATTTGAATGCCTTTTATTCTTTTTCTTACCTAATCGCTCTGGCTAGGACTTCCAGCACTATGTTAAATATAAGCAGAGAGTAGGCATTCTTGCTTTGTTCCTAATCTTAGAAAAAAAGCTTTGAATTGTTCAGTAGTTGTTAGTTGTGGCTTCTCATATATGGCCTTTATTAAGTTGAGGCACATTTCTATTCCTAGTCTATTGAGAATTTTTAATCATGAGAGGTTTTCAATTCTGTCAAATGCCTTTGTTATATCTATTTAGATGATCATGTGATTTAAATGCCTCAATCTTTTAATTGATTTGATGTTCACATTGATTGATTTTCAGAAGCTGAACCATCCTTGCATCCAATGAATAAATTCTAAAAATTCATGATGTATGATCCTTTCAATGTGCTGTTGATATTCTAGTATTTTCTAAGGGAATTTTGCATCTGTGTTTGCCAGTGATATTGACCTGTGCTTTTTTCTTGTAGTGTCTTTAACTTTAGTATCAGGGTAATGCTGGCCTCATAAAATGAAGTGTTTCCTCTTCATTTTTTTGGAATGGTTTGAGAAGGATTGGCCTTAATTCTTAAACGTTTGATAGAATTCATCCATGTAGTCATCTTGTCCTGCGATTTTCTGGGTTGAAAGGTATGTGATTACTCTCTTAATGTCCTTACTAGTTATACATCTGTTCACATTTTCTGTTTCTTCATAATTCAGTCTTGGTAAATAGTATGTTTCTCGGAACTATCCACTTCTAGGCTATCCAGTTTTTGGTAAATTATTATTAATATTAGTCTCAGGATAATTTTTATTTCTGTGGCATCAGTTATATCTTCTCTTTCACTTGTGATTTCATTTATTTGAGTGTTATCTTGTTTTCTTGATTAGTCTAACTAAAGGTTTGTCAATTTTGTTTCTTTTCAAAAACCAACACTGATTTTGTGGATTTTTCTATTGTTTTCCTATTCTCTATTTTGTTTATTTATTCTCTAATCTATTATTTCTGTTTTTATTCTAAATTTGGGTTTATTGTGCTCTTCTTTTTCTAGCTCCTTGAGGTGTATATTATTTGTGATCTTTTTAAATGTAGGGGTTGATCTGCATAAACTTCCCTATTAGTACTTTTTGCTGCATCCCATAAGTTTGGTATGTTGTGTTTTCACTTTCACTTGTCTCATTTTTAAAATCATTTTTTAATTTACCTGTTGATTTTTTCTTTGATCCATTGGTTGTTCAGGAGTATGTTTAATTTCCACATGTTTGTGAATTCCAGTTTAGCTTGTTATGATTTCTAGTTGCATTTCATTGTTGTGGGGAAAAAAATCTTTGGAATGATGTCAATCTTAAATTTGTTAAGATTGTTTTATGACATAACATGTAATCTATTCTGGAGAATGTTCCATGTACCCTTGAAAAAAAATGTATATTTTGCTGCTGTTGGGTGGAATGTTCTGTATATGTCTGTTATGTCCATTTGTGTGTAGTATAGTTTAAGTCCAATGTTTTCTTATTGATTATCTGTCTGGATGCTATGTCCGTTATTGAAAGTAGATTATTGAGCTCTCCTATTCTTACAATATTGCTACAAAATTCTCCCTTCAGTTCTATTGATAGTTGCTTTATATGTTTAGATGCTCTGATGTCAAGTGCTCATATGTTTATAATTGTTGTATCTTTCTGGTGAATTGACCCTTTTATCATGATATAATGTTCTTATTTGTCTCTTATGACAGTTTTGATTTAAAGTCTGTTGCTTGACATAAGTATAGCTACCCTTATCTTTTTTGGTTATAATTCTCATGAAACATCTTTTTACATTCTTTCTCTTTCAGCCACGTGTGTCTTAAATCTAATATGAGTCTCTTGTAAGAAGCATGTTTTGAATTCATTCAGACACTCCATATTTTTTATTGGGGGAATTTAATCCATTCATGCTTAATTATTGGTTGAAAAGGATTTATGTTGCCATTAAAATTTTTTTTCTGCCTTGTAATTCTTTTGTTCTTCTATTCCTCACTTACTATCTTCCTTTGTATTTCATTGTGGGTTTTTTTTGTATTGATATATTTTGATACATTTCTTTTTCTTTTGTGTGTCTTCTATAGTTATTTTCTTTGTGGTTTCCACGGGGCTCACATAAAACATGGTTATCATAGTCTATTGATAGCAACTTAAATCACACAGAAAAACTCCACAAAATTATTTCTACCCCCAACACACTTTATGTTATTGATGTCACAGTTTACATGTTTTCGTACTCTATATCCATTAGTATATCTTCCTGGTCATAGTTTTTAAAAAATACTTTATTCACTTCTGTACTACAATTAAAAGAGATTTATCCTTTACCGTTAGAATATTCAGTATTCTGTATTTGTTTATATATTTACATTTACTAGTAACTTCCATATGCTTTCAGATTCTTGTTAGTATCATTTTGTCTTAACTTGAAGATATCTCTTTAGTATTTCTTGTATAGCACACCTAATCGCAAATTCCCTCAGCTTTTCTCTTAAGAAGTCTTTATTACTCCTTTATTTTTGAAGGACATTTTGCTAGGTATACTATTCTTTGTTGCCAGTATTTTTCATTTAGCATTTTGAATATATCATCTCATGCCCTTCCTGGCTAGGTTTGTGCTGAGAAATTTACTGATAGTCTTGTGGGCATTCTCCTTTACCTGAAAATTTTCTCTGCCTGCTTTCAATAGTTTCTCTGTATTTGAATTTTGACAACTTGATCATAATTGATCTTCATGTGGACTTCTTTGCGTTCCTATTATTTGAGATCTGTCAGATTTCCTGAATCTGTATGTCCATTTCCTTCACTGGATTTAGGAAGTTTGCAGACATTGTTTCTTTGAATAATCTCTCTGTCTCCTTATTTCTCTCTCCTCCTTCTGGAACTTCCATAATGCATATATTGATCCAGTTAATTCTGTCCCATAATTTTCTTAAGATTTCTTCATTTTTTCTCATTCTTTGTTCTTTCTTTTTCTTTGCTTTGATCCTCTGCCTGGATAATTTGCAATGAACTGTCTTTGAGTTCACTGATCCTTTCACTTGATCTAGTCTGCTGTTGAAGCTCTCATTCAGTTTTTGTATTTTTCAGCTCTCTGTTTCTAAAAAATATTTTTTTATCTCAGTTGAAATTCTCACCTTGTGTCATGCATTGTTCTCCTGACATAGTTGAGCATCTTTATAATGATTAGTTTGAATTATCTGTCAGGTACATCATAATTCTCCACTTCATTATGATTGGCTTCTGGAGATTTATCTTGGTCTTTTCTTTGGCATGTATTTCCCTGTTCTTCATTTCCCTTGACTCCTTGTGTTGGTATCTGTGCATTAGAAAAAAAAATAGGCACTCTCCCAGTTTTCACAGATTGACCTCTTACAGGAGAAGACCTTCACCAATTATCTAGGGAATCTAGAGGCATCTGAAACTTTTGTGCTAGTCCAAACTGACAATTTGCTCTTATTGGTCTCCAAGCATGTAGAGTATCTCAAGTTCCATGAGCACTCTGAGACAAAATCTGGTCTCTCAGGCAGCCCCTGGAAAATTTGGAACATTTGGATGCATGGTTTAACTCCTTAACTCCCCAGGAAGAAGCTGGGATTAGGGGTTTTGTCCACTTGAATCTGTGCTTGGTGGAGGGGCCATGGTGACTGCTTGAGCCCCAGTTTAAACTGCTGCCTTTGCTCTCACTGATTCTAGATTATGCTGGGTCCTGTCAGTGCTCTAAGATGGGCAAGACAGAAGCTAGTTCCTTGGGCAGCCTCAGGAAAAGTTTAAACATTGGACATGTGGTGCAACTATTTTTCTCTCAGCAAGAAAATGTAAGATGGCCTTTCCTTCTAATCATTTGGCATTGTGGTGGAGGTAGGGATTATGGTTATAGAGCATCTCAAAATTTCCTGCCAGCTTTGACAGCAACTTAAATCACACAGAAAAACTCCACAAAATTATTTCTACCCCCAACACACTTTATGTTACTGGTGTCACCGTTTACATGGCTGGTTTCATGTTTTTGCAGGTGCAGGAGCCTCTAAACTAGTTTCTGGATGTCCCATAAAAGGTATTTGAGCATGCATTGTTTTTGAGTTGTTATCTAAGAGGGAATGAGGGTCCAGAGATTCTTATCCCACCATCTTGCTGATCTCACATACCTTTTGAGAGCCAAGTGAGAGTTAAAACTTTTCTCAGAAACACAAAATAAATAACAAAATGTATTGTAGATGTTGTCGAACACAATGAATATATTGGTCTAAGACAATTCATTGACTTAATGGAAAGGTAACCTGCTACTCAGAACATGAGAAACACATGTTATTAAAAAAGGAAAAAATGTTTAATCCTACAAAGGATGTTTACACAGCACACTGAATTTGGTTTTAAAATGTTGCTTTGGTCTTCTACATTTTCCTCTTAGATCTTATTGTCCAGGTTTTAAATCGTCTTACCTGACCCCAACTCAGGTTTTCCATTTTCATTTCCAAATCCATTTTCAGACTTAAACAAAGAAGACCCAGTACAATCATTATTTAAATTATGGTCTATATCTTGCAAGGAATAATTTAGTTTTAGTGTCCTACTCTAGCCACATGTTGAAGTAAGAACTGCCTTATATTCAGCTTCTACTACTTCATTGTGTTGTACCTTATGTTTTAAATATCCTTTCTCTTTGATCCTGTTGAAACCCTGCTGCAATAATGTAGAACTTTATTAACTCCAACTCAGAGTTGAGAGAACTGAGGGTCACACTTACAGAACCATCCAAGCTCCCACAGCCTATCAGTGGCAGAGCCAGGTTATCAGCCCTTTGTGTTATTGAGGTTTCCCGGGCATCAGCGAGCCTGGGGAACTGATATACAGTCTCTTGTTTCTCCTGAGTGCCTTGGTTTGGTTCAGAGATGCTTCATGGGGCTAAGACCCAGGTGGCAACTCATAACAGAACTGGAATGAAAAATAAGCTCTCTGGAAGTCCCTAGGTTATGCTCAAAGTGAGGATGTTTCTGGACCAGTGTTTCTGAGGTAATAGTTTTAAAGGATCTCCTAATCTGGGGTTATTTTTCTGTTCACTAGCTTATAATACTACATGCCTTTATCTGAAGACCTTTTCTTTTATATGTGTGTGTCTGTAAAAACAAGTTTATGCATGTTATATTGAGTAATATATTTACATTCCAGGAAAAAATACAATCTTGGGGAAAAGTTTAAAGAATAACCATTGATAAATTTTCCTCTTTCACAGCCGTGTATTGAGGAAAAATTTTATGTTTTTCTAATCAAGAGAGTATATAGATCTGTGGAATCAAAGAAGCCGGAGCAAACAAGTGGGCTTGTTTATAAATGAAAAAGCTCCAAGCTACTTACTGAAAAATAGATGGAAGACACATGTGGGGATAAACTATGAGGGTGAAGGGGAGAGCAGCAAGGTAAAGGACGTCTGGTTAAGCCAAACAACACTACTGAGAACTGAAGTGTCACCTAGCATCAGATTTTGAAGACTGTTCCTGGATCCATCAATTAAAACCTTAAGTCAAATTCATGAAGATATTTCAGAGCTTGAAAAAAGGACATCATCTTTTGATGAAATGTGATTCACATCACTTGACAGAAAATAAGCTGTTTCTATGGTTCCTGCTTGCCTTTATTGTTAAGTTTCGTTTGGCTCACTGCTGATTCAGTGTTTCCTGTGGGTTAAAAGTGACCTCACACAGTGTAGGCAGAACATCAGAGACCTTGTCAGTCCTCAGGAAAAAGAATAAAAGGACTAATAGCTTCCAGAATGTGTTTGAAGAGCTAATAATTGGCTCAAATGCCAAAACGAAATAGCCTCCAAAAATCTGGACTCTTCTTTAACTGTTTTTTTTCTTTATTTCTTTGAGTTAGAGAACAGTATTTCAGGCCATGATTGCAGTTTTCTGTTAATAAAAATTCATTATTAAAAATAGTTATGTAGTTAAAAAATAATCATCCCACATAAATTTTATGATATATAAGAATGCATAATAAAAGTAGTGAAACTTCGGGTAAGTCAGTTAATCTCTCTCAGCCTCAGTTGGAGCTGGGCTGTGAGATCATATGATCAGTAACCTTTAGCCAGTGGGGTTATAATAAGGATTTGTAAAAGGCACACATGTTTGTGTTGTTTAAATGATGACTGATATTGAACATACCTTTTCAAACCTTTACAGAACTTGTAGGCTGGAGTGGGGAGTGGGGGAATCTTAGAAGAGAGACCAAGAGTTGAGTATAGTGGGATGTGATAGAAAGGATTGAATAGCACCAAATTAACCTATTATTACTGTAGATCTGTCTTTAATGTTTGTCACATGTGACCTAAATAAATATATGCTTTAATGGAAAAGATATTGTGGGGTAAATGACAGTACTTCCAGAATCTTCTGCCTAGCCTTAGCTCATTTACATATCAATAGGCGTTTACCTCCTCAGAGCCTCCCAACGATTTGGGGCAAGGGGAGGAGAGAAAGTCCATTTACACCCTCATGTTTTGTCCCCACGTGTGTCTCCCATCTAGTTGCAAGTAAATAGCTTGGAACTTTTTCATTTATAAACCAGCCCACTTATTTGATCTGGCTTCTTTAAGTTCACAGATCTATATACTCTCTTGATTAGCAAAACATACAATCTTTCCTCAATACAAGGCTGTGGAAGAGGAAAACTTATCAATGGTTATTCTTCAAATAGTGTTTGGCATTATTTATTATTATTATTATTTTTTGATATTATTAATATACAATTACATGAGCAACATTATGGTTACTAGACTCCCCCTACTATCAAGTCTCCACCACATACCCCATTGCAGTCACTGTCCATCAGTATAGTAGGATGTTATAGAATCACCACTTGTCTTCTCTGTGTTATACTGTCTTCCACGTATCCCCCCACCCCACCCCCATATGTGCTACATTATGTGTGCCAATCGTAATGCCCCTTTTCCCCCCTTATCCCTCCCTTCCCACACATCCTCTCCAGTACCTTTCCCTTTGGTAACTGTTGGTCCATTCTTGAGTTCTGTGAGTCTGCTGCTTTGTTCCTTCAGTTTCTTCTTTGTTCCTATACTCCACAGATGAGTGAAATCATTTGATACTTGTCTTTCTCTCCCTGGCTTATTTCACTGAGCATAATACCCTCTAGCTCCACCATGTTGTTGCAAATGGTAGGATTTGTTTTCTTCTTACGGCTGAATAATATTCAATTGTGAATATATACCACATCTTCTTTATCCATTCATCTACTGATAGACACTTAGGTTGCTTCCATTTCTTGGCTATTGTAAATAGTGCTGCAATAAACATAGGGGTGCATATGTCTTTTTCAAACTGGGCTGCTGCATTCTTTCGGTAAATTCCTAGGAGTGGAATTCCTGGGTGATATGGTATCTCTATTTTGAGTTTTTTGAGGAACTTCCATACTGCTTTCCACAATGGTTGTACTAATTTACATTCCCACCAGCAGTGTAGGAGGGTTCCCCTTTCTCCACATCCCCGCCAACATTTGTTGTTGTTTGTCTTTGGATAGCGGCCATCCTAACTGGTGTGAGGTGATATCTCATTGTGGTTTTAATTTGCATTTCTCTGATGACTAGAGATGTGGAGCATCTTTTCATGTGCCTGTTGGACATCTGAATTTCTTCTTTGGAGGTGTGTCTGTTCAGCTCCTCTGCCTATTTTTTAATTGGCTTATTTGCTTTTTGTTTGTTGAGGTGCGTGACCTCTTTATATAATTTGGGTGTCAACCCCTTATCAGATATGTCATTTATGAATATATTCTCCCATACGGTAGGATGTCTTTTTGTTCTACTGATGGTGTCCTTTGCTGTACAGAAGGTTTCTAGTTTGATATAGTCCCACTTGTTCATTTTTGCTTTTGTTTTCCTTGCCTGGGGAAATATGTTCATGAAGAAGTTGCTCATGTTCATGTCCAAGAGATTTTTGCCTATATTTTTTTGTAGGAGTTTTACGGTTTCATGACTTACATTCAGGTCTTTGATCCATTTTGAGTTTACTTTTGTGTATGGGGTTAAACAATAATCCAGTTTCTTTCTCTTGCATGTAGCTGTCCAGTTTTGCCAACACCAGCTGTTGAAGAGGCTGTCATTTCCCCATTCTATATCCATGGCTCCTTTACTGTATATTAATTGACCATATATGCTTGTGTTTATATCTGGGCTCTCTATTCTGTTCCACTGGTTTATGGGTCTGTTCTTGTGCCAGTACAATTGTCTTGATTACTGTAGCTTTGTAGTAGAGCCTGAAGTCAGGGAGCGTAATTCCCCCTGCTTTATTCTTCCTTCTCAGGATTGCTTTGGCTATTCGGGGTCTTTTGTGGTTCCATATGAATTTTAGAAGTATTTGCTCTAGTTCATTGAAGAATGCTGTTGGTATTTTGATAGGGATTGCATTGAATCTGTAGATTGTGTTAGGCAGGATGGGCATTTTGACAATATTAATTCTTCCTATCCAAGACCATGGGATGAATATCCATTTATTAGTGTCCTCTTTAATTTCTCTTAAGAGTGTCTTGTAGTTTTCAGGGTATAGGTCTTTCACTTCCTTGGTTAAGTTTATTCCTAGATATTTTATTCATTTGGATGCGATTGTGAATACAATTGTTTTCCTGATTTCTCTTTCTGCTAGTTCATTGTTAGTGTATAGGAAAGCCACAGATTTGTGTGTATTAATTTTGTATCCCTCAACTTTGCTGAATTCAGATATTAGTTCTAGTAGTTTTGGAGTGGATTCTTTAGGGTTTTTTATGTACAATATCATGTCATCTGCAAACAGGGACAGTTTGAGTTCTTCCTTGACAATCTGGATGCCTTTTACTTCTCTGTGTTGTTTGATTGCCATGGCTAGGACCTCCAGTACTATGTTGAATAAAAGTGGGGAGAGTGAGAATACTTGTCTTGTTGCCGATCTTAAAGGAAAAGCTTTCAGCTTCTCACTGTTAAGTACAATGTCGGCTGTGGGTTTGACATATATGGCCTTTATGATGTTGAGGTACTTGCCCTCTATACCCATTGTGTTGAGAGTTTTTGTCATGAATGGATGTTGAATTTTTACAAATGCTTTTTCAGTATCTATGGAGATGATCATGTGGTTTTTGTCCTTTTCCTTGATGTAGTGGATGATGTTGATGAATTTTCGAATGTTGTACCATCCTTGCATCCCTGGGATGAATCCCAGTTGATCATGATGGATGATCTTTTTCAGGTATTTTTGAATTCTATTTGCTAATATTTTGTTGAGTATTTTTGCATCTATGTTCATCAGGGATAGTGGTCTGCAATTTTCTTTCTTTGTGGTGACTTTGCCTGGTTTTGGTATTAGAGTGATGCTGGCCTCAGAGAATGAGTTTGGGAGTATTCCCTCCTCTTCTACTTTCTGTAAAACTTTAAGGAGGATGGGTATTAGGTCTTCAGTAAATGTTTGATAATATTCATCAGTGAAACAATCTGATCCAGGCGTTTTGTTCTTAGGTAGTTTTTTGATTACCAATTCAATTTCTTTGCTGGTAATTGGTCTATTCAGATTTTCTGTTTCTTCCTGAGTCAGCCTTGGAAGGTTGTATTTTTCTAGAAAGTTGTCCATTTTTTCTAGGTTATCCAGTTTGTTAGCATATAATTTTTCATAGTATTCACTCATAATTCTTTGTATTTCTGTGGTATCCATAGTGATTTGTCCTTTCTCATTTCTGATTCTGTTTATGTGTGTATACTCTCGTTTTTTCTTGATAAGTCTGGCTATGGGTTTATCTATTTTGTTTATTTTCTCAAAGAACCAGCTCCTGCTTTCACTGATTCTTTCTATTGTTTTATTCTTCTCAATTTTATTTATTTCTGTTCTAATCTTTATTGTGTCCCTCCTTCTACTGACTTTGGGTCTCATTTGTTCTTCTTTTTCTAGTTTTGTTAATTGTGAGTTTAGACTGCTCATATGGGATTGTTTTTCTTTCCTGAGGTGGGCCTTTATTGCAATATACTTTCCTCTTAGCATGGCCTTCGCTGCGTCCCACAGATTTTGCGGTGTTGAATTACTGTTGTCATTTGTCTCCATATATTGCTTGACTCTGTTCTTATTTGGTCATTGATCCATTGATTATTTAGAAGCATGTTATGAAGCCTTCATGTGTTAGTGGGCTTTTTTGTTTTATTTGTGTAATTGATTTCTAGTTTCATACCTTTGTGATCTGAAAAGCTGGTTGGTACAATTTCAATCTTTTTGAATTTACTGAGGTTCTTTTTGTGGCCTAATATATGATCAATTCTTGAAAATGTTCCATGTGCACTTGAGAAGAATGTGTATCCTGTTGATTTTGGATGGAGTGTTCTGTAGATGTCTGTTAGGTCCATCTGTTCTAATACATTGTTCAGTGCCTCTGTCTCTTTATTTATTTCCTGTCTGCTTGATCTGTCCTTTGGAGTGAGTGGTGTGTTGAAGTATCCCAAAATGAATGCATTGCATTTTATTTCCCCCTTTAATTCTGTTAGTATTTGTTTCACATATGTAGGTGATCCTGTGTTGGATGCATAGATATTTATAATAGTTATATCCTCTTGTTGGACTGACCCTTTTATCATTATGTAATGTCCTTCTTTGTCTCGTGTGACTTTCTTTGTTTTGAAGTCTATTTTGTCTGATACAAGTACTACAACTTCTGCTTTTTTCTCACTATTAGTTGCATGAAATATCTTTTTCCATCCCTTCACCTTCAGCCTGTGTATGTCTTTGGGTTTGACGTGAGTCTCTTGTAGGCAGCATATAGATGGGTCTTGTTTTTTTTATCCATTCGGTAACTCTATGTCTTTTGATTGGTGCATTCAGACCATTTACATTTAGGGTGATTATCGACAGGTACGTACTTGTTGCCAGTGTGCTTTAGATTCGCGGTTACCAAAGGTTCAAGGTTAACTTCCTTACTATCTAACAGTCTAATTTAACTTACTTCGTATACTATTAAAAACACAACCTAAAGGTTCTTTTTTTCCCTCCTTTTTCTTCTTCCTCCATTCTTTGTATGTTATGAATCATATTCTGTACTCTTTGTCTTCCCTTGGGTGATATCTTTTTAGCCTTAGGAATAGTTCTATCTATAGGAGTCCTTCCAAAATGCACTGTAGAGGTGGTTGTGGGAGGTAAATTCTTTCAGCTTTTGCTTATCTGTAAATTGTTTAATCCCTCCAAATTTAAATGATAACCTTGCTTGGTAAAGTATTCTTGATTCAAGGCCCTTCTGCTTCATTGCATTAAATATATCATGCCACTCCCTTCTGGCCTGTAAGGTTTCTGTTGAGAAGTCTGATGATTGCCTGATGAGTTTTCCTTTGTATGTGGTCTTTTTTCTCTCTCTAGCTGCTTTTAAAATTCTGTCTGTATCCTTGTTCTTTGCCATTTTAATTATTATATGTCTTGATGTTCTCTTCCTTGGGTCCCTTGTGTTGGGAGATCTGTGCATCTCCATGGCTTGAGAGACTATCTCCTTCCCTAGATGGGGGAAGTTTTCAGCAATTACCCATCAATGACACTTTCTATCCCTTTTTCTCTCTCTTATTCTTCTGGTACCTCTATAATGTGAGTATTGTTGCATTTGGATTGGTCACACAGTTCTCTCAATATTCTTTCATTCTTAGAGATCCTTTTTTGTTTCAGTGCCTCAGCTTCTTTGAATTTCTCATCTCTAATTTCTATTCCATTTACTATCTCTTCTACTACATCTAAGCTGCTTTTAAATCCTTCCATTGTATGTTGCATTTCAGATATGGAATTTCTTAATGATTGAATCTCCAACTTAAATTCGTTCCTGAGTTCTTGAATATTTTTCTTTACCTCCATAAGCATGTTTAAAATTTTTATTTTGAACTCTCTTTCAGGAAGATTGGTGAATTCAGTTTAATTTGGCCCTCTTTCTGGGGTTTGTGAGATTTTGGTCTGAACCATGTTCTTTTGTCATTTCATATTTCTGTGTGGTGTCCACTAGTGTCCTGAAACTCCAGTCTCTGGAGCTGCTCAGCCCCTAGAATGAGGTTGGGGGTCATAGGGGAGAGGAGGTGGTTCCTGGTGGGAGGAAAATTCTGTTTCCTGATTCCTGTCTGTGGTGCCTGTCTCCAGTGTCAGAGACAGTGGGCTAAGCACACATGTGTAATCCTCTGTGCTTTGCGTCTGTAGCTGTTGTAGGTGGTCCTCCCTCTGGCTGGCCTAATGCCTGCACAGTGAGTGCTGATTTGTGAGTAGGTGCCTGCAGGCAGTAGGAAGTTTTGGCACGTTGTGTGGTCACAGTGGGCGGCCTCGGAGTTGAGTAGTCATCCAAGGGAGTGGAGCACCTGAAGCTCCCCAAAGTTCCCAACCATCTTGGCATAGTGTGCCCAGGCAACCTTGTCCAGCTCTCCCTTCTCCTGTGCAGCAAGCTCCATGCAAACCCTGACCCTTTAGCAGCCCTCTGGCTGCTAGGAAGCCCCTCAGGCTGCCTGCCTTTCCTCTGACAGAGAGCAGCCTGGTGTGGATCCCGTCCTCCACAAACGGCCAGAATGTCAGTTTCTCAAGCACTCCACCTGTCTGAGCTCCCCAACGTCCAGAGCATCACACGCTATAGGATTCTGCTCACAAAGCAGATCTCCATGGCTAGGTGTTCAGCAGTCCCAGTATTCCACCCTCTCCCTTACTCCATTTCTCTTCCTCCTACTGGTGAGCTGGGGTGGGGGAAGGGCTTGGGTCCCACTGATTAAGGCTTTCCTATATCACCCTGTTTTGTGAGGCCCACTCTGTTCATGAGGTCTGTTTGCACTCTGGTTCAGCCTTCTTGTTGCTGTTTTAAGGTTAGTTGTATTAATTAACTATATTTTTGTACAATTTGTGGTTTAGGGAGGAGCTCTCTGTCTGACCTCTCAGGCCGCCACTGAATGTCTTCCAGTGGTTGGCATTATTTAAAGAGTTTTCCTTTTGCCTCAGATTTTTATTTTGAAGAATATCTAACTTATGAACATTCCTATGCACATGTTTTGTGCCACTGTGGGGAAAGTGGAAGTTCCTATGGTCTGGATCCTCACTTGGCCCTAAACTACTTGATGGTGTAATTGGCGTCCTGCTAGGCTTCTCTTCCACACCCATAGGCAATGAGGTATTATTGACCGAGACACTATATAAAGAGCTCTGCCCAGTGCTCTGGGTGGAGGTAGAGATGGAGGTGGATTACTGATCTGTAGTCATGATTGTAGTGCTTGTCCTATCACTAAGAGAATAAGCCAGGTAATAAACCCTTCAACCCCAAGAATGTTACCTTGTCATTCCTCAGTCTCACTGAATCCATAGTGAATTTGCTCAGGGCTGAAACCCACTGGCAAGACAGGAGGTTATTGTGAATTATATGGGTAGGTACTAAATGCAATAATATATATGTATAAAAGGGAGGCAGAGGGAGATTTGGAAGTACACAGACAGAAGAGAAGGAGGCAATGTGAACACAGAGGCAGAAATTGGAGTGATGTAGTCACAAGCCAAGGAAATCCTGTAGCCACCACAAGCTGGAAAAGGCAAAGAATGGATTCTTCTCTGGAATCTTGGAGGCAGGGAGGCCCTGCTGGTAAATGGGTTTAAAGTTAGTGAAACTGATTTTGGAATATATGTGTTGTTTTAAGTCACAAAATTTGTAATTTGTTACAGCAGCCGTAGACAATGAATGTACCCATCAAAATCAATAATCTAAATTATAAACAACTGATCTAATCTGTTTCAGCTATTCAATTTGACACAGCGAGGTCTTGTGCCATAAAATATGTCATGCTTCTGCTCTGAAGCATAAAAGGTAACCAAAAAGAGTGCATTTTTGCTTTATAATTTCAAATTTTTACACGGTACCAACTTAGAAGAAACATCATTTGAAAGTTTCATTATTCCATTTATTCTCCACTTATTTTGTGAAGTTTTCAAGAATAATTTTTCCACCTTTATTAAGATATAATTGACGTATAAAATTGTGTAAAATTAAGGGGTACAATGTGTTGGTTTGATAAACTTATATATTGTAAAATGATTAACACCATAGTGTTAACTCACACTTGCACCATGTCACAAAATCACCATTTCTTTTTGTGGTGAGAATAGTCGAGATCTATTCTTCTATCATCTTTATAATAGTATAAGTAAGTATAATCACCATACTATACATTAGATCCCTAATCTTTCCTCTATCTAGGAATTTCTACCCTTTACCAATATCTCCTTACTTCTCCTCCTGGTAACCACCATCCTACTGTTTTTTCAAGTTTGGCTTTTTTAAGTTTCCACCTATAAGTGATGTTGTCATACTGTATTTGTCTTTTTCTGACTTATCTCATAGCACATATTTCCTTAAGGTCCATCTATGTTGTTACAAATGGCAAGATTTCTTTCTTTCTCATGGCTAATAGTTCATTACACACACACACACACACACACACACATGTATGGACATACCACATCTTCTTTCATTCATTGATGAACACTTAGGTTTTCTCCATGTCTTGGCTATTATAAATGATGCTGTAAGAAATAGCAATGTGTATATATCTCTTCAATACCATGTTTTATTTTGATTGGATATATACCTAGAGGTGGGATTGCTGGATTATATGTTTGTTCCAATTTTTTGAATTAAAATATAGTTGACATACATATATTAATTTCAAGTGTACAACACGTGATTTGACATTTATATACATCACAGATGGTTATGATGATAAGTCTAGTTATGATATGTCACCATACAAAGTTGTTACAATATTATTGATTATATTTGCTATGCTGTACTTTCATCCTTGTGACTTATTTATTTTATAATTGGAAGTTATATTATTACCTCTTACTTCCCTTCACATATTTTGCCTTTATCCACAACCCAGATTGTTTTCTATATCTTTGAGTCTGTTTCTGTATTATTTAGTTTGTTCACTTGTTTTGATTTTTAGGTTCCATTTGTAAATGAAATAATATGGTATTTGCCTTTCTCTGCCTGGCTTATTCCAGTTAGCATAATACTCTCTAGGTACATCCATGTTGTTGCAAATGGCAATATTTCATTTCTTTTTTATTGCCAACTAATAGTCCATTGTGTATATTATATACATATATATATATATGAGTGCACACACACACACACACACACGTATACCACTTCTTCTTTGACTGCTCATCTATCAATGGGCATTTATATTGCTTCCATATCTTGAATATTTTAAATAAGGTTGCAATGAACATAGGGTAATTACATATATCTTGTTGATTTTGTGTCTTAGTTTGCTTCATATAAATACCCACAAGGGGAACTGTTGGATCACATGGTTCTATTTTTAATTTTTGAGTAAACTTCACAGTGTTTTCCAGAGTGGCTGTGCAATGTACATTCCCAGCAGCAGTGCAGGAGGGTTCCCTTCTCTCCACATCCTTACCAGCACTTGCTATTTCTTATTTTTTGATAGTAGCCATTCTGACAGGTGTGAATTGATATGTCCTTGTGGTTTTGATTTCCATCTTTCTGATGCTTACTGGTGCTGGACATCATTCCATGTGTTCCTGGGCCATCTCTATGCCTTCTTTAGAAAAACATCTCTTCAAGGTCTCTGTCCACTTTTTTAATCAGATTTTTTTTTGTGTTGAGTTGTACAAATTATTTATACATGTTGGATAATAACCTCTTATTTAATATATTACCTGCATATAGCTTTCACTTTGTTAATGGTTTTCTTCACTGTGTAAAAGGTTTTTAGTTTCATGTAGTCCAAATTGTTTATTTTTGCTTGTTTCCTTTGCCTAAAAGACAAATTACAAAAACAAACAAAAAAAAATTCTATGACCAATGTCCAAGGGTTTACTGCCTAAGTTTCCTTTTAGGAGTTTTATGGTTTCAGGCTTACATTTAGGTCTTTAATCCATTTTGAGTTAATTTTTGTATATGGTGTAAGAAAGTGGTCCAGTTTCATTCCTTCACGTGTAGCTAACTGCCCCAACACAATTTATTGAAGAGACTACCTGAGCACCCATTATATATTTTTGCCTCCTCTGTCACAGATTAATTGGCCATATAAGTGTGAATCTCTTTCTGGGATCTCTATGCTATTCCATCGATCTGTGTTTGTTTTTGTGCCAGTACCATACTGTTTTGTACTGTAGCTTTGTGGTATAGTTTGAAATTTGGGAGTGTGGTACCTCCACCTTTATTCTTCTTTCTCAAAATTGATTTGGGTCTTTGGGGTCTTTTGGGATTCCATACAAATTTTAGGATTATTAGTTTTAGTGCTGTGAAAAATGCTATTGGTATTTTGATAGGGACTGCATTAAATCTGTAGATTGCTTTGTGTGATATGGACATTTAACAATATTATTTCTTCTATTTGATGATCATGGGATATCTTTCCATTTATTTGTCATGTTCGATTTCTTTCATCAATATATTGTAGTCTCAGAGTTAAGCCCCTCTGATTTTCATAGCCAGACATTATGGAGGCTCATCTAGGTACAGATCCCTTGGTGTCGAGTACCACCTGGGGTTCACTCCTCAGGGAGGACTCCATGTCTGTGATATCCCTCCCATTTGCGGGTCATTGCACTGCTGGTGTGGGTACTGTCCAGACTGCACCTCTTCCCCTCCTACTCTTCTCAGTATGCATTTTTCTTATCTTTAGCTGTGGTGGAGCCGTTCTGGTAGCCTTTGGATTTTTCTCAGAGTGAGTTGATCAATGTAGTTGCAGCCCTGGCGTATCCAGGGGAGAAGGTGAGCTCAGAATCCTACCACTCCTCCGTCTTGATCAAGGTCTCCTGTTTGATCTATTTTTAATGTTTTGAGGAACTCCATTCTGTTTCTATAGTGACTGAACTAATTTGAATTTTTTTGCATTCCCACCAGCAATGCACAAAAGTTTGCTATGTTTCACAACTTCACAACACTTTTTACTTCTGTCTTCTTGATGATAGCCTCATTTTTATGGGCTTTTTTATGGTACTATACTGTCTCATTGCTGAGGCTCAACCTGAGATGTACATTTACATCTTCTGAGGTATAACAGGAACCTTTTCTTGGGCATGCAGGTTGGAGATCATGGAATGTAAAAAGACACGCCATGGACCAGGGGCTTTACTCTGTGGGAAGTGGAGTGCCACTTAAGAGTTGCAAAAGAGAAAATTTGACATTATTAGTTTCACATTTAGAAATATTTTTCTGTTATTAATATAAAAGATGAGCTGGAGGAGGCAAGGCTAGAGATAAAAAGATCAGTCATAAAAAAGCTGGGAAATTCCAGGTAAGAGACACCCATTTATGAAGTTTAAATGCAGAGTTATAGTTCAGATGTATACACATGAGAAGTTAATTTTTTTCCCCCAAAGGTACATACATATTCCTTCCCAGTTACCAACTCTCCTAACTGGTTTAGAAAATATATATTTTATTGCCCTTGTTAATGTAATTTCCATTGCCGCTGAGAACCTAGTCCAGTCCAATGACTTAAATAAACAAATAATAAACAGGAATAGACTCACAGACACAGAGAAGAGATAAGTGTTTACTATGGGGGAGGTGGGGGGAATAGGTGAAGGGGATAAAAAAAGCACAAAATTCCAATTTAGTATAAATTAGTAATGGGGATGTAAGTACAGCATAAGGAATTTAGTTAATAATATTGTAATATCTTTGAATGTTGACAGGTAGTAACTACATTTACCATAGTGAGAGCATTTAGTAATGTAGATAATTGTTAAATCACTATGTTGAATGCCGGAAACAAATAAAAATATTGTATATCAAGTATACCTCAATTTAAAAAAACCCTTGTCTTTCTCACATGACTATTTTGTCAAAATCAAGTGCTAGTTTCCCAGTCACAATCCATAGCTACGATTCTTTCTGGATTTTCCCCAGGGGAAAGCCACAGGTTAGTCTGCTGTCTGGTAGGGAGGGCAGTCATGGGGGCGGGGGTGAGAGATTCTGTTCACAGAATAGACACTGAGAGCCTCTGTTATGAGGAGGTCTGACTTACTGCATACAGTGGGTTTCTGAGGTAGTCTGCAGCTTTGCCCTGATCCTTCAACTGCCCCTAGCCCCAGAGAAGGCCAGGACTCTCTTCAGTGGCACCTCCCCTACCAGCACCTGTCCCCACTTTCTTTGTTTTTCATGGTAGCCTGCTCAGCCTTTGAGCTCTGTCTGGCCCCTGCATTTACCAACGTGTTCTCTCACCTGGAACCCCGGGAGTCACTGACATTTTCTTTCTCGCTCCTGGGAGACACAGGAGGCAGGAGGAGTGCCTTCCATTCCTCTTCCTACCACCCACCACCCACCCTTTCTTAGCCTATGGTCTTGCAGCTACTTCAGTGTCTGCCTTCTCCAAAGGCAGAGGGATCTCCAGTCTCTGGTAAACATGTCAACGACTACAAGAGACTTATGCTCAGCACTTCTATTGCTTCAAAGGGACAAGGGGAAAGACGGAAGCTCCGAGATTCCGGCTTCTTGCCTTCCTGTCACTCATCATGTGTGTCACAAATTTCCCCTTTTTGAATCTCTTCTTTGGAGACACCAAAACTTTATGCCTTATCTAAACCTAGGTCACTAGGAGATACACAGCAAGAATTCAGCTTTTGTGAATGTAGTCACCGTTTTCCTCTACAGCGTGCTGTGTCTACATGCAGTGGAGGGAGGAAGGCAGTAGGGCCAGGAAGGACCTCAGTTAATATTTGGGAGTGGAGAGGGAAGACAACTTTGAGCAACCTCTAGGCATGGGACTAAATGCAGGAGGGGGAAAGGGTGAGAAGTGAATCCTGGATGATCAGACATTTCCTGTTTGGGGCACGTGGTATGACATCACTGCTACCGGCAGCATGGGGGGAAGAGCAGGCCTTTGCAGCTGAAGGAGACAAGTGGGAGATAACTTTTAATTATAAATATAATGCATAAATATGGGGAAGACTCTGGAATGTGACTGAGAAGGGTTATGTTTTTGCTATTTATACTTTTTATTGGAAGAAAGCCATTATAATTAAAAATTTTTCATGCATATATAAGCATGAGCATAATTTTTTTCACATTGGTACATGTCGATTTATCTAATTAGTATTGAGCACAAATTATCCCATTTCAAAAATGAACTATAATTTAAAAACAATGATCTATTGAAAAGTATTTAAATAGTTTCTATTTTTTATCACACATTATGCTTCAATCTTTAAACCTACATGTGTTCCCAAAGATGTATGAACTTCTGTATGATAAATTCATTTAAGTGGAAACACCAAGAAAAAGTGTCTATTTTCATAGATTTTGCTAGTTTATAAAAGAGCTTACCAATATTATTCTCTGCTCAAAATTATGAGAGTGACTTTTCCCATATTCTTATTAACACTGAATAGAACGTTACACTCTGTCACATAATAGGTAAAAATTGGTGCTACTCTCTTCATTTGTTCCTCTATAATCAGGAATGGTATCAAAAATTTTCATATGTTTCGTGAATATTTGTATTCTTTTTCTCTTTGAACTGCCTGTCTTATATTTGGACATTTTATTGATTTGTGAGTTCTATGTGCTAAGGAAATTACTCTTTTATCATGTTAATCCTGTCAAATGTGTCAAAAACATACTTTCAACTTGTCATTTATGAATTTCTTTATACTTTTTTTTTTGCCATACAGAAATTTAAAAAGTTTTAGTTTGTCAAGTTTTATTAAAGACTTATATGAGACTGGCCACGCATCCCACCCAGCCGAGCATCTCAGCCATTCCACTATGGAGTGGAAGGGAATTCTGTTATACATACATTGTCTCTGACACTGTCCATATCCTGGGCTACACGAACACTGCCTAGTGCACCGGAGGAGGAGGATGTCCTCAGGGAGACAGAGTGTCGCACGCTGGGGGGCTTCTCGTCACAGCCAGGCTGCTTCTCCTCCCAGATGTGACCCATTAGTCATGCTCAGGTTTGAGGAAACTGAATATGATATCGATCATCATCAAGGATGGCCTTTTCCTTTAACCTGTAGAATATACCTTTAGTTTTGCTCCACATTTTTATAAACTCTTGGGCCTGTGTTAGTAGCTCAGAGTGTTAACGGAACATAACTGTGATACTCAAATGGAGAGCAAACGGGCTTTGATAGGTTGGACGATCGAGTTAAAGAAGACCTCACCAGATTATTTTCAATCCCATTTTCCAAAAGTAATTTTTTTTCTTTACCAGCAATTTTGTCTCTGCTTTTATTCTTTAATCATTCATGTCTTTAAACATTACTTATAAAACATTGTGACATAGTAACTCACTACAAAAACCACAGTTCCTGGGGATGACTGGTCTATGGCATTCTAAGAATGATAGGAATTACGAGAAACCTCTGGGGCATATAGACAGCATATATCACTTTAAACGAAAAGAATGGTACTTATTCAAACCCAGTGAAAACTAGTTTGTATTCACAGGCTTTGTAAAATGAAGGTCTTCCTTTCCTTTGATCAGTATTTGAGATTCATCTGGATATTTGGTAAGTGGTGTTCTCAGTCAGAAAGAGAATAGATTTATGGATTCTGAAATAGTTCTGTTTTCCAAATACTTGGTGCTTCTCAGTTTTATATAGGAAGTCAAACATAGTCATATATTTCTTTGCCAATTTGAATTTGGATAGAATTAAAGATCATAGAAATCAGCCTTGACCTTACATAAGCCATATTGTAGCCCTTTGCATTTTTCTTCATTTCAAGGCCTTCTTCTGTGTCCTACAAAATACAAAGCTAAGGCACCTAGCATAATGTCATATAGCGGTGACTCAAGCTTAATATTTAAGATATTTTAAAGAGAAAGGAACTAACTTTTATATTTTGGAAAATCATGTGGGATAATAGGAAACTCTTGGGGTATCATAAAGTGACTTCCAGCACGAGCGACCAGCTCCCATCATCATGTTTCAGGCAGGAGGTGGAGACAGCACACCGACATGCCAGAGGTGCACACACATAAGCTCCCCAGATGGTGGGGTTTCTCCGCATTCGTTTATTCTAAGCTTCAGAGCACTGGTAGTTGAACGTTTTGGAGCAGGCGATTTATAAGCCGGTCCTGGCAGATTCGCATGGTGGAGAGGCTGCAAGGTCTGGTCATAGTATCTCACCAGCAGGCGACCAACAGTCACAAGCAGTGTGACAGGTGTGGTTGCCGGGTTGTGATATAGCCAGCATGTGTATTTGTCCAAGCACCCTTTATAAGATCCCAAGAGATGTAGTGTTTAATGCCAAAGTAGGGTTCTCAGTTATTTCTAACAAATGTGAAAACTGTGCCCTTGTTTTCTAAATTTTTCAGTTTTCTAAAATTTTCTAAATTTTCATCCCGTAGGTAATTTCAGGGTGAGAAGAGAGCTACTCTTTCCAAAGTTTTTTTGTGAAAAGGAGTCACATGGCCCTTGACCATTGCAGGGCATCAGGTGCATCCAGTGGATGGGAATGGAGGCCCTGTGCTCACTCCTGCCTGGGAGGTGGGAGAGTGGTTGCAGGAAGGGGCTGAGGAGATGAGAGGGAGAAGGAGTTGAACGAGGAGAGCAGAGTGCTGGGAAAGAAACTCAACATATGACGGAGGGGAGGGGATTTTATTTTCTATCCTGTGTGGGACACTGGCGAGAGGCAACAATGTATACAATGGACACCTGGAAGTTTTCTCCCTTTAGAAGATGCTCAGTACAAATGAAATGTGTCCTTTAGTGTTGCTGAGCTGTGCTTTCCACGTACAGCCTCTGTGCAAAGACAAGACCAAGTGAACTCTTTGGACCTATAATTGCTTTGTTTCGAGACATTAATTGGGTAAATGCTCCATGTTGGTTTTGTTTAGAGTCCCTAGTGTTTCACAAAGAGAATGTCTGATTTTTAAAAATATTGGCTTTTGAAAATGTCCAAGGTTACTCTGAACTTTGTTCCCTATAACTTTCCATTTACAGGATCTGTACGTTTTTTTCACTGATTTTTTTCAGTGTGCACAGCTGAAGTTTGTCACAGATTGCAAGAGCAGAGAAGAGGGTATCTTCTTTCTGGAAACCTTATTTCACTAAGCTTTTTGTGAACTTTCCCTCCTTTTATTGTCACATATCCTATACTGCATGCATATAAATGAATCTCTCCTTATGGGAGGATTGTGATGTTCATAGTCCTGCATTTATTTTTCTTTGCCCCAGGTTTTTGCATTAGCTAGGACTTCCAGGATGCTGTCATATAGATAGTTATTCCTTTTAATGGAAATCCTTCCTTTCTGCATGTTTATCTCCATCGGAGTACTTAGTACTGTAGCTCATATATAACAATCAACCACCACATACTGGAAGTTTGAGGGGAAAGAAAGAGATGGAGAAAAAGGGCAACAGATGGTAAAATATGGAATGAATATCTTTACCAAAAGAAAGCAAAAGTCCACACTTAGATAGGTTATTATATTTCTCTCCAGGATAAAACACTTGAAGGAGGGAACAGGAAAGGGAAGGTATGAGGGAGGGAGGGGGCAATGAAGTATCTAAAGCAAGGAGACATGGAGTAAAAGGAAATCATATAATAAAAAGAGAATAAGAACTATATGGATTTCAACTTCTCTCAAATACCTCTGTGTTGATTGCTGGAGCCCTTGCCTCACATACCCGGGTCATCTTCTGGAGAGTATTTCCTGAGATAGCAGTTGTCCACTCCTAGCCACCTTTCCCCCTTTCTTTACTGGGCCATGGAAGGTGTGGGGATTGGCTTCGACGAGCTGGGTGAGCTTAGGCAAGCCCCTGCAGCTTCTCAGCTGAACACCACTGAGCACCCTCCTTTTAAAGGTGATCTGTCTCCAAATTCCATCTGCGTTCTCACTCCACAACATATAGAGCAAAACATTTGATGAATTTATTTCCTTCAAAATTAAAGATTATCTGCTTAATTAAGATGGAGTAAGGGGGCAGAGAGGTGATGGAATAGGGGATGATATCTATGATGTCCAATATTGATAAGGGACTGTTTGTGTAATATGTACATACTCCTTCTCATCATCAAGAATAAGACAGGTTTCTTAGAAAAAGGCAAGGAAACGAGCAATTTATAGAAGAGGAATTCAAAATGGCCACAAGTATATGAAGAGATGCTCTGATTCATTAGTCATCAGAGAACTGTTAAAGTAGCAATTAGGTATTTACTCCAGTAAGACTGGCAAGACACTAAAATAAATTTAACCTAGGAGTTATGTATATATATATATATATATATATATGCTTATTTTTGCCACTAAAAAATTGAGATCCTGTCATTTTGTATTTTCTTACTTATACATATGGTTTGTTTCAGAAAAGTTTTGATTTGGCTTATATAAATATACATGAAATTAAAAAATGAATGGAGAAGGAAAATGAGCCTAGGAAAGAGAAAGAAAGTCAGTTGTGAGGTCAGTACACATGGTGTAATGAGCCCTGGTATGTTTGGGAGAAGTGGGCTGCATATTACACTGTAAGCCTCCTGGCAGCCAGTGGGAAAAATCAGGGTCATGATTCTTAGAGGCCACGGGAGATCGGTTAACATGAAATCAGGTGATGCCTCGCTCCAGTTGATAGTGGGCTAGAGGAAAGCCTCCTGTGAATGATCACTCAGTGGACAGTGCCTAGCTCAGTGGACAGGGGCCTCTTTAACGTTCCCCAGTAATTGTACCACACTATCATGGTCTCTTTTCTATTTTTCTGTCCGGAATATGGCGCACCGTCAAAGTGGAATTCTGCTCAAGTATAGCCCCTGGAGGCCGAAGCACGGCAGTCCTCTGGGAATCTGTTGTGACTTGGTGTCTGCTTAGTAGAGCATTTGTTTTAACATTCGTGGGGCTTGGACAGGAAGTGAGGCATGGGGCACATGCCATAGTCTGTTATATATGAAAGTTAAAAGTCCCATGTCAAGAAGGCAAACTGTTAAGTGGGAGATACTCTCTTTCTCTCTGAACTGAAGTGCATAAATATTTGAGTTTAAATATTTTCATAGGTCCTGTATTTTTGCCTTTACTCATTCTTTAAATAAATAATTTTACAAAATAAAAACATCAAGTAAGTTAACCCTATTTATATTGGTTTGAGTGTTTTGCTAAATTTAGATGCTGGTAAATCACAGGCTTTTCAATTTCACTTCATTCTGACACAGAATGTAAGTTTTTTCAGTTAAAAATAGGCTATGCATGAACAGATTCCTTCCATAAGTTATGTCAAAAATTGCAATTATAGAATTTTCAAATAAAATCTTGTTCTTTTAGTTCTCACTTTAAATTCTTCTACTCTTTTTTGTCTTTTGTGAAGATGCATTTCAATGTTTCCTTTTGACAAGTTTTGTTTTCAATATTTGCAATTTGTAAAAGGTTCCAAAAACTAATGGTGTGGGGTGCTTTATTTGTTGAATTACATTTAAATAAGAATTATCAACTTATTTTGAACAAAAACGACTTGTTCTTCAAAGGCTCTTCATTTCTAAAATGTGATTGATGGTGGAAAGCCCACAGACAAAGTGTGTGTTTCCATGCTGCTATTTTTTGTTTTTTCCCATTCAGCGTCAATTTTAGATAATAATCTGTAGTTCCACAATCCTAACTCTGGGCACATTTATGGAAATACTGAAAAGTGAATTTCTCTTTTGATTGGTAAAATATCGTAGTTGGTTCAAACACAACTATGAAACAGTGGGCACCATAGCTGATTATAAGCATAAATCTCATCTATAGACTGCTTGCTTTACTAAGAATATTGTTTTTTCTAAGACTCTCACCAAATACAACCTAGTATAACAATGCACATAACACTCAATTTTGTCTTTAGTATTAAAATTTATAACTGAATTTGCAGAATAATTCACAAGAGTGTCAGATATTTAATCTTTGAAAGAAAAAAACTTTTCCTTTGATTCCATGATGAAAGTGTGGATGAAAAAACCTGAATCATTCAGGAATTAATTTAGCTGGATTTCTCTTTGAAGCATCTTACAGGGTGGATAAAACGCTGCCACCATGTAGTCAGCTGGGCAACACACACAGTCCTTGTTTCACTTTTCCTATATACAGAAGACAACTGGGAATTAACAGCAAGTAACATTCATTTAGAAAAATTTATTTGTTCTAAAGGAACAGATTTACTTCATAGAGTGATTTACAAACATAGATTGTGTAGCTGCAAGTTTTAAATCTGATCTCTTGTTACAGTCCTTTTCAAAAACGTGTACCTTTTAAAATAGATACCGGTACTTATTCTGGAAATTCACGCAGTTTTCCTGTGGTCAGTTAGGTTTCTATGGACACGAAGAGGTGATAAAAACCGACAAATATTATATTCAAGTTACATGCTCATCATCCACTTTCTTAAGGAAATTTGGACTTGACTTTTCATTAAATGTACGCATTTTTTCCTCTTGCTCTTTGAAAAATAAAAATTGATACCATTAAAGAAAAATTAGATACCATTAAATAAATTATTTAGTTAATGAATTTAATAAATTAAAGTGATACCATCAAATGAAAGTTCATTAAATAGATAAGTATAGATTCACACCATTCAAAAAATGACCAAACACTGTAACAAGAGCATTCAAGACTATCCTCCTTCTGTTCTATGTGTGGCTCTGTGGACTTCCATTTCCTGCATATATTCCACTTACTCATGTAACTTACACACCCCACTGACTCCTTTCATTGACAGCCTAGAAACTTCTTGCATCTTGCGCACCTCTGACTCTGGCCTTGGCTCAACTGACCGGCACTCTGGGCAGCTGATAGGAGCAGCAGTAATTAATATCTTTCTAACCATCACAGGAGTGCCTAGGAAGTTAACTGAACCTAGCTGGTCTGAGCACATTGCTCTCCTGTCCTTGCAAGCAAGGTGTACTCTGTGCTTGGAAAGGAAATGAGAAAACCATTAGTACTGGCTTCTGAAACCTGGGTATGAAAGTGAGAACTGTGTTCTCTCTATATAGGTTCACTACACATGGCAGAAGTGGCAAACTAACAAACAGCCTGGCTTTTTAAAATCACCTTTGTAAATTGTACTCCATGAAAATGGAAACTTCAAGACGAAACCTGAGCCCAAAGATGTGTCAGGACATGTGAATTGGGACTCTTCCAAAGTGGTGCGTGTGCTCCTACATGCTTATCACTACGTATTACCTTATTACAACTATGAAAGACCCCAGCAGGGCATCACTGAATTCCCGCCTGCTTAGGTTCCGAGGCTAACAGCTCTTTTACCTGCAAGCGATATGAGAGTGAGTGCTCGGGACCAACATGCCCTGACCGATGTGGTGTCCCTCACTGTACCTCCGGGGGGAAATCCTGGGGCCATACACCTTTGAAACCAAAATCAGTCGAAGGGAGAAATAAAGTGGAAGCAGCCCGTTTATTGTTTATAAGCAGTTGTCCACTTCTGCTCTCCTGTGTCTCCCAGGACAGCTGCAGCAAAAAGGGACCAAACCCAACCTGGGGTCCAGATATGCCCTTGCTCGCCCCTGTGATTACTTAACTGATACGGAGTTGCGCTAAGACTCGGGAAATATTGCAATTTTACGCACACTTACCATGTGTGGCTATTTAAATTTAAGTTAATTAAGATTAAGTGGAATTAATAATTCAGTTCCTCAGTCACTCAAGTCACATATTAAGTGCTCAGTGGCCACATGGGACTGGTGGGCTTTACTGGCTAGCACAGGCACTTAATTAAGGTACTTAATGGGCCTAGAAGGTTCAGGAGTCTGATTAAAGTTTGGTCAAGCAAATGAAGTACCATCTTAGGTACCTAAGTAAGCAGGTGTCTCCTAAAAATAAGAATGCTCTTTTCCATTACCAATATAACTTGCATACACACAAAATGAACAGTAATTCCATAATAACTGCACATGTGGTCCTTATTCAAATTTCTCAAACTGTTCCCAAAATGACCTTTACAGCCATTTTGGTTTGGTTCATGCTTTTGATCATGGATTTTTAGCCTCTTTTAATGTCGAGCTTCCCCTACCTTTTCGCTTTTGTTTGACTTTGCTCCTTTTGAAGCATCCAGGCCTTTTCCTGTCAGATGTCCCATGTTCTGGATTTGTTGGGACAAATTTTGTTGAGACCTCTGGCAGGGGTGGCAGGAAATAAGTTATTCACCTCACTGAATGAATTCCCCTCAGACTTTCAGACAGCTAGTGTGTGAACATTCCCAGGTCTCAGAACATGTTCTCGCCAAAACGTTCAGGATACCCTTCCCATTACTGGGAGCTAGGGCTCCAGAGAGCCCCAAATGGCAAACCCATGAATATTTGTAGTTGATGACAATTATGGGACACTATTCTTTACAAAGATTTTCCTTTTCCAGTTTCCTCTATCATTCAGAAAGTCTCAATTGTTAGTATATTTTTAATACTTTTTCTTATAAACCTGATAATCTCATTTTCAACAATGAAGATATACCTCTATAGACTCCAAGCTCTCAGGGACAGATGGGATGAAGGGTGAACTATAAAGATTTAGGGAAAAGAAAGCCAGGTCGAGAATACATTTCTAATGCCATGAACTCTTAATCCAAAAATCTAAAGGGTTTCAATGAAATTCAACGTTAACATTTACTAAGCACTCTATTGTGGGTATGGGCACAAAAATAAATTAAAAAATGTGGCTGTCCTCTGGGGACTTTCAGTCCAGTTACATACACAAGAAATTTCATATAAGACCACGTACAGGCATGAATAATAAGCATCAAGGACAAGAGAGGGAATGTCATTGTGTCCACAGTGACCCTGGAGGCCTGATGGAGGGGCGGCGTGTGAGTCAGGCCTTAACAGGTTTCCAAAACATTGCCTAGAATGGGCCGCAGGGGATGGGGAGTGACAAGCAATCTTTCTTGACCAAACTTTAGTCAGACTCCTGAACCTTCGAGGCCCATCTGTGTACTTCCGTGTAAAATGTGGTTTTAGCAAAAACCATGCCATGTCAGTCTAGCAGAAGCCCCTCGTCCTCCATAGCTGATCGCCCTCTGCATCCAACTGGGCTCGGCATCCTCTGCCCCCTCACCTCCCAGGCGAAGTCTGATCACCCAGGCCTGTCTTCACAAATATCCTGTTAGGCCAGTCTAGCCAGGTGTCCCTTACCCTGATGCTTCTTCTTAGCAATTTTCTATTTATTAACCCGCACCTTGCACCCTGCCTATAAATCCCTACCTGAATGCACTGAATTCAGAATCGAGCCTGGTACTACACTGAGGTCTCTTTTTCCTTATTGCAATAGTCCTGAATAAAATATCTTTCTACTGCTTTAATACTGCCCAGCAATATTAAAAACAGTAACACTGTCTGGTTTTACTTTGACAAGAAGAACATTAAAAATTCCATATTAAGCAAGTGCCAAATGTGTTTGATAAAGAGGCAGAAGTCTGCTTAAAGGAGCATTAAGGAATAAAGACAGTGAGGAGTCGGGTGTTTTTTGTCTGGGTTCTTGGGGTGCTATGTGGGTGACCGGGTCCCTGATGTTTGTGAACAGTGACTTAATAAATTTCGACCTAGATTTGAGGTCAGTCTAAACCAAGTTGTTGACCCTGGGAGGGTAGGAATAGGTTGCGTATCTCCTGGTGCCCCTGAAGTCTGCCCTCCAGACTTAGTTCTGGAATCTGCAGTCGAACCATGACTAGAAGGCTTCTCCCTGCAATGGATATATAATTGCCCTGTAGGAAGGTCCCCTGCCTCTTCTTTGTCTTCAGGCATTTGCCAAATGAAATCTCTGATATAGTGATGAGTAGAAATTACTCTATTAATAATGGAAAAAAAGGAAACAATAAGGTGGTGAGAAGAGAGAGTGCATGTCATTGGAGTCCAGGCTCCCTTGGCAGTGCTCAGCTGCCCCTGAGCGTTTGGCGGGAAGGCAGTGAACCCAGTGCTGGGGGATGGGATGGGGATATCCTGTCACAGAGACAGTGCCACCTGGACGGATAATTTAAGCTGCTGTGTAGGTGGCAGAGGAAGAGAATTCTTCATCAAAGAAAAAGCAATAACAGTAATGGTGTTGCACCTAGAAGCCGAGGATTCCCACTGAATTGTGGGATGAGAGATGGAGAAGCCTGAGCAGCCTTGGGGTGGAATAAAATGGGGGGTGTTGGAGGACCGTGGGGAAAGCTCTAAGCACCAGCCTCTGTATTAGAGAGAGCGGTGGAGTCCCTGCCAGAAGGGAGTCCAGGATACGGGCACTCAGAAACATTTACTGCGTGCTAGGATGGACTGAACTCTGTGCTGGTTGCTGGGAACACAGTGATGAAGATTGGTCCAATCCCTGCCCCATGGGACTCAGTCTGGTGGCGAAGACAGGAATTCAAGTAAACAAGTGTGAACTACCAGAGGGCTAAATAAGAGGATGTGACTGAAGCTCAGAGATGGGATCTAACTGTGTGGGGGTGGGAGGCAGACACTGGAGACTGGTGGTCAGGGAAAGCTTTCCAGGGGAAGAAAATGACTTAGGTGCAACCTGAATAATGAAGAGGATTTAAACATGGGATGGAATGAGGGTAGTGTTCCAGGCAGAGGGAGCCCTAGGGCCACTATATGACCTTATGCACAATTTTGTACAGTGTATTCTGCCTGAAGGACAAAGCCTAGACAGGAGGGGGCCAGGATAGACGCCAGGAGACCAGTGAGGAGACTACTGCAACTGTTCAAGTGAGAGAGGATGAGAAAAGGAGGCTGACATCTGGCCCTTAGCCTGACCTCACCCACCACTTTGTGTAATGAGCACTGTGTGTTATAGGTTAGAAGGTTTGCAGCCCAAGGTAAATCTCATCAAAACTCACACAGTCAGTATGCAAAGAGAATCACAGACTGCCAGAGCAGATTTCAGCTGCAAATATTACTTCGTTTCTCTCTCCAGGAAGCCACTTCTGAAGGTCTGGCTCCCTTGCAATGGAAGTAAAATTTCTCCCCAAAATTTTTAATAATTTTTTCTTTGACAGTAATGATGTTTTGTATGTGACAGCATGTGTTGAAATAGAGAAACATGCTCACACCATTGTGTTTACTTACCTCCACCCTTGCCTTACTACACCTCTTTGAAGTTTCCAGTGACTGTCTGAACTCTCTCCATGCACGGTTTCTGTTCCCAACATTTTTACTGCAGCAGCTGCTGTCAGTTTTCATGGTCAGAAACTGGTTCTTCAGAGTGAGAGTGAATTCTGCATGGTTTTCTTACCCCAGAAATCAGCTCTGAATTCTCACGTCTGCCTAGGCTTTCCTCTGAGGCCACTGATAGCACATTTCCTAGTGTAGTTTCCAGTGGCAGGTAGCTGAGTGCATATACCTTCCATGGGACAGTAGGTTGAAGGAATTTATTTAAGACCCTCTAGAGTGATGTCATTTGCCCTTCCTCAGTCAGGAGACCTGAGCTTTAGTCCTGGCTCTGTTAGTAAGGAGTTATCGCTGGATTTAGTGCTATTTACTCAAGGACTAGGATAGGGCAATCCTGGAGTGACAAGGGGAGGGGGCAGACTCAGACCCACTGGGCTTGCGTGGCTTCTCGATTCTGTGGGCGAAGGTGTAGTTGTGGACATGGAGTTCATTCATTTTCCCTTTTGCTGCTAAAACCGCGTTCTGAGACGGTAACACTCCACAAGATGTCAGCCTGCATTCTGGATTGAACTTCCCAATGTTTCTGTTTCTTAGTGACTGTGGTATCAGAACCTGGCCCTGCACCTTTCCCAAACATGCTTATGTAGGATTTTTGTAATCTTGGTATTTGGGGACTGTCTTTATGGCTTTGATCAATCAAATCTGAACCTGGTTCATACTGCGTCAAGTCAGGGGTCCTTGCGATCCCTGAACGAACTCCCCCCGGCACATGCCAGAGCTCGCTCTGTCCCTCTCATGAATATTGCTCTCTATTTGTTATAAAGGATGAGAGTTATTGTGTTGAGGAAGGGGTTATAAGGGAGGGTAGTATGAAATATATTACAAAATGAGAGGGTCTTAATCTCTATAAACTTTTTAAAATTGTGGTAAATAACACATAACATAAAATTTCCCATCTTAAACATTTTTAAGGGTATAGTTCAGGGGTGTTAAGTACATTCACACTGCTGTGCAACCCATCTCCAGAAACCTTTTCATTTTGCAAGACTGAAAGTCCACGTACATTAGACATTCACTCCTCATTCCTTGCTACCCCCAGTCCCTGGAGCCTGCCACCTACTTTCTGTTTTTATAAATTCTATTACTCCAGATATCCCATTTAAGGAGAATCATACAGTATTTTTTTGTCATCAGCTTATTTCACTTGGCATAATGCCTCAAAATTCATCCATGTACTAGCATGTGTCAGAAATTCATTCTTTTCCAAAGCTGAATACTTCATTCTATGTATAAAGCCCATTTTGTTTATCCATTCATCCATTTGTGGACACTCAGAATAGTGCTGCTGTGAACATGGGTATGCAATCTCTTCAAAACACTGCTTTCAATTCTTTTGAGTATATACTCAGAAGTGGAATTGCTAGATCACAGGGAAATCCTATTTTTTTTATTAAGGTTTTACATGAGCAGTATTGTGGTTACAACATTCACCCGTATTATGCCCCCCTACAAATACCCCATTACAGTCTCTGTCCATCAACGTAGTAAGATGCTATATGGTCATTACTTGTCTTCTCTGTGCTGTACTGCCTTCCCATTGTCCCCCCTATATAATGTGTGCTAATCACAGTGTCCCTTACTGACCTTCTCCCTCCTTTCCCACCTGCCCTCCTTACACTCTTTCTCTATGGTAACCTCTAGTCCCTTCTTGGAGTCTGTGAGTCTGCTGCTGTTTTGTTCCTTCAGCTTTGCTTTGTTGTTATGTTCCAAAAATGAGGCAAATCATTTGGTACTTGTCTTTCTCCACCTGGCTTATTTCACTAAACATAATACCCTCTAGCTCCAACCATGTTGCAAATGGGAGGATTTCTTTTTTTCTTATGGCTGAATAATACTCCATTGTGTATATGTAAAACATCTTCTGTTTTTCTTTTCATAGTAATTAAAAAAATTTTTCCTTTTATTAATGTACAATTACATGAGCAATATTATGGTTACTAGACTTCCCCTATTATCAAGTCCCCACCACATATCCCAATACAGTCACTGTCCATCAATGTAGTAAGATGCTATAGAATCACTACTTGTCTTTACTGTGTTATACTGCCTTCCCCGTATGCCCCCCCACTACATTATGTGTGCTAATCGTAATGTCCCCTTTTCCCTTTTATCCCTCCCTTCCCACCCATCTTCCCCAGTCCCTTTCCCTTTGGTAACTGTTAGTCCGTTTTGGGCTCTGTGAGTCTGCTGCTGTTTTGTTCTTTCAGTTTTTTCTTTATTCTTATACTCCACAGATGAGTGAAATCATTTGATACTTGTCTTTTTCTGCTTGGCTTATTTCACTAAGCATAATACCCTCTAGCTCCAACCATGTAGTTGCAAATGGTAGGATTTGTTTTCTTCTTATGGCTGACTAATAATCAATTGTGTATATGTACCACATCTTTATCCATTCATCTACTGATGGACACTTAGGTTGCTTCCGTTTCTTGGCTATTGTAAATAGTGCTGCAATAAACATAGGGGTGCATCTGTCTTTTTCAAACTGGGCTGCTGCATTCTTAGGGTAAATTCCTAGGAGTGGGATTCCTGGGTCAAATGGTATTTCTATTTTGAGTTTTTTGAGGAAACTCCATACTGCTTTCCACAATGGTTGAATTAATTTGCATTCCCACCAGCAGAGTAGGAGGGTTCCCCTTTCTCCACACCCTTATTTGTTGTTTGTGTTTTGGATGGTGGCCATCCTAACTGGTGTGAGGTGATATCTCATTGTGGTTTAAATTTGCATTTCTCTAATGATTAGTGATGTGGAGCATCTTTTCATGTGTCTGTTGGCCGTATGAATTTCTTCTTTGGAGAAGTGTCTATTCATATCTTCTGCCCATTTTTAAATTGGATTATTTGCTTTTTGTTTGTTGAGATGTGTGAGTTCTTTATATAATTTGGATGTCAACCCCTTATCAGATATGTCATTTATGAATACATTCTCCCATACGGTAGGATGTTTTTTTGTTCTACTGATGGTGTCCTTTGCTGTACAGAAGCTTTTCAGCTTGATATAGTCCCACTTGCTCATTTTTGCTTTTGTTTCTCTTGCCCGGGGAGATATGTTCATGAAGAAGTTGCTCATGTTTATGTCCGAGAGATTTTTGCCTATGTTTTCTCTAAGAGCTTATGGTTTCATGACTTACATTTAGGTCTTTGATCCATTTTGAGTTTACTTTTGTGTATGGGGTTAGACCATAGTCCAGTTTCATTCTCTTACATGTAGCTGTCCAGTTTTTCCAACACCAGCTGCTGAAGAGGCTGTCATCTCCCCATTGTATATCTAAGGTTCCTTTATCATATATTAGTTGACTGTATAAGTTTGGGTTAATGTTTGTATTTTCTATTCTTTTCCACTGGTCTGTGGGTCTGTTCTTCTGCCAATACCAAATTGTCTTGATTACTGTAGCTTTGTCATGGAGCTTGAAGTCTGGGATTGTAATTCCCCCTGTTTTATTCTTCCTTCTCAGGATTGCTTTGGCTATTTGGGGTCTTTTGTGGTTCCATTGAATTTTAGAATTCTTTGTTCCAGTTCATTGAAGAAAGCTGTTGGTAGTTTGATACAGATTGCATTGAATCTGTAGATTGCTTTAGGTAGTATAGCCATTTTGACAATATTTATTCTTCCTAGCCAAGAACATGGGATGAATTACCATTTGTTAGTGTCCTCTTTAATTTATCTTAGGAGTGTCTTATAGTTTTCAGGGGATAGGTTTTCTACTTCCTTCATTAGGTTTATTCCTAGGTATTTTATTCTTTTTGATGCAGTTGTGAATGGAATTGTTTTCCTGATTTCTCTTTCTGTTAGCTCATCGTTAGTGTATAAGAAATCAACAGATTTCTGTGTGTTAATTTTGTATCCTGTAACTTTGCTGAATTCAGATATTAGTTCTAGTAGTTTTGGAGTGGAGTCTTTAGGGCTTTTTATGTACAATATCAGGTCATCTGCAAAGAGTGACAATGTGACTTCTTCTTTACCAATCTGGATGCTTTGTACTTCTTTGTTTTGTCTTAATGCCATGGCTAGGACCTCCAGTACTATGTTGAATAACAGTGGGGAGAGTGGGTATCCTTGTCTTGTTCCTTATCCCAGATGAAAAGCTTTCAGCTTCTCGTTGTTAAGTATAATGTTGGCTGTGGGTTTGTCACATATGGCCTTTATTATGTTGAGGTACTTGCCATCTATACCCATTTTGTTGAGAGTTCTTATCATGAATGGATATTGAATTTTGTCAAATGCTCTTTCAGCATCTATGGAGATGATCATGTGGTTTTTGTTCTTCTTTTTGTTGATGTGGTGAATGATGTTGATGGATTTTCCAATGTTGTACCATCCTTGCATCCCTGGGATGAATCCCACTTGATCATGGTGTATGATCCTCTTTATGTATTTTTGAATTCGGTTTGCTAATATTTTGTTGAGTATTTTAGCATCTATGTTCATCAGGGATATTGGTCTGTAATTTTCTTTTTTGGTGAGGTCTTTGCCCGGTTTTGGTATTAGAGTGATGCTGGCTTCATAGAATGAGTTTGGAAGTATTCCCTCCTCTTCTATTTTTTGGAAGACGTTAAGGAGAATGGGTTTTATATCTTCTCTGTATGTCTGGTAAAATTCAGTGATGAATCCATCTGGCCTGGGGGTTTTGTTCTTGGGTCGTTTTTTGAGTACCGATTCAATTTCATTGCTGGTGATTGGTCTGTTTAGGTTTTCTGTTTCTTGCTTGGTCAGTCTTGGAAGGTTGTTTTTTTCTAAAGTTGTCCATTTCTTCTAGGTTTTCTAGCTTGTTAGCATATAGTATTCTCTTATAATTCTTTGTATTTCTGTGGGGTATGTCATGGTTTTTCCTTTCTCATTTGTGATTCTGTTTATGTGTGTAGATTCTCTTTTTCTCTTAATAAGTCTGGCTAGGGGTTTATCTATTTTGTTTATTTTAAAAAAAACCAACTCTTGGTTCCATTGACTTTTTCTATTGTTTTATTCTTCTCAATTTCATTTATTTCTTCTCTAATCTTTATTATGTCTCTCCTTCTGGTGATGTTGGGCCTCATTTGTTCTTCTTTTTCCAATTTCAATAATTGTGTCTGTAGACTATGCATTTGGGAATGTTCTTCCTTCTTTAAATAGGCCTGGATTGCAATATACTTTCCTCTTAGAACTGCCTTTGCTGTGTCCCACAGAAGTTGTGGCTTTGTGTTGTTGTTGTCATTTGTCTCCATATATTGTTGATTTTTGTTTTAATTTGGTTATTGATCCATTGATTATTAAGGAGCATGGTGTTAAGTCTCCATGTATTTGTGAGCCTTTTATTTTTCCTTGTACAATTTATTTCTAGTTTTATGCCTTTGTGATCTGAGAAGTTGGTTGGTAGAATTTCAATCTTTTTGAATTTACTGAGGTTCTTTTTGTGTCCTAGTATGTGGTCTATTCTGGAAAATGTTCCATGTGCACTTAAGAAGAATGTGTATCCTGGTGCTTTTGGGTGCAGAGTTCTGTAGATGTGTATTAAGTCCATGTGTTCTAGTGTGTTGTTCAGTGCCTCTGTGTCTTTACTTATTTTCTGTCTGGTTGATCTGTCCTTTGGAGTGAGTGGTATGTTGAAGTCCCCTAAAATGAATGCATTGCTTTCTATTTCCTCCTTTAATTCTGGTAGTTTCACATATGTCGGCGCTCCTGTGTTGGGTGCATGCATAATGGTTATATTCTCTTGTTGGACTGACTCCTTTATCATTATGTAATGTCCTTCTTTATCTTTTGCTACTTTCTTCATTTTGAAGTCTATTTTGTCTGATATAAGTACTGAAACACCTGTTTTTCTCCTTGTTCTTTGCATGAAATATCTTTTTCCATGCCTTCACCTTTAGTCGGTGTACATTTTTGGGTTTGAGGTGAGTCTCTTGTAAACAGCATATAGATGGCTCTTGCTTTTTTATCCATTCTGTTACTCTGTGTCTTTTGATTGGTGCATTCAGTCCATTTACATTTAGGGTGATTATGGATAGATATGTACTTATTGCCATTGCTACTCTGTGTCTTTTGATTGGTGCATTCAGTCCATTTACATTTAGGGTGATTATTGATAGATATGTACTTATTGTCATTGCTAGCTTTAGATTCGTGGTTACCAAGGGTTCAAGGGTAGCTTCTTTTCTATCTAACAGTATAACTTAACTCTCTCGTTAAGCTATTATAAACACAGTCTAATGATTCTTTATTTCTCTCCCTTCTTATTCTTCCTCCTCCATTCTTTATATACTAGGTGTTTTATTCTGTACTCTTTTACATTTCCTTTGACTGTTTTTGTGGATAGTTGATTTTACTTTTTGCCTTTAGTTAGTATTTGGGTGGTCTGCTTTCTTTTCTATGCTTTTATTTTCTCTGGTGACATCTTTTTAGCCTTAGGAGTGCTCCCATCTAGAGCAGTCCCTTTAAGATATCCTGTAGAGGTGGTTTGTGGGAGGCAAATTCCCTCATCTTTTGCTTGTCTGGAATTGTTTAATCCCTCCCTCAAATTTAAATGATAATCATGCTGGATACAGTATTCTTGGTTCAAGGCCCTTCAGTTTCATTACATTAAATATATCATGCCATTCTCTTCTGGCCTGTAAGGTTTGTGTTGAGAAGTGTGATGATAGTCTGATGGGTTTTCCTTTGTAGGTGATCTTTTTTCTCTCTCTAGCTGCCTTTAATACTCTGTCCTTGTCTTTGATCTTTGCCATTTTAATTATTATGTGTCTTGGTGTTATCTTCCTTGGGTCCCTTGTGTTGGGAGATCTGTGGGCTTCCATGATCTGAGAAAATATTTCCTTCCTCAGCTTGGGGAAGTTTTCAGCAATTATTTCTTCAAAGACACTTTCTTTCTTCTTCTTCTGGTATTCTTATAATACGAATATTGCTCCGTTTGAATTGGTCACACAGTTGTCTTAATATTCTTTCATTCTAGACATCCTTTTATCTCTCTCTGCCTCTGCTTCTCTGTATTCCTGTTCTCTGATTTCTTTTCCATTAATAGTCTCTTGCACCTCGCCCAATCTGCTCTTCAGCCCATCAATTAACTGTCTCATTTCTGTAATATCTCTCCTCATTTCCTCCCTTAGCTCTTGCATATTTCTCTGTAGATCCATCAGCACGGTTATGACTTTTACTCTGAATTCTTTTTCAGGAAGATTGTGGAAGTCTATCCTATCAGGCTCTCTCTCTGGGGTTGTCTGTGTGATCCTTGTCTGTACCATATTCCTCTATCTTTTCATGGTGATAGAAGTGGTCACTGGTAGGTGCCACCTGTGTCAGCTGGGAGAACAAAGTCCCTTCCTGTTTGTTGTTCTCTTTGCCCTTCTCTGGGGGCTGAGCTGGTTTCCTGCAGACTGGGAGGCAGTCTCTGGGATAATCCCCAGAGCTGCCTGTGTGCGTGGTTGCCCTCAGCCTAGCCTATAGCACTGTGGGGTTTTGCAGTCTTGCTGGGGGCCTTCTGGTCCCCTTGGTGCTTTCCAGCCCTTGTAATGGGTTCTGGGGCCCTTCAAGCTTAGGTGCACCCCAGCCGGGAGTAGATTCTGTGAAGTTACTGTGGGCAGGGCCCTCCTCCAGTGTTCCGTGGCAGTGGTGGCTCCGCCAGACCCTTTGTGGCGCCTGCCAGGTGGGAACGAATGGCAGGCTGCTGATCTCTGTGGGAAGCCTTGGTGCGGCTGCTTTGCCCGGCTGCCAGCCAGGGGGACTGAAATTCCTCATGACTCCCAGCCTGCTGGGCTGAGTATGCTGGGAAGATTTTGTTCTGCTGTTGGGCCCTTGTCTCTTTAAGACTTTTAAAAAAGCACCTGCTTTTCTTTTGTCCTGGGAAGCTGGCGGTGGGAACCCACTTGCAGTCTCCATCTCAGATCCTGCCCTTCTGTTTCTCTAATCTCCGATACATCACACAATGTGTGTCAGTGCTCCCGGCGCAGATCACCAGAGCTGGTTATTTGGTGGGCCTGTGCTTCCACGCCCTCCCCACTCTGATTCTTTTCCTCCTGCCCTGTGCTCTGGGGTGGGGGAGTGCTCAGGTCATGCCAGGTCACGGCTTTGTATCTTACCCGCTTCGTGAGACGCTGAGTTCTTGCAGGTGTAGCTGTAGCCTGGCTCCTGTACTGTATCTTCTGGTCTCTCTTTTAGGAATAGTTGTGTTTGTTGTATTTTCACAGATACATATGGTTTTGGGAGGAGATTTCTGCTGCCATCCTCACGCCGTCATCTTCCCAGACTTTTTATAAGAGTTTTATGGTTTCATCACTTCCATTTAGGACTTTGATCCATTTTGAGTTTACTTTTGTGTATGGGGTTAGACAGTAGTCCAGTTTCATTCTCTTGTATGTAGCTGTCCAGTTTTGCCAACACCAGCTGTTGAACAGGCTATCATTTCCCCATTGTATGGCTATGGCTCCTTTATGGTATATTAATTGACCATATATGCTTGGGTTTATATCTGGGCTCTCTAGTCTGTTCCATTGGTCTATGGGTCTGTTCTTGTGCCAGTACCAATTGTCTTGATTACTGTGGCTTTGTAGTAGAGCCTGAAGTCAGGGAGCATAATTCCCCCACTTTATTCTTCTTTCTCATGATTGCTTTGGCTATTTGGGATGTTTTGTGGTTCCATATGAATTTAAGAACTATTTGCTCTAGTTCATTGAAGAATGCTGTTGGTATTTTGTTAGGGATTGCATTGAATCTGTAGATTGTTTTAGGCAGGATGGCCATTTTGACAATAGTAATTCTTCCTGTCCATGAGCGTGGGATGTGTTTCCATTTATTGGTATCTTCTTTAATTTCTCTCATGAGTGTCTTGTAGTTTTCAAAGTATTAGTCTTTCACTTCCTTGCTTAGGTTTATTCCTCAGTATTTTATTCTTTTGTATGCAGTTGTGAATGGAATTGTTTTCCTGATATCTCTTTCTGCTAGTTTACTCTTAGTGTATAAAAATGCAACAGATTTCTGTGTGTTAATTAATTTTGTATCCCACAACTTCACTGAATTCAGATATTAGATCTAGTAGTTTTGGAGAGGATTCTTTAGGTTTTTTTTTACGTGATATATCATGTCATCTGCAAACAGGGACAGTTTGACTTCTTCCTTACCAATCTGTATGCTTTTTATTTCTTTGTGTGGTCTGATTGCCATGGCTAGGACCTCTAGAACTATGTTGAATAAAAGTCGGGAGAGCGGGCATCTTTGTCGTGTTCCCGATCTTAAAGGAAGAGCTTTTAGCTTCTCGCTGTTAAGTATAATATTGGCTGTGGGTTTGTCTTATATAGCCTTTATTATGTTGAGGTACTTGCCCTCTATACCCATTTTGTTGAGAGCTTTTATCATGAATGGATGTTTAATTTTGTCATGTGCTTTTTCAGTATCATGTGGTTTTTGTCCTTTTTGTTGATGTAGTGGATGATGTTGATGGATTTTCGAATGTTGTACCATCCTTGCATCCCTGGGATGAATCCCACTTGATCATGATGGATGATGTTTTTGATGTATTTTTGAATTTAGTTTGCTAATATTTTGTTGAATATTTTGCATCTATGTTCATCAGGGATATTGGTCTGTAGTTTTCTTTTTTGTGGTGTCTTTGCCTGGTTTTGGTATTAGAGTGATGTTGTCCTTGTAGAATGAGTTTGGGAGTATTCCTTCCTCTTCTACTTTTTGTAAAACTTTAAGGAGGATGGTATTAGGTCTTCAGTAAATGTTTGATAAAATTCAGCAGTGAAACCATCTTGCCAGGCGTTTTGTTCTTAGGTAGTTTTTCTATTACCAATTCAATTTTTCGCTGGTAATTGGTCTATTCAGATTTTCTGTTTCTTCAAGGGTGAGCCTTGAATGGTTGTATTTTTCTAGAAAATTGTCCATTTCTTCTAGGTTATCCAGTTTGTTAGCATATAACTTTTCATAGTATTCTCTGTATTTCTGTGGTATCTGTAGTGATTTTCCATTCTCATTTCTGATTCTGTTTATGTGTGTATACTCTCTTTTTTTCTTGAGAAGTCTGGCTAGGGGTTTATCTATTTTGTTTATTTTCTCGAAGAACTAGTTTTTGCTTTCATTCGTTTTATTCTTCTCAATTTTATTTATTTATGCTTTAATCTTTATTATGTCCCTCCTTCTACTGACTTTGGGCCTCATTTGTTCTTCCTTTTCTAGTTTCATTAGTTGTGAGTTTAGATTGTTCATTTGGGATTGTTCTTCTTTCCTGAGGTAGGCCTGTATTGCAATATATTTCCCTCTTAGTATGGCCTTCACTGCATCCCACAGATTTTGTGGTTGAATTATTGTTGTCATTTGTCTCCAAATATTGCTTGATCTCTGTTTTTATTTGGTCATTGATCTATTGATTATTTAGGAGAGTGTTGTGAAGCCTTCATGTGTTTGTGGGCTCTTTCATTTTCTTTGAGTAATTTATTTCTAGTTTCATACCTTTGTGATCTGAAAAGCTGCTTGGTACAATTTCAACCTTTTAAAAATTTACTTAGGGTCTTTTTGTGTCCTACTATATGATCTATTCTTGAAAATGTTCCATGTGCACTTGAGAAGAATGTGTATCCTGTTGCTTTTGGATGGAGTGTTCTGTAGATGCCAGTTAGGTCCATCTGTTCTAATACATTGTTCAGTGCCTCTGTCTCTTTATTTATTTCCTGTCTGCTTGATCTGTCCTTTGGAGTGAGTGGTGTGTTGAAGTATCCCAAAATGAATGCATTGCATTCTATTTCCCCCTTTAATTCTGTTAGTATTTGTTTCACATATGTAGGTGATCCTGTGTTGGGTGCATAGATGTTTATAATGGTTGTAGCCTCTTGTTGGACTGACCCCTTTATCATTATGTAATGTCCTTCTTTGTCTCTTCTGATTTTCTTTGCACTGAAGTCTATTTTGCCTGATAGAAGTACTGCAACTCCTGCTTTTTTCTCAATATTAGTTGCATGAAGTATCTTTTTCTATCACTTTACTTTCAGTCTGTGTATGTCTTTGGGTTTGAAGTGAGCCTCTTGTAGGCAGCATATAGATGGGTCTTGTCTTTTTATCCATTCAGTGACTCTACATCTCTTGATTGGTGCATTCAGACCATTTACATTTAGGGTGATTATTGATAGGTATGTACTTATTGCCATTGCAGGCTTTAGATTTGTGGTTACCAAAGGTTCAAGGGTAATTCCCTTACTATCTAACAGTCTAATTTAACTCACTTTGTACGCTATTACAAACACAACCTAAAGATTCTTTTTTCCCTCATTTTTCTACCTCCTTCATTCTTTGTATGGTATGAATAATATTCTGTACTCTTTGTCTATCCCTTTGGTGACATATATTTAGTCTTAGGAATACTTCCATATATAGGAGTCCTTCCAAAATGCACTGTAGATGTGGTTTGTCGGAGGTAAATTCTCTCAGCTTTTGCTCATCTGAAAATTGTCTCATCCCTCCTTCAAATTTAAATGATAACCTTGCCGGTAGAGTATTCTTGGTTCAAGGCCCTTCTGCTTCATTGCATTAAATATATCATGTCACTTCTTTCTGGTCTGTAAGGTTTCTGTTGAGAAATCTGATGATAGCCTGATGAGTTTTCCTTTGTATGTGATCTTTTTTCTCTCTCTAGGTGCTTTTAGAAGTCTGTCTTTATCCTTGATCTTTGCCATTTTAATTATTATATGTCTTGATGTTGTTTTCCTTGTGTCCCTTGTTTTGGGAGATCTGTGCACCTCCACGGCTTGAGAGACTATCTCCTTCCCCAGATTGGGGAAGTTTTCACCAATTACCTTCCCAATGACACTTTCTAATCCTTTTCCTCTCTTTTTCTTCTTCTGGTATCCCTATTATGCAAACATTTTTCCGTTTGGATTGGTCACCCAGTTCTCTCAATATTCTTTCATTCTCAGAGATTCTTTTTTCTCTCTGTGCCCCAGCTTCTTTGTATTCCTTTTCTCTCATATCTATTCCATTTACCGTCTCTTCTACTACATCTAAATTGCTTTTAAATCCCTCCATTATATGTTTCATTTCAGATATGGAATTTCTTAATGATTGAATCTCCATCTCAAATTCGTTCCTGAGTTCTTGAGTATTTTTCTGTATCTCCATAAGCATGTTTATGATTTTTATTTTGAACTCTCTTTCAGGAAGATTGGTGAGTTTGGTTTCATTTGGTCCTTTTTGTGGGGTTTGTGAGATATTCGTCTGAACCATGTTCTTTTGACGTCTCATATTTCTGTGTGGTCCCCTCTAGTGCCTAGGAGCTCCAGTCTCTGGGGCTGCTCAACCTCTAGAGTGAGGTTGGGGGTCATAAGGGAGCAGAGCTAGTGCCTGGGGGGAGGAATAATATCTTTCCTGACTCATGTCTGCCCTGCCTGTCTCCAGTATCACAGCCAGTGGGCCGAGCACACAGGTGTAAGCCTCTGTGCTTGGCGTCTCTAGCTGTTGTACACGAGGTCTCTCTCTGGCTGGCCTGACACCAGAGCAGAGACTGCCGGTTTGTGAGCCAGTGCTGTCAGGCCAGCAGGAAGCCTCAGCAGGCTGTGTATCACAGTGAGGGGCCTCAGAGTGGAGTAGCCAGCCAGGGGGATGGAGCCCCTGAATCTCCCCAAAGTTCTCAATCTGCTGGCTAGAGTGCGCCCAGACAACCTTGTCCCCCTATCCCTTCTCTCACGCAGCAAGCTCCATGCAAATCCCGTGCCTTCAGCAGCCCTCTTGCTGCTAGGAAGCCTCTTAGACCGCCTGCCTTTCCCTTGTCTCAGAGCAGCCGGGTGTGGATCCTGTCCTCCACACACAGCTGGAATCTGTCTCTCAAGCACTCTGCTTGTCCCAGCTCCCCATCCTCCAGAGCACCTCACAATGTAGATTTCTGCTCTCAAAGCAGAACTCCAGCACTAGGTCTTCAGCAGTCCCAGGCTTCCACCCCCTCCCCCGCTCCATTTCTCTTCCTCTCACCAGTGAGCTGGGGTAGAGGAAGGGCTCGGGTCCTGCTGGATCAAGGCTTTCGTATGTTACACTGTTTTGTAAGTTCTTCTCTGTTCATGATGCCTGTATGCAGTTTGGTGTAGCCTCTTTCCTGTTGCTGTTTTAGGGTTAGTTGTATTAACTATATTTTCATATTGTCTGTGGTTTTGGGAGTTCTCTGTCTCACCTCTCACACCACCATCTTGAATCAGGAACTCCACATCTTCTTTATCCATTCATCTATTGATAGACACTTAGGTTGCTTCCATATCTTGGCTACTGAAAATAGTGCTGTGATAAACATAGGGATGCATATGTCTTTTTGAATCTGTGATCTTGTTTTCTTCAGGTAAATTCCTAGGTGTGGAATTCCTGGGTCAAATGGTATTTCTATTTATAGTTTTATGAAGAAAGTCCATATTCTTTTTTTTTATTTTGCTATCATTAATGTACAATTATATGAACAACACTATTGTAACTAGACTCCCCCTATTATCAAGTCCCCACCACAAACCCCATTACAGTCACTGTCCATCAATGTAGTAAGATGCTATAGAGTCACTACCTGTTTTCTCTCTGTTATACTGCCTTCCCCTTGTCTCCCTCCCTACATTATATGTGGTAATCATGATGCCCCTTTCCCCCCCTTATCCCTCCCTTCCTATCTATCCTCCCCAGTCCCTCTTCCTTTGGTAACTGTTAGTCCATTCTTGTGTTCTGTGAGTCTGCTGCTGTTTTGTTCCTTCAGTTTTGCTTTAGAACATCCATATTCTTGTTTTATCTTTTGGATTTTGGTCATCCTAACCGGTGTGAGGTGATATCTCATGGTGGTTTTTAATTTGCATTTCCCTGATAATTAGCAATGTGGAGCATCTTTTCATCTGCCTGTGGCCAACTGAATTTCTTTTTTGGGGAAGCGTCTGTTCAGATCCTCTGCCCATTCTAACTGGGTTATTTGCTTTTTGGGTGTGAGATGTGTGAGTTCTTTATATATTTTGGATGTTAACCCCTTATCGGATGTGTCATTTATGAATATATTCTCCCATACTGTAGAATGCCTTCTTGTTATGCTGATGGTGACCTTTGCTATACAGAAGGTTTTTAGTTTGAGGTAGTCCCATTTGTTCATTTTTGCTTTTGTTTCCTTTGACCGAGGAGATGTGTTCAGGAAAAAGTTGCTCATATTTATATTCAAGAGATTTTTGCCTATGTTTTCTTCTAAGAGTTTTATGGTTTCATGACTTACATCCAGGTCTTTGATCCATTTTGAGTTTACTTTTGTGTATGGAGTTAGACAGTAATCCAGATTCCTTCCCTTACATGTAGCTGTCCAGTTTTGCCAACACCAGTTGTTGAAGAGGCCATCTTTTCTCCATTGTATGTCCAGGGCTTCTTTACTGTTTATTAAGTGGCCATATATGTGTGGGTTTATATGGGAAATTCTATTTTTAATGTTAGAGAACCCTCCATACTGTTTTCTATATCAGCTGCACCATTTTTCATTTCCACCAACAGTGCACAAGGGTTCTGGTTTCTCCATGAACTTGCCAGCACTTGGTATTTTTTGTTTTTTGTTTTTGTTAATAGTAGCCATCCTAATATGTGATGATATTTCACTGTGGTTCTGATTTTTATTTTTCCAATGATTAGTGATGGTGAGCATATTGTATATGCTTCCTGACCATTTGTATATCATCTCTGGGGAAATATATATTCAAATCCATTGCTCATTTTAAAATTTGGTTAATTGGTCTTTTAGTTGTTTAGTTATAGGAGTTTATATATTCTGGATATTAATCCCTTATTAGATGTAGTATTTGCAAATTATTTCTCTCATTTCGTAGGTTTCCTTTTCACTCTGTTGATTATATCCTTTGATGCAAAGATGTTTTAAATTTTTTGTTTTTTATTGAGATAAAATTTGGTATATAACATTATATACATTTCAGGTGTACAACATTACAATTCAACATTTATATACACTGCAAATTAATCACCGTGTCTAGTTACTAGACATTACCGTGCAACTGAGCCCCTTCAAACATCTTCCCCAGTTTGCAAACTCCTTCCCCTCTGGTAACCATCAATCTGTTCTCTGCATCTATGAGTTTATTTTTATTTTGTTTGTTGTATTTTAGGTTCTATATATAAGTGAAATTATATGGTATTTGTCTTTCTCTCTGAGTATTTCACTTATCATAATGCCCTTCAGGCCCATCTGTGTTGCAAATGGCCAGATTTCCTTCTTTTTAAGTTCTGAGTAATATTTCATTGTATATATGCACCACATCTTTAGCCATTCATCCATTCATGGACACTTAGGTTGTTTGCATATACTGGATATTGCAAATAATGCTGCAATGAATGTATGTTCTTGAATTAGTGTTTTTGTATTCTTCATATTGATACATAGAAGTGGAATACCTAGATCATATGGTATTTCTACTTTTAGTTTTTTGGGAATTTCCATAGTGGCTGCACCAGTTTACATTCCATTAACAGTGCATGAGGGCTCCATTTCTCTACATCCTCTGTAAACACTTGTTATTTCTGGTCTTTTTATAATAATCATTCCAACAGGTATGGGGTGATATCTCATTGTGGATTTGATTTGCCTTTCCCTTATAATTAATGACATTGTATGTCTTTTCATGTGTCTGTTGGCCATCTATGTCTGCTTTGGAAAAATATCAATGCAGATCCTCTGCCCATTTTTTAATTAGGTTGCTTTGATTTTTGCTGTTGACTTGTGTGAATTTTTATGTATTTTGGATATTAGCACCTTATTGGATATATGTTTGCAAATATCTTCAAGATTCAATACTTTGCTTTTCTTCTGCTTTGTTGATGGTTTCCTTTGCTATGCAGGTCTTTAGTTTGATGCAGCCCCTGTTTATTTATTTCTGCTTCCGTTTGTCTTGCCTTTGGAGTCAGGTCAAAAGAAGAATCACTAAAACCAACATCAAGGAGATTCCCACATATGTTTCCTTCTAAGAATTTTATGGTTTCAGGTCTTATATTCAAGTCTTTAATTCATTATGAGCTAATTCTGGTGTATGGTAAAGATAGGGGTCTAGTTTCAATCTTTTGGGTGTGATTGTCCAGTTTTCCTATCATTTATGAAGAGACTGTCCTTTCTCCATTGTATATTATTGGCTCCTTTGTCATAAGTTAACTGACCATGTATGTGTGGGTTTATTTATGAGCTCTCTATTCTGTTCCACTGATCTGTGTGTCTGTTTTTATGCCAATACCATACTGTTTTGATTACTATAGATTTGCCATATAGTTTGAATTCAGGGAGTGTGATACCTCCAGCTTTGTTCATGTTTCTCAAGATTGCTTTGACTATTCAAGGGTTTTTGTGATTCCATATGAATTTTGGGATTATTTCTTCTAGTTCTGTATAAAAATGCCATTGTGATTTTGACAGAGATCACACTGAATCTGTAGGTAGCTTTGGGCACTTTGGGCATTTTAACAATGTTAATTCTTCTGATCCATGAGCGCAAAATATCTTTCCACCTATTTGTGCCTTATTTAATTTCTTTTTTCAGTGTCATATAGTTTTCAATCTACAGGGCTTTCGTCTCCTTGGTTAGATTTAATCCTAGATATTTTATTCTTTTTGATGCAATTAGAAATGGGATTTTAAAAAAATTCTCATTCTGCTAGTTTGTTATTAGCATATAAAAGTGCAACTGATTTCTGTTATTGGTTTTGTATTCTTCATCTTTACTGAATTCATTTATTATTTTTTAACAGTTTTTTTGTGGAGTCTTTACTATTTTCTATATATAGTATCATGTCATCTGCATATAGTCACAGTTTTACCTCCTCCTTTCTGATTTGTATGCCTTTTATTTCTTTTTCTTTCCTAGTTGCTGTGGCTAGGTCTACCAAAACTGTGTTGAGTAAAAGTGGCAAGAATGGGGATCCTTGTCTTGTCCCTGATCTTAGAGGAAAAGCTTTCAACTTTTCACTATTGAGTATGATGTTGACTGTGGGTTTGTTATATATGGCCTTTATTATTATATGAGAGTTTTTCTCATACGTGAATGTTGAACTTTGTCAAATGCTTTTTCTGCATCTGTTGAGATGATCATATGATTTTTATTGTTCTTGTTAATATGGTATATCACATTGGTTGGTCTGCAGATTTTGAAATATCCTTGCACCTCTGGAATAAATTCCACTTGATCATGGCATATGATCCTTTTGATGCATGGTTGTTTGGTTTGCAAATAGTTTGTTGAAGTTTCCTCCATCTATGTTCATCAGGGATATTGGCCTCTAGTTTTCTTTTTTGTTAGTGTCTTTGTTTGGTTTTGGTATCAGGATAATGCTGGTCTCATAGAATGAATGTGGAAGAATTCCTTCTTCTTCTATTTTTTTGGAATAGTTTGAGAAGGGTAGGTAATAACACTTTTTTCTAATGTTTGGTAGAATTCACCTGTGAAGCCATCTGGACCTAGAATTTTGTTTGTTGGAGACTTTTTGATTACTGATTCAATATCATTACTGGAATAATTGATCTGTTCAGGTTTTCTGTTTCTTCCTGTTCAGTGTTGGAAGATTGCCTGTCTCTAGGAATTTATCCATTTTCTTAGTTAGTCCAATTTTTTGGTATATCATTTTTCATAGTAATCTCTAATAGTCCTTTTATTTCTCTGGTGTTAGATGCAACTTCTCTTTCATTTTTAATTTTAAGTCCTCTCTCTTTTTCTTGATAATCTGGCTAAAAGTTTATTCAAATTTGTCTATATTTTCAAAGAATGAGCTCTTAGTTTCATTGATCTCTCTATTGTTTTCTTACTCTCTACTTAATTCCACTCTGATATTTGTTATTTCCTTCCTTCTACTAACTTTGGGCTTTGTTCTTTTTCTAGTTACCTTAGCTAAGGTTAGAGTTTCTAGTTACCTTAGGTAAGGTTAGATTGTTTATTTGTAATTTTCTTGTTTCTTGAGGTAGGCCTATATCTCTGTAAACTTCTCTCTAAGAGCTGTTTTTACTATGTTCCACTTGAGCCATTTTGTTTCTATTTTCATTTGTCTCCACTCATTTTTGGATTTCCTCTTTGATTTCTTCATTGATTTATTGATTTTTTTTAAAACAACATGTTTAGCTTCCACCTGCTTGTGTTTTTCCAGTTTTTTTCTTATAATTGATTTCTAGTTTCATAACTTTGTGGTCCCAAAAGATGCTGATATGATTTCAATCTTTGCAAAGTTTTGAGACTTATTTTGTGTCCTAACATCTGATAAATCCTAGAGAATGTTCCATGTGCACACGAGAAGAATGTGTGTTCTGCTGTTTTGGATGGAATGTTCTGTATGTCTGTTAGGTCCATCTGCTCTAATGTGTTATGTAAGGCCATTGTTTTCTTACTGATTTTCCACCTGCATGATATAGCCATTTATGTAAGTGGTGGTAAAGTCCCTTACTGTTGTTACATTACTGTCAAGTTTTCCCTTTATGTCTATTAATATTTGCTTTATTTGTTTAGGTGCTTCAATGTTGGTTATATAGATATTTACAGTTGTATATTCTCTTGTTAGATTAATCCTTTTATCATTATGTAATGCCCTTTTTTGTGTCTTGTTACAATCTTTGTTTTAAAGTCTATTTTGTCTGATAGAAGGATTGCTACTCTAGCTTTTCTTTTAATTTCCATTTTTCAGGGAATACCTTTTCTCCATCCCTTCACTTTCTGCCTATATGTGTCTTTAGGTCTGAAGTAGGTCTCGTAGGCAGCATATAGCTGGGTCTTATTTTTTTTAATCCATTCAGTCACTGTTTTTTCAGTGGAGCATTTAGATTCCTTATATGTAGAATAATTATTGATCGGTATGCACTTACTGATGTTTTGTTAAATGTTTTCTGGTTGCTTTTGTACTTCTCTGTTCCTTTGTCTTTTTTTCCTCTCTTCCTTTGTGTGATGACTTTCTTTAGCATTTTGGTTGGATTCCTTCCTCTTACTTTTTTTTTCATTTGTCATAGGCTTTTGTTTTGTGGTTACAATGAGGTTAATATATGACATCCTAAGTACATAGCAGTCTATATTAACTTGATTGTAACTTAAGTTTGAACATATTTTTTGAAAGCACTACAATTTTACTCCCCTTCCTACACATTTTATGTATAGGATGTCATACTTTACATCTTTCATTTAGTGAATCTTAACCAATTTTTTAGTTATAATTGATTTTACTACTTTTCTTAACCTTCAGAATAGCTCTTAAGTGATTTACAATCTTTACTATATGCTTACTTTTATGAGTGAAATTCCTTTCTTTCATAAGTTTATTTCTACTTATGGCCTTTTCTGCTTAAAGATATCTATACCATTTCATATAAATCTGGTTTAGTGCTGATGAACTGCCTTAGCTTTTATTTATATGAAAAATGATCTCTACTTCAATTCTGAATAACCTTGCTGGCTACAGTATTCTTGGTTGTCTTTTCTCCCTTCAGCAATTTAATAAATCATGGTTTAGTTTAAAGCATGGCCTTTTAGCCTATAAAGTTTGTGCTGAAAAATCAGCTAATAGCCTTACGGATAAATACTCCCTTGCATTTCACTATTTGATTTCCTTATCTTTAATCTTTGACATTTTAATTATGCATTGTGTTGTGGGCTTCCCTGGGTGTATCTTTTTGGGGCTACCAGTGGTTCCTGCACCCGGATGTCCTTTTCCTTCCTCAGGTTGGGGAAGCTTTCAGCTATTTCTTTCAGATAAGTTTTCTTATTTCTTCAGATAAGGTTTCTATCTCTTTCTTTCTTCTCCTTATGTGTTCCCTATAATGTGACTGCTAGGACATTTGATGTTGTACCAGAGATTCCTTAACCTATCCTCATTTAAAAAATTCTTTTTCTTTTCTTCTGTTCAGCTTGAGTGGTTTCCATCACCCTGTTCACCAGAGTGCCAGTCCATTCTTCTGCATCGTTTAACCTGCTCTTGATTCCCTCTAGTGTATTTTTCATTTCAATTATTGTACACCTCCATTTTGATTGGTTCTTGTTTATATTTTTTATCTCTTTGTTGAAGTTCTCACTGAGTTCATCCACTCTTCTCTCAAGTCTGGTGAGCATCTTTAAAACCATTACTTTAAACTCTTTATCAGGTACATTTCTTAGCTCCATTTCATTTAGTTATTTTTCTGATCTTTTTATCTTGTTCTTTTGTTTGGAGCACTTTTCTGTCTCCTCGTTTTCTTTATCTTTCTGTGTCTTCTTTTTTTTTTATGAATTAGGCAAAACAGCTGCCTTTTCAAGCATTGCAAGAGTGAACTTGTTCAGAAATGTCCCCTGTACACTCTGTGTCTGCCTCATGGCTTTGGCTGCTGGCTGGAGCTGCAGAGGGCAAAGGTTATGGGTCCCTGGACTCTGTACTGGGGCTGTCCTGGTGGAATGGTGGGCCTGAAGCTGATGTTGCTGGGAGTTTCTGAGGTGCTCTGTGCAGGGAGCATCATGGTAGGACAATGGGGTTCAAGTGGGCACAAGCTAAGCCTCCTGGGACTCTCCAATCCGGGGGCCAGCCTGCTAGGACAGTAGGAGCTATAGCAAGTGTAGGCTGGGGGATCCTGGGGTGCTCTGTGCAGTGGGTGCCCTGGCAGGAATCTTTAGGTATTTTTTTATTTCTCCTTTGATTTCTTCATTGACTCATTAGTTGTTCAGTAATATGTTGTTTAATCTCCATATATTTTTTACTTTTCCAGTGTTTTTACTGTAAATAATTTCATACATTAATGATTGGAAAAGACGTTTGATATTATTTCAGCCTTATTAAGTGTACTGAATTTGTTTTGTGGCCTAACAGGATCTATCCTGGAGAATGCCCCATGTGCACTGGAGAAGAATGTGCTTTCTCCCGCTTTTGGATGGAATGTTCTGTGTCTATCTATTAAGTATGTGTGGTCAAATGTGTCATTTAAAGCTGACGTTTCATTATTGATTTTATGTCTGGATATCTCTCCATTGTAGTAAGAGGGGTATTAAAGTTCCCTGATATTATTGTACTGTTGTCAATTTCTCCCTTTAAGTTTGTTAATATTTGCTTTATTAGGTACTCCTATGTTGGGTGCATAAATATTTACAAATGTTATGTCATCTTGTTGGATTGACATCTTTATCATTATGTAATTCCCTTTTTCGTGTTTTGTTACAGTCTGTTTTAAAATCTATTTCGTCTGATATAACTATGCCAGCTTTCTTTTCATTTCCATTTGCATGGAACATCTTTTTCTATCCCTTCACTTTCGGTCTATGTGTGTCCTTAGAGCTGACCTGTCTCTTTGAGTTGACATATAACTGGATCTTGTTTTTTTATTCATTCAGCCACTCTATGTCTTTTGATTGGAGAATTGAGTTCACTTATATGTAAAGTAATTACTTATAGTATGTATTATTGCCATTTCGTTGATTTTCTAGTCTTTTTGTAGTTTGTCTCTCCCTTTGTTCTTCTCTTGCTCTCTTCCTTTGTGGTTTGGTGATTTTCTTTAGTGCTTTGTTTATATTCCTTTTTCCTTGTAGTTTGTGATTTCTGCTTTGTGGTTACCATGAGGTTCACATGTAAAATCCTATAAATAATAAAACAGTCTAAGTTGATAGCATCTTAAGTTTGAATGCATTCTGAAAGCCCTACATTTTATCACTTCTTGTTGTAACAAAACATGTTTTGTTTTGGATGTCCCATTTTACCATTGTGTATTTTGTGCCCCCTCTACCTAATTGCTTTAGCTGTAGTCAATTTTACTACTCTTACCCTTCAATCTTCATAAGTTGTTAATCCACTACTGTTACTATAAATTCGCATTTGCAAGTGAGATTTTTAGTGTCGTTTGTTTTCTTGCTACTAATTAGTGCCTTTCCTTTCAGTTTCAGAGTCCCTTTAAAATTTCCTGCAAGACCAGATTAGTGATGATGAATTTCTTTACTTTTTCCTTGTCTTTGCTTTTTTTAAATTTTGAGGCAGTCCAACTTATCTACTTTTATTTTTGTTTCCTGTGATGTTGCTGTCATATCATAATCAAGAAATCATTGCCAAATCCAATGTCATGAAGCTTTTCCTCTATGTTTTCTACTAATAATTTTATAGTTTCACACCTTACATTTAGGTCTTTAATGTAGTTTGAGTTAAGCGCTCTATCTGATGTTTATAATATTACTTTTTGAGGTGGTTGATAACTGAGTTGGGCTCAGACACAGCCTGCTCCTTTCATGCTGACAAGCTTCCCAAAGGCAGTAACACTGCCCAAGATCTTCCAAGTTATACTGTCTCTGACTTTCACATGTATTCTGTTGACAACCCCATAATGGGAAAGAAATCTCTCCTATTATGGGAGAATTGCACTAAGTAACTTAAAGCTGCAGGAGTCCAGTGTCACCTATCCTTTACTTAACAGTTTCTGATCTTCCAGTTACTCAACACACTCTGTGACACTGAGGCAGGAAAATAAACTCACATTGACTGAGTCAAGTTTTGGACTGTTTGTAACTAACAACTGGAAATGATTAAATGAGACCATTTTTATGAAAAAAAAATTGACAGGTGTGACATGATAATCACATGTGCATGGAATAATACTGATTCAGTTTGAGGTATGGGCTAACCACATTTTTAGTTGAATTTCCGTGAGGCCCAGATAGGCAAATACAACTAGGAATGACAAGGTTTTGATACTTAGGAGAGGATGGCTGTGCCAACATGTTATGTGATGAACTGGGATGTGAATATTTATTTTAATAAGAACAGATGTGTGTATGTGTGTGTATATGTGTATACTTTTTTCTTCTATTCTCTCTTGCTTTTTAGTTTCAATTTCTAATCTAATTTCTTTGCTGGGGTTTGTCTGCTCTAGAGCAGATTCAAATCTAATAATAATAAAAAGAATCTCTTTAAATTTGCCCCAAATGCTTTGTAGTTTCATATGAAATTAAATGGAGTAGAAGTGCCAATGTGTGAGCCTTTCCAATCGTGTGTCCTTGGCAGGACACTTCTTCCCGGATACAAGGAATAGGATGCCGTACGGAACCATCTGCTCGCTGAAGTGCTGGTGGGTTAATTGGAGCAGAGACAGTAGAGACGCATGCTGATTGCATGAAATGGCTCTGAGCAGTTGGCAGGTGTGTTTTGGTGTGGGAAAAGAATTTGCATTTGGATAGGATCCTGGATCCGAGGATGGAAACTAGAGATTAGATGAGCAGGTGCGGGTGAGGTTCAAAGCTAAAGGAAAAGAAAGGAAATTGGACTGAGTCATGGAGAAGGAAATCCGCAAGAAAATGAGAATGTGTGGAGGTGGAATGGGGCTGGGGAGGAGTACAAGAGAACTGATAAGTCTGAGAAGCAGGGGGTCTAAATGTGAGGAGAGAAATTCACTAGGGAGTATGGAGGAGATGGCACCCAAATAGCCTAAAAAGAACAAGAAAAACAAGAACGTAGAAGTCACTTCTAAATAGTAAGAAGGACAGTATCCCATTTCCCTTTAAGAGTAAGTTATGAGAGTGTGATAACAAAATTATGACAATTATATGAAGGAGAATATAAACACAAAAAGGAGATAAAGTAATACAAAAGCACAGGAAAAAAATCTTATTTTCCATTTTTAAAAAGGAAAGTGAGAAGAATTTTGGAGCATCTGAGGTTTCTATATTTCCTTACAGAATGCACAAAGAATTTTGGAGGCAGTCTTCTTAAAGCTAGAGTGTATTTTTTCCTTTTCCTTGAGGGGTTGACTCACATTTACTGCATTCTCTTTTTTTTATACTTAAAATAAAGAAATGTACATTAGCATACATATATTGTCATGGCATTTTCTCTAACATTTTAAAGAGTGCATTGTATGCATATTTATTTTCCTGCCTCAATGTCACAGAGTGTATTGAGTAACTGGAAGATCAGAAACTGTTAAGTGAAGGATAAGTGGCGCTAGACTCCTGCAGCTTTAAGTTACTTAGTTGCAATTCTCCTGTAATAGGAGAGATTTCTTTCTCATTATGTTCTTTGACAGGTAATAGGAGAGATTTCTTTCTCATTATGTTCTTTGACAGGTAATAGGAGAGATTTCTTTCTCATTATGTTCTTTGACAGGGTCAGGAAACTTTTATGTAAAGAGCTAAACGGTAAGTACTTTAGTTTTGCAGTTCATATAGTTCCTGTTGCAACAACTTAACTCTGTCACTGTGGAGTGAAAGCAGCCATACATAAGTGAGTGAGCGCGGCTGGGGTCCAATAAAACTTAATGAACACTGAAATTTGACTTTCATATAGTTTTCATATATCATAAAATGTTATTCATCTTATTTTTTTTAATCATCTAAAAATATAAAAACTTTTGTTAGCTCACAGGTCATAAAAAACAGATGGCAGGTCATATTGGGTCCATGCGCTGTAGTTTGCCCGTTTGTGCCCTGTGACACTAAGGAAAGATTTCTTTTCATTTTGTTGTTTTTCAGCATTTTTCTCAGTAATTTTTAATTAAGTTTAATTCAATGAATTTGTAGTAAATATCAGAGCCTTTTTATTTTCTGAGGCTCTTTCTACTACTTCTGGAGAGACATGTTATTTTCATAAACTCAGAATATATGTTTCTTTTTACACTGGCAGAGTGAATTATTTTCAAAAGCACCAGTCAGGGTTAATTATTAGAGTTATCTCTCCAAAAAAAAGGTAGATTTGAGTTTTCAGAATAAATATGAGAAAATTCCAAATGTTATTCTTCACTCATAGCAGGCATTTAAATAGAATTTAAATTGTTTATATTATGATCTCTCTGGAATGTCATATTTTTCAAACTTGAAATATACTAAACTTCACTAATTCAAACCAAAGAGGAAGACAATCAAAATTGAAATACAATGTAGTCTCTCAAGTTCATCTAATAATATAGTTGATTAAATTATCTTCTGGGAATTTAATCTACTTTAATAAAAGGTAAGCATGGTTTAATGTAAATAGTTATGTCTAAATTGAGGATACTTAAACATACTTTATGTTTACAGGCACAAATTATTTTCTTTAAAGTCATTCTTATTTATTTACTTAACCTGTCTATAAAGAAAACTTATCTAAAACAATGATAAATTTCAGCATGGTCTATTCAAATGCTTTCAAATACTAGTGTGAGTGCATGAAACTCACATGCTCTTCTGAGGTTTAAAGTGCTCTGGTTATGTGTTGACACAAGTTTTTCAGATTCGGTAACTTTGGAATGTTGGCAAGATGTCTTTGATTTATAGATGAGGTAATATTGTGAGAAGAGACTACTTTCTAACTGTTCCACAAAGAATACCCGAACCTTTCAGATTGCTATGGAAAGAGTTAAAACCAAATAGGATCTCAGATTGGCAGTTATTGATGAAAAGAGTGAAAGGGGAAACTAAAAATCCATATAAACATAAAGTGAAAGGCTAATATAATGACTATTGTTAGATGGTTGACAGGACTTAATGTATAGCATCCAGGTGCCCCATCCAATTTCAGAAATCAATTAAAAAATAAAACAATAGAGTTAAGTTTAGAGAACATCAAATGATCAGCTTTATAAGGGTAAGTTGATAGAGGAGATTGTGACTTACATTTATAGTAGAACATCTTCCTAATACTGAACCCCATCACCAGAAGGCTTTCTCAGCTGGTCATATTGTCCTCCATTCAGGCAGGACTTTTATACACATTTAGCACAGAAGACCATGCAAAGCATTATAGTAACAAACATCCTTCCTTGTGGAGGGATTTCAGAGGCAAAAGGAGAGAAGATATTGGGTGAGGTAAGGGGTAGGTACTTATAGCTTATAGTTTATTTACTCTCCAGTTGGGAACTATTCAGATCTGGATTTAGTGTATAGTTTGTTGAATGAATTATAAGAATGAATGAATGACTAGATGAGTCATTGATAAATGATGTCAAAGTTTCCTGAAACTTGGGGGTAATGCCCCTCTGTACTGTGGCTGGCTGAACCCACCTTCTGACTCAGTATTGCTACTGTAATCATAAAGCAGAGCACCTCTCCACCCCTGGTGGCTCTGGCTGTGCTCTGACATGAGCGTAATCTCCTTAGGGAGTGTCACTGGGGGAAAGACAGGCTTTGAATGGGAAGCCAGATCCTATGGAAGCAAGCCTAGCTAGTCTCAGACCCCAGCCTTAGCTTCCTCTTCCCTCTTTTCCTTAGTCCTGAGCAGTGCCTGTCATCTACACTTCATCTGGTTCTTAGTGTCTGGGATGACAGTTACTAACTTCACCCAAGGGACCCTGCTCATTAGCTGGAATCATGTCCACCTGAGGAATATCTACCAAACCTAACCAAGCTCCCCATGATACCAAACCATGTATAAACCATCAGCTTAGTTATTCTGGAAGTAATCTGGGCTTCTGAAAGATATTGATGGTTGGAGTAATTGTTACACTATACTGCTATTCTCACATCTGAGTCTACACATACTTACCTATCTTATGCCAGAATTTATGGGAGGCAAATATGAATAAGACTGTCCTCAAGGAGGTTCATTCCAGCAGAAGTGAGAGACATGCAACAGGCAACAGAAGGGCTTCAGAGGATGTAAACTGTAAAAAAGTACTAAAGAAACACACTGCGGCACGGTGGGGTCTGTGAACAAAAGGGAAAGAATAGTAGGAAAGATGGCAACAGGGAGTTAAACCAAGAGCTTGAAAGCTGCCTTTGCATATACATCACAGGAGCCTATTCCAGATTAAATTGCTTTATAATTTACATGTTCTCTTATGTGGAAGTCAACATGGATTACTTTATACTGACTTCCACTTTATAAACAATGGTTAGATCTCACTGAGTGTATAAAAATATACCTGCAGTTTAAATGAGATACAAAGCCACTTTAAAAATAGGTGGGGATAAAGAGGTTCAAACTTCCAATTATAAAATAAATTAGTTATCTGGATGAAAAGTACAGCATAGGGAACATAGTAATATTATGCATACTATCTTTGTATGTTGACACATGGTATCCACACTTACCATGGTGAGCATTTTTTAATTTACATAAATGTCACATCACCATGTTGTACACCTGAAAGAACATATTATTGTAAACCAGCTATATTTCAATTAAAAAATAAAACATTCAAACTCAGAATTGATTCAAGTTGAATCTTTAGGACACATTCACTCATTCTGGGGATCACCTTTCCACTAGTAATTCTAAGAACTACAGGCTACCAGGTTGGTAACATGTATCAGGGTCTTTACTGGTCATTTCCACTTGCAGCCTAAACCAGGACTTGCCCCCACAGAGCTAGTGGATTCTTCAAAATTCTCCAGCCACAGTTCCATTAGGCCTGGCATCAAAGTCAGAGGCAGCTAAAGCCCTAATGAATGGAGGATATTCTTATTTCTGTCACTGTTGCTACTGGTGGTTCAAGAAAGCAGCTACCGGTGCGGTGTGAGGTGGTCCTGAGCCATCACCTCACTGCTCGAGCACAGATCAGGCATGTTCTCTAGCTTGGTGGACCTTCCTTGCCACTGGGTCTGAGGGTGTGCTGAGCACTTGTTGTTTTACCCAACCCCCCTTTGTGGGGTCTTGCTGGGACTGGGGTCATATCTCTTCCTCATGTTCTCTTATGTATGGCAGCTGGGGCAAGGCCGTTCCACCTGGGGTGGAAATTGTGCTGTAACACAGGAAGAGACACTTGTCCTGGCTGCTGAGAACACTGCCCACACACTTGTTAGGGGCTTAAGTTTACTTTCCTTGGTTCTTGTCACAACAAAGAATTGAAGGGCAGAGACACAATAGTGAAGCAGAGTAAAAGTTTTATTTGAATGCACTCCAAGAGAGGAGTGGGCCAGAGTCAAGGCAGATAAAGGCAGGCTCACTTGAATAAAGCAGAGAAGAAGGAAAAAACAGGGAGGAAAGGGAAGCTGCCTGGCAGAGGGCAGATCCCTTGTCAACTCCTGAAGCCAGTGTCACCTGGCATCCAGTGTCCGCTTGGGGCTGCATCACGTGGGAACTAAGCCCCTACCACCCCAGGATTTGGGGGAGCCACAGAGCACTGGATTGAGTGAGACTGTGTCCTGGGAACTTCCCAAAGGCAAAGAAAAGAGATTTTTCAAGCAGGCTGCTAAGGAGCATGATCGTACAGCCACAGCTCTGTCTGGTCACCCAGGTGATGGGACCTTGGAAGCCACAGCCCCTCCCTACTTATCTGAAGTAAGACAGAGAGGGTGACACACTCAAAGAAAGGTGAGCGCAGGCAACTTCAGAGAGGAGGCATACTTAAGAGTTTGGGGTCTAAGGTTTCATAGGGCCTTTTTGGGTAAGGGTCAGCATAAGGCATGATGTATACAGGTGAGTCATGATTCTTTTGTTTTGTCTTAAGAACAAGGTTATTTAAACCCAATTAAAAAATGGGCAGAGGATATGAAGAGACAATTCTCCAAAGAAGAAATTCAGATGGCCAACAGACTCATGAAAAGATGCTCCACATCACCAATCATCAGGGAAATGCAAATTAAAACCACAGTGAGATATCACCTCCCACCAGTAAGGATGGCCAGCATCTAAAAGACTAAGAACAACAAATGCTGGTGAGGATGTGGAGAAAGGGACACCCTCCTACACTGCTGGTGGGAATGTAAGCTAGTTCAACCATTGTGGAAAGCAATATGGAGGTTCCTCAAGAAACTAAAAATACAAATACCATTTGACCTGGGAATCCCACTCCTTGGAATTTACCCAAAGAATACAACTTCTCAGATTCAAAAAGACATATGCACCCCTATGTTTATTGCAGCACTTTTTACAATAGCCAAGAAATGGAAGCAACCTACGTGTCCATCAGTAGATGAATGGATAAAGAAGAGGTGGTACATATACACAATAGAATACTATTCAGCCATAGGAAAGAAACAAATCTTACTATTTGCAACAACATTGATGGAGCTGGAGGACATTATACTCAGTGAAATAAGCCAGGCAGAGAAAGACAAGTGCCAAATGATTTCCCGCATTTATGGAGTACAACAACGAAGCAAAACTGAAGGAACAAAATAGCAGCCGACTCAGAGACTCCAAGAAGGAACTAGTGGTTACCGAAGGGGAGGGGTGTGGGAAGGCGGGTGGGGAGGGTGGGAGAAGGGGATTGTGGGGTATTATGTTTAGTACACATGGTGTGGGGGGATCATGGGGAAAGCAGTGTAGCACAGAGAAGGCAAATAGTGAATCTGTGGCATTTTACTACACTGATGGACAGTGACTGCATTGGGGTATGGGGGGATTTGATAATGTGGATAAATGTAGTAACCACATTGTTTTTTCATGTGAAACCTTCATAAGAGTGTATATCAATAATACCTTAATTAAAAAATTTGTTGAAATTAAAAAAAAAAAGAACAGGGTTATTTAGGTGACTGTGTCGGTTTAGGACATCAGCATTCTTTGTCCACACAGGTTTATTTACACTTCTGAAGTCTGTCTCCTGCCCTGGTCACAAAGTTACTTGATTAGGGGTGGAGGAAGAGGAAGAAACAGCATACAGGTTAAGTTAAAGAATAAGCTGGGCCTTTTAGGAAGCTAAAGTAAATCTTACAATGGCATGATCTGCAGTGAAGACAGGGGCTGTGCTCTCAGATACTGTTCTTTATCTGGGGAATATTCGGACATTCCAAGTTACTCCTGGCCTTTGGAGCTTCAACTGATTAACTCATGAATTCTGAGTCAATTCTGGCTCTCTAGTTTTATCTGATTAACTCTTTAAGTCCTTTTCAGTGGGCTTTACTGGCCTATTCTCCCTCCACCCACTCATATCTATTTTTCTGCCTAACACATTGACCTGGGCTGTTAGTCTCCCTTGAGGATTTTCTCAACTGAAAAGAGTTGCCTTGACCAAGGTCACAGTGCCCTCTCGTGGGGCGGCTCTGTAGGCAGTAGATGACCAAGGTGCGGGTGTAAAGTCCTGGCCCTCCCATTCTAACTTGGGGACAGCTCTAAAGGGCCGTCATCCAGCTTCAGGACTCCCACAGATTTGGCTAACTCTTCTGTTCTCAAGGCATCTCAGCTCAACCCTCCCTCTACCCAAGCTTGGTTCCCCCACTTTCCTTTCACAGGTATTGATCCCCAAAGCATTGCCTAATAAGTTTCTGTACATTAATTTCCTCTGCAGAGTTGCTTTCTGGGGAAACAAGCCTGCAATATCACCTAAATTTGGCTTACTGAAAGCTCCTTCACAGAGACACTGATTAGAAACACAAAGAATCTGGAGCCTTTTAGAAATCATTCTGGTTGGGGTGGTAGGGGTAACAGGGAACATCATTGGGGAACATCATCTTGTGCCAGCAGGCCTTCCAGGGTCCACCATGGGGGCAGCAGCGGTACGTCCAGGCCCTACCATTGGTGTGATTTGGGCTGTCATTTGGGCTGTGAAGCTTCTCTTCCTGCCATTTTTCTGGGACTGGTTCTCTTTCTTGTTAGCCTTCAAATTAGTTCCTTTTCTGCTTAGGTTAATCAGAGCTGATTCCTGTGTTTTTTTATTTTCCCTTAAACCAAACCCCTGATATATTCATCTGGGTCTTCTGATAAGCAGATGCCAAGAAATGGTCAAATATGCAAGGATTTTATTAGGGGAAATACCCATGAGAGAAGAGTAGGAGACCAGGGCAGGAAGGAGAGCCACCTGGCCATGAGGGTGTTTGACTGCAGGTGGAGGAGAGACATAGGGAAGGTGGGGGGAGTGTTCATATTCTCCAGTAACATCCCATTGTATGTATATACCACGTTCTTTTTATCCAGTAATCTGCTGATGGACCTTGAGGTTGTTTCTCATCTTGGCTGTGGTGAGGAGTGCGGCAACAAGCATGGGAAATCTAATATCTTTTTAAGATCCTAGGTATTTTGAATAAATACCCATTAGTGGGATTGCTAGATCATATGATAGTTCTATTTAAATTTGTTTTAAGGAACCTGATACTGTTTTTCATACTGGCTGCACCATTCAACATACCCTCTAACAGTGTGCGAGGGTTCCAATTTCTCTGCTTCTCGCCAACATTTGTTGTCTTTTTTTTCGGATGATAGCCACTCTGCTGGTGTGAGGTGATATCTTCCTGGTTTTGATATGCAATTCTGGTGATTAGCAATGTTGAACATTTTTTCATATGCCTGTTAGATATTTGTATGTCTTTGAAGAAATATTTTAATGTTTATAGTCTATTTTGTAAGCCAGTTATTAGATTCCTTTGCTACTGAGTTGTGGGAGTTCCTTACATATTTTGGAGATTAAACCTTTATCAGATAGATGGCTGGCAAGTATTTCCTCCCATTCCAGAGGTGGCCTTTTCTTTCTGGTTGTTGCTGTTTGGAGCCTTTTAGTTTGATTTAGTCCCACTTCTTTCCTTCCAATTTTGTAGCCTGTGCTTTTGGTATTATTCCCAAGAAATCATTGCCGACCAATGTGGTGAAATAGTCCCTATTTGCTGTCCCAGGAATTTTACAGTCTCAGGTCTTAAATTTAAGTCTTTAATCCATTTTGAGTTGATTTCTTGTGCATGACATGAAGTGTCCGATATCATTCTTTTACATGTTTCCCCAACATCGTCTGTTGAAGAGCCTAATCTTTGCCATTGGCCCCCTTTATTGAAGATCAGTTTACCGTGTGTGCGTGAATTTATGTCTGGTTCTCGCTTGCATTTCACTGGTCTATGCGTCTGTCTTTATGTCGGTGTCCTACTGTTCCACGTACGTTAGCTCTGTAACATGCCTGCATATAGGCAGTAGGATGCTTCCAGCTTTGCTCTTTCTCAGGATTGATCTGGCTCTTTATGGTCTTTGGGATCCCATTATGAGTAGTAGAATTGTTTTATTTTTGTTTAAGATACCTTTGGGATTTTGACAGGGATTGCTTTCAATCTGTAGATAGATCTGGGTAGTATGGACATTTGAATAATCTTAGTTCTTTCATTTCATGCACATGGGAGGTTTTTCCTTTTGTTTGTGTCTTTTAAAATTTCCTTTGGCAATGTTTTATAGTTTTTGGTATACAAGTGTTTCACCTCTTCAGTTAAATTTATTCCTAAGCATTTTATTCTTTTTGGTGCTATTGCAGATGGATTGTTTTCCTAAATTTCTTTCCATATAGTTCATTGTTAGTGTATAGAAATGCAACTGATTTTTGTACGTTGATTTTTATTCTGACACTTTACTGAATTTGTTTATTATTTCTAACAGTTTTAAATGGAGGCTGTGTGTAAGATAATGTCTTTCTCAAATAGGGACACTTTTAGTTCTTTTCCAAATTGGAATGATTTTCATTACTTTTTCTAGCCTAACTGCTCAGCCTAGGGCTTTCAGTACTATGTTGGATAGAAGTGGTAAGAGTGGGCATATTTTCCTTGTGTCTGACCTTAAAGGAAAAGCTTTCAGTTTTTCACTATTCAGTACAATGTTAACTCTGAGCTTTTCATATATGGCCTCTTACATATGTAGGTTTTCAAATATGTATGTAGAAATGCATTCCTTCATTACCTAATTTGTTGAGAGTTTGTATCATGAAAGGATGTTGACATTTGTAAGATATTCTTCTGATAATCTATTCTGATGATCATGTGATATTTACCCTTTATTCTTTCAATGTGGTGCATCACATTAATTGATTCTGTATGCTGAGCCATCCGTGTATCTCACTTAGTCATGGTGCTTGTCCCCTTAATATGATGTTGGATTTAGTTTGCTGGAATTTTGTCAGGGAATTTTGCATTTATATTCTTCAGGGATGTAGGCCTGTTGTGTTATTTTCCTGTGGTGTCTTTGTCTGGCTTTGCTATCAAGGTAATGCTGGCCTTACAAAATTAGTTTGGAAGTGTCTCTTCTCTTCAATTTTTTGAAAGAATTTGAAAAAGATTAGCATTAACTCTTTAAATGTATGATAGGATTCACATATGAAGTCATTAGGTCCTGGAATTTTCTTTGTTGAGAATTTTTTATTACTGACTCAATTTCTATACTAGTTATAAGCCTGTTTAGACTTTCTATTTTTTCACGATTTAGTCATGATTGGTCATATATTCCTGGGCATTTATCCATTTCTTCTAGGTTATCTAGTTTGTTGGCATGTAATAGTCCACAGAAGTTTATCTGTTTTTCCCTCTGTGGTTTTTGGTGCACTGTCTCTTCTTTCATTTCATATTTTTTTTGAGTCTTCTTTCTTTTTTCATAGTTTAGCTTAGTGTCTGTTACTTTTATCTGTGCAAAACAGCTTTTAGTTTTATTGATTTTTTGTATCATTTTTCCATTGTGTTATTTTGCTTTAATATTTGTTATTTCCTTCCAAGCTTTTTGCTTAGTTTGTTGTTCTTTTTTATCTCCTTGAGTTGTAAAGTGAGATTACTTAAAATAGTTCTTTTGAAATGTAAGTGATCATGTCTGTGAACTTTCCTCTTAGTACTGCTTTTGAGGTATCATATAAGTTTTGATTTTTTTCATTTTCATTTTCATTTGTTTTGAGGTATTTACTAATTTCTTTCCTGATTTCTCCTTTGACCCAATGATTGTTCAGAAGTGTACTGTCTAATTTCCACATATTTTGTAAATTTTCCAGTTTTCTTTCCACTATTGATTTCTAGTATCATTCCACTGCAGCTGGAAAAGATGCTTGGTGTAATTTCAATCTTAAGTTTGTTAAGACTTGTTTTGTGAGCTGTGTGATCTGTCTTGGAGAAAGTTCCATGTGCACTTGAGAAGAGCGTATGTTTTGCTGCCATTTGGTAGGATCCAGTTTGTCTATAGTATTTCTGTGTCCTTCATTTCCTTACTGATCTTCTTCTGTCTGGATGTTATTGAAAGTGGGGAACTGAAGTTTGCTGTTATTATACTGCTGTGCATTTCTCCCATCAGTTCTGTCAATGTTTGCTTTGTATATTTTGGTGCTTTGATGTTGATGCATATATATTTGTAATTATTGTATCTTTCTGAGACGATTTTGTCTTTCTGATATAAGTAAAGGCATCCTACTCCATTTTGGTTACCATTTGCATGGAATATCTTTTTCCACCCCTTCATTTTCAGCCTATGTGGGCCCTTAAATTAAAGTGAGTTTGTTGTGGACAGCATCTTGTTGGGTCTTCTTTTTTAACATCAGTTCAGTAACCTTATGTCTTTTGATGGGGAGAACCTATTTACATCTAAAGTAATTATTGATAAGAAAGTATTTACTATTGCCATTTTGGTAGCTGTTTTCTGTTCATCTTGTAGTTCTTTCTGCCTTTCCTCTTTTGCTGTCTTTCTTTGTGTTTTGTTGATTTCATGTTGATATGCTTTGAATACTTTCTTCTATAAGCTTTTCTTTTTTTGGTGGTTACTTTTGGACTTAGAAAAATATCTTATATTTTTAAGTCTTATAAGCTGATAACAACTTACATTCAATCACATTCAAAACCTGCACATTTAACTTGTCCCTCCCTAATACTATTGTTGTCACAATTTACATCTGTTCATATTGTGTATTTTAGCAAAAATTTTGGTTATACTTTTAAAAAATAATTTTTGTTTGAATTTAATAGTATAATTAAAAAGCGATTACCTGGCAGCAAAACAGTATTCTATATTTATCTATTTGTTAAACTTTACCTGCATGCTTTATACTTTCTTATGCTATCATGTTGCTGTTTAACATCATTTCAACTTGAAGAACTATTAACATTTCTTGTAAGGCTCATCTATGGTGGTAACTCCCTTAAGTTTTATATGTCTGGGGAAATCTTTATCTCCCATTTTTGAAGGACAGTTCTTTGGGGGTATAGTGTTCCTAGGTTGTAGTGTTTTTACTTTCAGTACTTTGCTATGTCACAGTATGGATTTCTTTGGACTTATTTTGTGTCTTTTGGGTTACTTGGGTCTGGATGTCTAGTTCCTTCCCTAGATCTGGGAATTTTTGAATCATTATTTCTCTGCATAAGCTTTCAAGTCCTTTCTTTCTTTTCCTGAGATTCCATAATGCATTCAGTGATGCACTTTATAGTGTTGGATAAATCCCTTGATCTTCACTCTTTTTCATTCTTTTTTTCACTTTGGTCCTCTGATTCGATTATTTCCAATGATTTGTGTTCAAGTTTGCTGATTCTCTCTTTTACTTGATCTATTCTGATGTTGAAATACTTAGTGAATTTTTTGATTAAATTATTTTATTTTTCAGTTGCATGATTTCTTTTTGGTACTTCAAACTATTTTCTTTCTGTTGAAATTCTCACTTTGTGAGAATTAACGCACTGTTCTCTTGACCGTGATGGACATCTTTATGTCAGTAATTTTGAATATTCTGTCAAGTAGATCTATAACTCAGTTCCATTAGGGTCCACTCTAGAGATTTATCTTCCCACTTTGTTTGGATACCTCCCTGATTATTCATTTTCCTTGACTCTTTGTTGGTGTCTGAGCATTAGACAAAGTGGGAACCTCTTCCAGTCCCCATAGGAAGGTCTTATAGTGGACAGCATCCCCAGTAATCAGCCTCATCAGTTTCTGACTTCTACCAACTCTTTCCTTCTCCATGGAGAAGTATGCATCTGTAGATTTTGTTTACTCACTGTGTGCTGAGCTCTCAGGGCAGGGGCTATGGCAACTGTCAGTTCAAGTCTTCCTCCCTCTGGCAATTAAACTGCACCAGGCTTATCATATCTACAAGACTGGCAAGACAGATTCTGGGTAGTCCTAAAGAAGGTGGGGCACTGGATACTTGAGCCAACCACTTGTCTCCCCTGGGATAGTTGGGAGCTATGGTATCTCTTTCTGATCATGTGGTATTTTCTGGGTGTAGGGATCCTGGTGAGAAGGTGACCTGACTCTCCTGCTGATTTTGGCGAGGCTTGTTTCACATTTCCCACAGTATGGGAGCCTTCCAATTTGCTTCTTATTTCTCACAAAGAGAGTCTGTCCATAAATTGTTCCTGAAACAGTGTGTTTGTGGGGGGAAGGAGTTCCAGGGCTTCCTACTCTGCCATCTTGCTGACATTTCTCCCAGGAGGTATTTTTAAAGGGCATATAGTTTTTTGCCATGGGTGTCATGGCCTTGCTCCAAGTATGAGCACTACCATCCTCCCGTGGAACTGGCCATAAACTCCATGGGGCACATTTTCCTGCTGCTGGCCCATCTAGCTCCATAGGGTCCTCCATACTGAATGACCAGAGCACAAGGCTGACTGCCTGGCGGCCTGGACCTGCTGCAGGGTCTTTGTGTCCTTGCTCCTATATCACTAAGTATGCGGGCCAGAGTGATATTCTTACATGTGGAATACTTTGCTTCCAAATCCCAAAGAAGTGTATTAGGCTATGTGGCATGTGACATAGATGTAACAATTTATCTTTTACTTTGACAAAGATGTCTCAGCATGTCCCTGGCCACTGGACCCCTAAGAGCTTCTGTGAGATGGTTGGTCCTTGAATCTTAGCAGGGTTTATCTCCCATCCTTTGGAGCAAGTATCTTACTAAGGCCTTCTTGACCAAATGCACCAGGATAATTTCATGAATTTGATTATGATGGCTCAGTGTTCCCTGGGATGTCTAGATAGCCCAGATCTCTATGGACTATATCAGGGCATAGGATAGAGAATTAGTTTAGTCCTAAGGCAAAAAATATGTATATATTACTTATTAAACATAAATAAAAATTTGTCCTGATCCTTTCAAATTACAATGCAGAAGAAGGTACTTACCAAATGAAATGCTGTATACCATATACCTGAGGCCTTATTGACCTATGCTAGCCATGTTTGGTATTACAGCTGTGATTAGGCTACTACTTGGTCAAGTCAGTGTTAGATTACAGTCATTCTCCAAGATTCATCTGGTTTCTGCTGGGACCAGACTGGCAAATTACATGGAGATATGATAGGGACCACTGCTGTATGTCTGAGGTCTTTAAGGTGGTACTGATCACCATACGTCTGGGATACAACGCTGTTTTTTGACTGATTATCTTGGCCAGGGGAGGGAGACAACTTTCAGCGGTTTCTATCTGGACTTATCCAATATACTTGCTCTTTTCCACTATCAGGGACCCAATTTGGGGGTTTCTCGAAGTATCAAGTATGTCAATTCCAGCTATGTATAAGGTATCAGGGAAATGTCCATTGGGTGGTGTTCTAGACTACTGGGCCCACTGTGAGATGGAATTTAACCAGGACACCATTTACTAGCTGGGCCCATAGGCCCCAAAACCAATGAAGCACTGGAGTGAGGTTTTGGATTTCCAGTTATTAGTGTCATTTCAGCACCTGTGTCCAATATTCCTCAAAATATCTGATTATCACAATGTTGCTCAGGTGAAACCTTCATAAGATTGTATATCGATGATACCACCTTAATAAAAAAAATTGCAAAGCACTAAATGTAGGGTTTCATATTTAATAAACTCAATAAATACTAAATATTAAAAAAAGATTTATCTGGTTATTCTCATTTCCCATGTACAGTCACCTGAGTAATGGCTGTAGGTCTCTTTGGGGAGAGACTGGGGGAATAAACAAGGTGCATACTACCTTGTTGGTGTTCTGAGTCCTTCCTCTTGAAGGCATGGCCACCTCCTCAGTCAGTGGGATCTGAATTTGAAAATGGCCTCAGGTTAAAGAAAAGAGTAAGAAATCATGACTTTTCACTGGGGCATTCGCCTTCAGCCTCCTGCTCTTCAGTCCCAAGAATCCGTGCTCTGGAAACCACCTCTACAACTTCCTGCAGGTCAAGCCCCTCGGTTGTATCTCTGACACTCCCGGTCTTCATTGTCATCTCCTGACTTCTGGTAGTTAAATGCTGCCATCTGGCCTCTGTCACTGGGCCATTATCCCCACAGAGGTTAGTGAGCTCAGTTCTGTGACTACCAGTCCTACAACCATCACTGGCCCCACAAGAAAGCCACCACTGAATTCTTAATTTATTCCAGGTTGTCTTGATTTGATGCTATGTCCTGTGAACCCTCTCCTGTTTTGTCTTCTGACCTTGTGTAATATTCCAGCGTGCCCACTTTCCTCAGCCTCTCTACTCCTTTCCCCCCCATCGTCCAGGGAAACTCAACCATTTTTATTTTACTGAGTTGGCCAATTTCCCCACCCCAGCAAAGGGTTTATTCTTATTCCTTAGATCCTCCTTAAAGTGTTAAATCCACAGTCCAAGAAAATGTCCCAAGTCAGTGAATTCTTATCAAGCCTTACATTCTGGCCCCTTTGGTTAAGCACCTTTGAGATCCAATCCTAGGAGTATACTTCTGGCTCCTGCCAACACGTCCTGACAAATGTTGCAGTTTTTACATGTACAGGTTCTTTCTTTCCTTACCAGACCCAGAATATGCTTTGTTATTATGGAACTTAACTCTAGTTATCAGCCTGGCATCCAGGACAGGAAATACAGGCAACTCCTTAGGGGTGTACATACCTAATTGCCTTGTGGAGGAGGGGCTTCCAGACCTTTTTATAACCCAACTGAAGTGCTAGTTTATACCAGAGGAGGGAGGGGTCACCTCTGCGAGCCCAGATGGTCCAGGGAAGTTGGAGAATCAACATGCTAAGAGGAATCTACCCACATGTCTTTGCACCTATTTTAGGATCCACCAGGACTATAACCTTCTCATTATAGTCCTGCTTTGGTTTAGCATTTAAATATCTCTGCAAGTGTAGTAGAAATTCAATTTACTATGCTGCTGTAACTATTCTTCCAGTTTAGTCAATGAGGGAACATCTTTGTAAGCTGCTACAGAGGCCCTTTGGATATGCCATTTAGCCATTGAACATGCTTTGGACACTGAAGCCTTGTTATCAGCTCTGTTTCTCATTACCTTTCTTCAGGGAATCAATACATTTTAGAGTAACCAGCAAACTCCACTCTCTTTGTAAGCCTTGTTCTCTTCACACATTCAAAATAGCAGAATCATCACACCTTCAAACTTTCCAAGGCCACAAGTGAAATCTTTAGCAATTTAGCCCCACCTGCATGCCAGGGATTATCTGTGCCCCACCTGCGTCTGTCTAGGACAGAGTTCCCGTCATGGGCAGTGAGTAAACTGGGACCAAATCCCTATTTTATCATCTGTTTCTCAGACTACAGCTGGTATCACTTGTGTTAAATTGAGTTTCTCTGCTAATTCCAATGCCAAGATGAGATCAAGCATGCAAGGATTTTATTAGGGAAAAGGCCAGTGAGAGAAAATGGGAGGACATCTGGGAAGCACAGAGAGCTGGCAGTCCGCAATGCAAGTCTGACCCCTAGTGAGGGATAGAGAGAAGCTTGTGTAGAAGTATCCTAGGCTGCTGTGCAGTCTACGACAGTGCAGCCAGGCCTTCAGGGAATTGTCAGGCCAAAGTTGCTGGAGAAGTGTCCAACATCTCCTAAGAATAGGATTGCCTTAGTATCCCTACCTTGTTCAGTGAAGGGCTTGGAGTAGCCCAAGGGATCTTTAACCTCAGTGCAAACAAAGAAATGGATTTCAAACTGACTTTAGAGGGCAGCAGCTGGGGCCTGTGGTCAACTTTAGCCCCTGGAAGTGAACTGAGGGGCATTCTCAATGTCACCACACCTACTCGTCCCAAGGCAATAAAGGTCTGTCTGCAGCCCCCACAGCTCTTAGGATCTGACTGAGCAGAAGCTAAGACTAAGAATAATACTAAGGATATTGCCTTAAGGAACATGCTATTTGCCCCCTTCTACAAGTGTTCTAAGATGTATCCTTATGTTAGTACATTATAAAAAGTAGTTTTTTTTATATGCTCCATGAATGTTGCCTTTGAGCCTGTGTGGGTAAAGGGGGTTCCTGTGGCCAGGATCCTCGCTGAACTTAAACCACCTGATGATGTAACTGGCCTGTTGCTAGGCTACCGCTTCCACACCTTTAGGCAATAAGCCATTATTGTGTTAGTATAAAGAGTTCTGCCCAGTGCTCTGCATGAGATGGGGTGACAGGGCTGCAAGGCTGTAGGAGAGCGGAGCAGAGGCTGGAGTGGTGACTGCGCCAAGGACAGAGGCCCAGAGAACGGCTGTGCGGGCAGCTGTGCAGACAGAGGGGTCCAGAGGATGGCTGTGCCGACAGAGGGGCCCAGAGGCAGACACTGGCTGGCTGCATACAGACTCGCTCTGAGTGAACGGGATTTTAGTGACTGACCTGACACCTGGAAATAAAGTTGGGTATAACTTTTTAACCCCAAGAACCCTTTGCTTTAAATTTCTTTGGTCACAGTGAATCTATATCGAACTTGCCTGGGGATGAAACCCATTTGCAAGACAGCCTGGAAATCAGTTGAATTATGTTTTAATGCTATACCTCCAAATTTTAAAATTAATCACAACAAATGAGCTTCCAACATTATGTATTAGATTTATTCCCAACATTTTTATAGTCTTTTCTTTCCAGGACACCTGAGTTGGAACAGATCTGGCATCTACTGCCTCATAGACCCAGATCTGAAACTTCACCAGATCTGGGAGTACCTCATCTTCTATCTCAAGCCACATTCATTTACAGTTAGTATGAATGACACTTCTTTATAATAGATGCTCTTGATTGGCCACCTAAATTTCATCGTCCCCTTCTGCCATTACACTGGTTCCTTCTTTCTGTTAGGACCTCAGTTTTGTTCAGATATCCACTTTCCTCTGTGGAGTTGGGCCCTTGAGGGGAAGCTGGCCACATCTCCAGGCTCTGGGGGTGAACCATACTTTATCTAAACTAATCTTGATGGCCTCATTCCTCTCACCAGTGTCTGGTTTAAGCATGGGTATGAGATGAATTTTGGTCATCGGAGCATGAGGGACATCTGGTAAAAAGGAGAGAGACACATACCCCTACAGAGGTCCCCTTGCTTATCTGCTGGACTGTCTCTTCTGGAAACACTGCACTGTCTTGTAACCAGGAATGGGGCCATCTGAGGACAAACATACCTGCAAAGTTAAGACAAAGATTCCAAGGAAGGAAGAACAAAAAAATGGACAAAAAATAGGTTCCTGATTTTGTTGAGCTACTGAATTAAGCAACCTTGGAGGTAGCTTACCTTTGCACTTGTTATATGAGATAATATATTTTCCCTATCATTTGAATTAGTTGAAGTTTTCTGTTACGTGCAACCAAAGACACCATCAATGATATATAGTTCAATGCTAATTCAGTTTATGGTTCCAGTAAATTATTTAACTGATTCTGCTATATCTCTGAGCCACAGTGAACTATACAAGAAGTCCCACATACTGGAAGATAGTCAAAAAGAAAAATAAAATTATATACACATGTGTATAACACTTGATTGTCAGAAAAGCTTCTCAGTTTCTTAAACGCACTTCTGATTCACCCTGTCAGCCATACGCTCTTCTGCAAGCAATACTTATTTCCCTTGATCTGCTGCCTCCCCTCTACTTTCATCCTTTAATCATCGCTTGTTGCTGACAATCCAGAGAAGTAGCACTTACTGTTAAAATAGCTTCCTTGTTTTATCAGGAATGAGACTACATCTGCAGTCTCTGAAAACTGTTGCTTTGAGGTTCAGATTGCTGGCTACAAATAACAGAAAGTCAGAGCTGGCAGCAGGGCGATGCTGTTGTCCAGGTGTGAGGGGCCCTCTTTTCATGCTGCACAACTCTTTGCAATGCTCCAGATCTGCTCAGCTATTGCCTAACGGGCCAGGCAGGGCCTATGCCTCACATGAGGAAGTCAGTCAGCTCTGTGATCTGATGTGATCTGATACCTCACGTGAGGAAGTCAGTCAGCTCTGTGATCTGATGTGATCTGATACCTCACGTGAGGAAGTCAGTCAGCTCTGTGATCTGATGTGATCTGATACCTCACGTGAGGAAGTCAGTCAGCTCTGTGATCTGGTCCTCAGCGGAGCTTATGTGAGCAACCAGAAAAGACAGACCTGCACAAGGGCAACAGTTGTTGTCTTCACCCAATCTAATACATGTGGTTTAGAACAATTGGTAAGAGAATGGAAACGATTTCTAAATTGTTAACTGTAAATTGTTACTTTATACAACTGTATATAGTGTACATTTGTATAAGTGATTCTATGAGATAGTCCCCAATAAAACCCAGACTGAGACTCCATTATCTCTTCTTTTTACAGAAAACACCAGAAATGCAAAGCTGGTCCTCAGGCTTTAACTTAGAAGAAGGGCTGGGTGCCAAACTGATAAAGGGATGAAGTAGCAACGTGGCATTATAAAACACCCACTGGGAAGGATTCAGAAAATCATGATTGGAACCCTAGTCCCTCTGGCTGTGTGACTCTGGGGCAAATGACTTTACCATCTGGAACACATACACAATTACATCTGCGTGATCCATTTCATTCAGATCACACACTGTAGATAGACGTTTGACTATAGCTTCAAACCCAATTTACCAACATTATTGGAGAACTGGAATTGCTAAGGCTGTCCATTTGTTGTGATTAGTTTTAAAATTTTAATTAGTATAGCATCAAAGCATTATTCAACAAAATCTAATTTCCAGGCTCAAATGTAAGAAATATTATATTAATTTACCCAAGGTTGGAACATAGTGTATTTGTAGAAGGGGATAAATATCATGTTCCTTAAATAGCATATCCTTGGTAATACATTTCCTCAGCTGGGTCTTTGGTGTGACTTGCAGAATTATGTTTTGAGGCTCTGCTCTCTGATGAGGGTTTGAGATATATCTCACTTATTCAGCTGATTGAAGTAGTATCCTTAAGAGTTAGTCTTGGGGAACAGGTGACAAAATTAACATTTTTTGTGAAAATTGGGGAGTCTAGCCAATTTTCCAAACCTCTGGAAGGGCTTGGGACACATGGTCTATATACAAAACCCAGAATTTTCAACAGGAAGCAACTTAAAATCCACTCTGGCCTTGAACCAGGGCTTTGTTGAGAAATGCAGAATTTCAGTTTAAAAAAGAGCTTGGCATCAAATTTTGGCAAAATATTCATCAAACTGATGGTTCTGATAGTTTGAATGGGATAGGCAACACCTCTTTAAAAAAGGGGCTGTGGGGACCTACTCTTTAAACCTGTTTGCGGGACATCATATTAAAAGGGTTAATTTGAAGTTAATGACTTGATGAAAACTGAGTACTTACCAGAGTGAGGGTGCTCCTTAAAATTCTAGTAGGAAGCTATCTCTACTTAGCTTCAGTTAATGAACATGACTCAAGATTTGTTTGGACAAGGGGCAACCATGTCCTTGTAGAAGACGTTCTGGATTATTCAGATGTAGAAGTGATAGGGAAAAATTTACAAGGACAGCAATTTACAAGGAGAGCAGTCTAACCCAGGTGGGTCCCTCTGTCTCCCCCTCCCCTTCACTCCCTGGCAGGGAGTGAAACTAACCTCACTCCCCCTTGCCGGCTCACTTGCTGTGCATGTAGGAATGTTACAGATACAGAAGCAGAAAGATATATATTGCCCCCTTTGCCTTTGTTCGGGGCTCAGACTTTTGTGAGATTACTCCTCTCTGAGCCCGCTGGTGTGAAATAAAGCCTCAACACTCCAAGACCTCTGAGTGCGTGCTTGGTTCTTCCGTCAGTGATCCAGTCCAGGTTTTTTTAGTATTTTCCATAACATTTGGTTCCCAGGAAACCCAATTGTATTGGCCCTTTGTTGCCACTGGTATGGGGCAAACGGCGGGGCTGTGAAGAAACGGGAGATCACAATGGAGAAGGTGCACCCTGCCTAATCTTCCGGTGTCTCCTGTCTGGTTACCTTGGGCTGGCCCCACTCCGCTATTTCCACCAGAATCAGGGAGACTTTGCAGGTGAGGACCTGGTTCCAACGTCGAATCCAGTAAGTCTCTGGGGATCCTGACCCAGCCAGTCCCACCTGTTGGGGTGGAAGGGGAGCCTGATCACCTCCCAGAGACTCCTTAGAAGTCTCACAGGTAGACATTCCCGGGGGGGGAATGTTTAAACTCTGGTCTGAGTGTGTGAGTGAGTGCAGGGCGGCTGAAGTCATTCAGTCTGCACTGAATCTGTGATTCCACAGCCTGTGCTACAGAATCTGAGTGGGCCCTCATTTGCATTTGGGGTCAGCCATCACGACATATCGGTGATTCAGCTTCAGCTGACCTGGCCTGGGACTTAGATGGGTGCACCTTAGTCAAGGCTGACCAAAGTCTCCGTGAGGAGCACAAACGGATGGGCATCTGACTGGTCTCCTCTCTAGAGGAGGCCCCCCTCCCTTGTCTGTTGTCACGGCACCGTCCATGGACACGTCATGGGGTCAGGGCATAGTAAACCCACAGTCCTTGACACTTGATCAAGAATTTCAGGACGGGATCTTCAGATGACTATGGAGTGAAATTAACTCCCAGCAGGTTAAAGCCCTGTGTGAATCTGAATAGCCCACCTTTAGTGCAGGATAGCTTCTGGAAGGGGCCCTAGATGTCCCAACAGTCTGCCAGGTCTGCCAGGTCATCACTGGAGATCCAGGTCATCCTGACAAGTTCCCATATATTGACTCCTGGTTAGGAGTTGCCCAGACTCTTCCCCCTTGGGTGCGACTCACTTGCAACAGGCAGGGACAGGGTCTTTGTTGCCTCAACAAAGAAGCCTGCAAAGAATCAGCAGAAGCCTAAGCCTCCTCAAATTCTTGCCGGTAACCCAGAGGAAGAGCTAATATTGCCCCCGCTTTATGTGTCTCCAAGACTGTCAGCACCCAGCCTCCCCGGCCCCAGACACCCGCCGCCGTCAGCCTCCCTGACAACTCCAGAACCAGTGAACCCACTCTCCCCCGGACCAGCAGCCAGACTGCATCCTCAGCAGGGAGCAGGCACCCTTCAGATGCCAGTGCAAGAGATGCGGGAGCCTGAAAGACTTAATAAATATGGGACCATCTAGCCCAGCCAGTCCATGTTTTACTCTCAACCCTCTCCACAACTGACACCCCATCAGAAAAGCCACAAGCCCTGGTTGATCTCATAGAATCCCTCTTCCAAATCCATCAGCCGACCAAAAAAACTGTCAACAGTTTCTCCACACCCTGTTCACAATAAAAGAGAGGAGGCAGCTGGGGTCCTTGATTGGGGTGCATGGGCTGAAATCATTGTCGCCAAGGAGCACCCCGATCGGGACTTCACCACCCCTGAGGGACAGCACCAGATGCGCTGATATCAAGATGCCCTCCTCCAGGGGATCAAAGCTGGGTCCAAAAGCCTATGAATATGACCAAAGTATCTTCAGTCATTCAACAACCAGGAGGGTCTCCTGGGGACTATTATGAAAAGCTATGTGAAGCTGATCGCATCTACCCCCCTTCAATCCTGAGTCACCAGGGAGCCCACAAATGGTCAGCACCTCATTTATAGCTCAAGCCGCCCCGGACAACAAACAAAACTTGAAGACACACTCCAAAAACTTGAAGGCTTTGCCGAGATAAGTATCACTCAGCTGATTAAAATTGTCAACAAAATATATCTAAACAGAGAGGTTCAGGCCACCAGAGAGGCTGAAAGAAAAATGAAGAAAAAGGCCAGCTGCCTGGCAACTGCCCTAAAAATAAAAAAATAGAGAGATGACCAAAAGGCAGAGAAAAGCCAGATGCCAAGAGGGGGGAAGCCTAAGGCGCCCCCAGCCAGGGACCAGTGTGCTTACTGTGAAAAGAAGGGGCACTGGAAGAACAAATGTCCCAACCGAGGCAAAGCTCCAAGCCCAGTCGCTGCCAGGAGGAGCCTCACAGGGAAAGGCTCGTTAGTCTGGCAGGAACAGACTCAGATTGACAAATATCAGGCTCTCTCACGCTCAGCCCCCATGAGCCCACAGTCAAAATAAAAGTGGGGAGACAACAGATGACTTTTATGGTTGACACAGGAGCAGAACACTCGGTGGTCACCCTCCCTGTAATTCCCTTCAGTAAAAAGACTGCAACTATTCTCGGAGCCCCTGGGACATGAGCAGTCCAGCAACACTTTTGCCAAGCCTGCCAATATGAACTTGGAGGCCACAAGGCCCGACATAAGTTTCTCTACCTGCCCGAGTGCCCCGTTCTCCTCCTCAGCCGAGATATACTCTCAAAGCTGAGAGCCCAAATAACTTTTGAACCAACTGGACACACCAGTCTCAAACTAAACCCAGACCAAGAAGGGCCAGGGTCCCTTATACTGGCAATAACCACACCCAGGGAAAAAGAGTAGAGGCTATTCTGTGCCCAGACCCTCTCAAGTAGCCCACCTGAATTCAGAGCTGCCTTCCCCTCAGTATGGGCTGAAGACAGTCCACCTGGACTTGCTCATAACCAAGCCCCTGTCATTGTAAAATTGACTAAGGCGGCCCAGCCACAAAGATAGCAGCGTACCCCCTCTCACAAGAGGTGAGAGCAGGCACCCAGGAACACCTGATCAGCCTCAGAGAGGCAGGCATTCTAACCGAGTGTCAGTCACCCTGGAACACCCGCTTCTACCAGTCAAAAAGCCAGGAGGAGGGTACCGGCCTGTTCAAGACCTGTGAGCCATTAACAAAGTGACTGTTTCTTTACACCCAGTGGTCCCAAACCCGTACACTCTCCTCAGCCAGATCCTGGAGTCTGTCAAATGGTTCACTTGCCTAGACTTAAAGGATGCCTTTTTCTGCCTCCGGCTGGCCCCCCAAAGCCAGCTCTTGTTTGCCTTTGATGGACTGAACCAGACACGGGGTGGCAGATGCAGGTAACCTGGACACAGCTTTCACAAGGGTTCAGGAACTCACCCACTCTCTTTGGAGAGGCATTGGCTGCAGACCTTGCCAGCTTTCTGAGGGAAGCCACATGCTGTGCCCTCCTCCAGTACGTAGATGACCTCCTCCTTGCCAGGGACGCCCTGGAACATCGTGTGAAAGGCCCAAGGGCCCTCATGCAACTCCCATTAGACTCAGGATCCCGACCCTCATGGAAAAAAAGCACAAATCTACCAGCAGCGAGTCCGGTACTTGGGCTTCCCCCTCACCCAAGGAGAAAGGGCGCTAGGGCCAGAGAGGGAAATGGTCATTGACCCCTTGCCCCAGCCCTGGACGAGGGTGGCAGGTGAGAATTCCTAGAGGCCGCCAGGTTCTGCAAAAAATCTGGATTCCCAGATTCTCAGCAATGGCAAGACCCCTCTGCAACCTCCTTGGGTGGCGAGGGGTGGGCGGTGTCAGACTGAAAGCCCCCTGCTGGACAAAAGAGGCAAAAGACACTTTCCTGGAAATAAAAGCTGCTTCAAAACACACACCAGCCCTGCGCCTGCCAGATAAAACAGGCTCTTCAATCTCTTCGTACATAAAAAAAGTAGCAATTCTGCATTGCAAAGAACATCAAAAGAAAAACAACCCTATAACACGGGAACCAGCTAGCAGATAAAGCAGCTGAAACAGTGGCCAATAAAACAGCTAAAGGTCCTTCCCTCACTATGGCCCTAACATCCCCAGTGGAGGCCCCTCCACCCAAGCACACCAAAAAAGAAAAAGACTGAGCCATGGCTGAAGGAGCCACCCTAACTAAAAAATAAAAAAGCAATACTACATCAGCCAGTTGCCAGCATTATGCAGAGCAGTAAGTGAGCAGTGCATGACTTGTGCCAGAAATAACACTCGATACGCACCACAACCCCCGCCTAGTGTCCAAAGAGCAGGAGTTTCCCCCTTTGAAAGCCCTGAGATAGACGTCACAGATGTCCAGCCAAGCAGAGGACTCAGATGTCTCCTAGTAATAGTATGTACATACTCTGGCTGGGCTGAAGCCTTCCCAACCAGGACAGAACGAAGCCGGGAGGCAGCCAAAGTCCTCCTGAGTGAAATGATGCCCCAGTTTGGCCTACCGTCCACAATCCACAGTGACTGGGCCTGCCTTTGTAGCAGATGTAGAACAAATGTTAACTAAATCCCACAACATTACCTGGAAACTCCACACTGCATACAGGGCCACAAAGTTCAGGGAAAGTGAAGAGAATGAATCACACCCTCAAGGGAACCCCAGCTAAGTTTTGCCAAAAACTGGCCTCCCGTGGCCAGATTTACTGCCCCTGGCTCTCCTGTGTGCTCGCTGCACACCTGGAACTCAAGGTTTTCGCCCTTTTGAATTAGTGTATGGACGCCCTCCCCCATGTCTAGGAAGTGTCCCAGGGGACCTACACCAAACAGGAGATAAGGGAGCAAGAGAAGAGCTCCAAGCCTTGGGAGCCCCCCTAAATAAGCTACAACCATACACCATAGAAAGAGCCCTGATCTCTCTAGGAACCCCGGTACATTCCTTCCAGGCTGGGGACTCAGTCTGGGTTAAAGATTGGAAAAAGGATCCCCTCAAACCTCAGCAGACTGGCCCCCACATTGTTCTAACTACTCCTACTGCCCTCAAGTTTACAGGCATCACTCCGGGAGTCCACCATTCTGGAGTGAAAAGGGCCCATTATCCTGATGAAGAAACACATCAGTGGAAAGCCCAGTCAGACCTCCAAAATCCTCTCCGCCTCCACATCCGACAATTGCCCTCTGACTAATGGACACCTGCAAGCCGTGGATCCTGGCATTTGTCAGAGTGGCGTCTTTCATTCTAGGCATTGGACTCTCTGCTGCTGCCCCTCTGACTAAACTGTTCCTCAAAAAAATTGCCTTTTCTATTGTCTATTGGATAATCATTAAGTTGTTTCACTGTGCTTACCTGTCTCTCCTAGCTGAACTCAAGTCTCAGCCTGCATTTCCAAAATACCTCTCTATAATGTTTAAATGTACAAAAGTTATAAAGTGCATAGTGAGCCTGAAGGGAGCTACCTCCTTTCCCCCGGTGAGATTTCCCGGGCGAAACGGGCTGCCCCTTTGCTGATCCCTGCTCTAGTCGGGCTCAGTGTAGCCGGACCAGCTGCAGTAGGCATAGAGGCCCCAATAAAAGGAGACTTATGGCTCGCTGCCCTAACAGAAGACGTCGTTCAAGATTTAGAGCAGCTTGAAACCACCATGACTCAGCTGCAAGATCAAACTGATTCTCTGGCTGAAGTAGTGCTGCAGAATCGTAGAGGACTGGACCTCCTGTTCATGTCCCATGGAAGCTTATGTGTAGCCCTTGGAGAAGATTGTTATTTTTTATGCAAATAGGTCTGGCATAGTTAGAAGCTCTCTAGCCAAAGTAAAAGAAATCATCCAACATAAGAATAAGATGTTAGAAAACAAAAAGTTTTGGTTCCAAGGATGGTTTGAATGGAATCCATGGCTAACAACTCTTCTAACTGGCCTTGCTGGGCCAGTGATTCTGCTGTTCCTTAGACTATTAGTGAGACCCTGTATATATATATATATATATATATATTTTTTTTTTTTTACAATTTATTTTATTTTAGTATCATTAACCTACAATTACATGAGCAATATTGTGATGATTAAACTACCCCCTTCATCAGGTCCCCCCCACCAACCCTATTACAGTCACTGTCCATCAGTGTAGTGAGATGAGAATCACTACTTGTCTTCTCTGAGTTGTACAGTCCTCCCCGTGCCCCTCACCTTATGTCTGCTAATCGTAATGCCCCTTTTACCCTCTTATCCCTCCCTTCCCGCCCTTCTTCCCCAGTCCCTTCCCCTTTGGTAACTATTAGTCCGTTCTTGGGTTCTGTGAGTCTGCTGCTGTTTTGTTCCTTCAGTTTTTTTTCTTTGTTCTTATACTCCACATATGAGTGAGATCATCTGATACTTGTCTTTTTCGGCCTGGCTTATTTCACTGAGCATAATACCCTCCAGCTCCATCCATGTTGCAAATGGTAGGATTTGTTTTTTCTTATGGCTGAGTAATATTCCATTATGTATATGTACCACATCTTCTTAATCCATTCATCTACTGATGGACACTTAGGTTGCTTCCATTTCTTGGCTATTGTAAATAGTGCTGCAATAAACATAGGGGTGCATCTGTCTTTTTGAAACTGGGTTGCTGCATTCTTGGGGTAAATTCCTAGGAGTGGGATTCCTGGGTCATATGGTATTTCTATTTTGAGTTTTTTGAGGAACCTCCATACTGCTTTCCACAATGGTTGAACTAATTTGCATTCCCACCAGCAGTGTAGGAGGGTTCCCCTCTCTCCACATCCTCGCCAACATTTGTTGTTGTTTGTGTTTTGGATGTTGGCCATCCTCACCTGGTGTGAGGTGATATCTCATTGTGGTTTTAATCTGCATTTCTCTGATGATTAGCGATGTGGAGCATCTTTGCATGTGCCTGTTGGAAATCTGAATTTATTCTTTAGAGAAGTGTCTATTCATGTCCTGTGCCCATTTCTACATTGGATTATTTGCTTTTTGTTTGTTAAAGTGTGTGAGTTCTCTGTATATTTTGGATGTCAACCCCTTATCAGATACATCATTTATGAATATATTTTCTCATATTGTAGGATGACTTTTTCTTCTACTGATGGTGTCCTTTGCTGTACAGAAGCTTTTCAACCTGATATAGTACCATTTGTTCATTTTTGCTTTTGTTTCCCTTGCCCGGGGGGATATGTTCATGAAGAAGTCGCTTATGTTTATGTCCAAGAGATTTTTGCCTATGTTTTTTTCTAAGAGATTTATGGTTTCATGACTTACATTCAGGTCTTTGATCCACCTTGAGTTTACCTTTGTGTATGGGGTTAGACAGTAGTCCAGTTTCATTCTCTTACATGTAGCTGTCCAGTTTTCCCAACACCAGCTGCTGAAGAGGCTGTCATCTCCCCATTGTATATCCAAGGCTCCTTTATCAAATATTAATTGACTGTAGGTGTTTGGGTTAATGTTTGGATTTTCTATTCTGTTCCACTGGTCTGTGGGTCTGTTTTTGTGTCAGTACCAAATTGTCTTGATTACTGTGGCTTTGTAGTAGAGCTTGAAGTCAGGGAGCATAATTCCCCCTGTTTGATTCCTTCTTCTCAGGATTGCTTTGGCTATTCGGGGTATTTTCTGGTTCCATATGAATTTTAGAATTATTTGTTCCAGTTCATTGAAGAAAGCTGTTGGTAGTTTGATAGGGATTGCGTTGAATCTGTAGATTGCTTTAGGTAGTATTGCCATTTTGACAATATTTATTCTTCCTAGCCAAGAGCATGGGATGCATTTTAATTTGTTAATGTCTTCCTTAATTTCTCCTAGGAGTGTCTTGTAGTTTTCAGAGTACAGGTCTTTCAATTCCTTCGTTAGGTTTATTCCTAGGTATTTTATTCTTTTAGATGCAATTGTGAATGGAATTGTTTTTCTGATTTCTCTTTCTGTTAGCTCATCATTAGTGTATAGGAAAGCAACAGATTTCTGTGTGTTAATTTTATATCCTGCAACTTTGCTGAATTCAGATATTAGTTCTAGTAGTTTTGGAGTGGAGTCTTTAGGGTTTTTTATATACAGTATCATATCATCTGCAAATAGTGACAATTTGACTTCTTCTTTACCCATATGGATGCCCTGTATGTCTTTGTTTTGTCTGATTGCCGTGGCTAGGACCTCCAGTACTATGTTGAATAACAGTGGAGAGAGTGGGCACCCCTGTCTTGTTCCCGATCTTAGACGAAAAGCTTTCAGCTTCTCTGTATTAAGTATGATGTTAGCTGTGGGTTTGTCATATATAGCCTTTATGATGTTGAGGTACTTGCCATCTATACCCATTCTGTTGAGAGTTTTAATCATAAATGGATGCTGAATTTTGTCAAATGCTTTTTCAGCATCTATGGAGATGATCATGTGGTTTTTGTTCTTCTTTTTGTTGATGTGATGGATGATGTTGATGGATTTTCGAATGTTGTACCATCCTTGCATCCCTGGATGAATCCCACTTGATCATGGTGTATGATCCTCTTGATGTATTTTTGAATTCGGTTTGTTAATATTTTGTTGAGTATTTTTGCATCTACGTTCATCAGGGATATTGGTCTGTAATTTTCTTTTTTAGTGAGGTCTTTGCCCGGTTTTGGTATTAGAGTGATGCTGGCTTCATAGAAAGAGTTTGGAAGTATTCCCTCCTCTTCTATTTTTTGGGAAACCTTAAGGAGAATGGGTGTTATTTCTTCACTGTATGTCTGGTAGAATTCAGAGGTGAATCCATCAGGTCCAGGGCTTTTGTTCTTGGGTAGTTTTTTGATTACCGATTCAATTTCGTTGCTGGTGATTGGTCTCTTTAGTTTTTCTGTTTCCTGCTTGGTGAGTCTTGGAAGGCTGCATTTTTCTAAGAAGTTGTCCATTTCTTCTAGGTTTTACAGCTTGTTGGCATATAGATGCTCGTAATATTCTCTTATAATTCTTTGTATTTCTGTGGGGTCCGTCGTTATTTTTCCTTTCTCATTTTTGATTCTGTTCATGTGTGTAGATTTTCTTTTTCTCTTAATGAGTCTGGCTAGGGGCTTATCTTTTTGTTTATTTTTTCAAAGAACCAGCTTTTGGTTTCATTGATTTTTTTCTATTGTTTTATTATTCTCAATATTTTTTATTTCTTCTCTGATCTTTATTATGTCTCTCCTTCTGGTAACTTTGGGCCTCATTTGTTCTTTTTTTTTCCAATTTCAATAACTGTGTCTTTAGACTGTTCATTTGGGAATGTTCTTCCTTCTTTAAATAGGCCTGGATTGCAATGTACTTTCCTCTTAAAACTGCCTTCGCTGCATCCCACAGAAGTTGTGGCTTTGTGTTGTTGTTGTCATTAGCCTCCATATATTCTTTGATTTCTGTTTTGATTTGGTCATTAACCCATTGATTAATTAGGAGAATGTTGTTAAGTCTCCATGTATTTGTGAGCCTTTTTGATTTCTTTCTGAAATTTATTTCTAGTTTTATACCTTTGTGATCTGAGAAGTTGGTTGGTAGGATTTCAATATTTTTGAATTTACTGAGGTTCTTTTTGTGGCCTAGAATGTGGTCTATTCTGGAAAATGTTCCATGTGCACTTGAGAAGAATGTGTATCCTGCTGCTTTTGGGTGCAGAGTTCTGTAGATATCTGTTAGGTCCATCTGTTCTAGTGTGTTGTTCAGTGCCCCTGTGTCTTTACTTATCCTCTGCCTGGTTGATCTATCCTTTGGAGTGAGTGGCGTGTTAAAGTCTCCTAGAATAATTGCATTGCTGTCTATTTCCTCCTTCACTTCTGTTAGTATTTGTTTCACATATGCTGATGCTCCTGTGTTGGGTGCATATATATTTATAATGGTTCTATCTTCTTGTTGGACTGACCCCTTTATCATTATGTAATGTCTGTCTTTATCTCTTGCTACTTTCTTCATTTTGAAGTCTATTTTATCTGATACAAGTACTGCAACACCTGCTTTTTTCTCTTTGTTGTTTGCTTGAAATATTTTTTTCCATCCCTTCACTTTTAGTCTGTGTATATCTTTGGGTTTGAGGTGAGTCTCTTGTAAGCAGCATATAGATGGGTCTTGCTTTTTATCCACTCTGTTACTCTGCCTTTTGGTTGGTGCTTTCAGCCCGTTTACATTTAGTGTGATTATTGATAGATATGTACTTATTGCCATTGCAGGCTTTAGATTCGTGGTTACCAAAGGTTCAAGGGTTGCTTCTTTACTATCTGAGAATCTAACTTAACTTTCTTGTTAAGTTATTGTGAACGCCGTCTGATGTTTCTTTATCTCTCCCTTCTTATTCTTCCTCCTCCTTTCTTTATATATTAGGTGTTTTATTCTTTGCCTTTAGTTGGTATTTGGATAGTCTGCTTTCTTTGCTATGATTTTATTTTCTCTGGTGACATCTTTTTAGCCTTAGGGGTTTTTCCCTCTAGAGCAGTCCGTTTAAGATATCCTGTAGTGGTGGTTTATGGGAGGCAAACTCTCTCAACTTTCTTTTGTCTTGAAATTGTTTGATCTCTCTGTCATATTTAAATGATAATCATGCTGGATACAATATTCTTGGTTCGAGGCCCTTCTGTTTCATTATGTTAAATATATCATGCCATTCTCTTCTGGCCTGTAGGTTTCTGTTGATAAGTCTGATGACAGTCTGATGGGTTTTCCTTTGTAGGTGATCTTTTTTTTCTTTCTAGCTGCCTTTAATACTCTGTCTTTATCTTTGATCTTTGCCGTCTTTATTATGTGTCTTGGTGTTGTCTTCCTTGGGTCCCTTGTGTTGGGAGATCTGTGGGCTTCTGTGGACTGTGAGACTGTTTCCTTCCCCAACATGGGGATGGTTTCAGCAATTATTTCTTCAAAGACACTTTCTATCACTTTTTCTCTCTCTTCTTCCTCTGGTACTCCTATAATGCGAATATTGCTCCGTTTTGATTGGTCACACAGTTCTATTAATATTCTTTCATTCTTAGAGATCCTTTTATCTCTCTCTGCCTCAGCTTCTTTGTATTCCTTTTCCCTTTCTTGTAATTCCTTGATCGTGTCTTGAACCTGATTCAATCTGCTGTTGAGCCCGTCAATGGCTTGTCTCATTTCTGCATTGTCTTTCCTCACTTCCCTCACTTCCTCCCTCAGCTCTTGCACATTTTTCTGTAGATCCATCAGTATGGCTATGACTTTTATTCTGAATTCTTTTTCTGGAAGACTATGCATGTCAATTCCTTCAGATTCTCTCTCTGGGGTGGTGTTTGTCTGAAGCTTCGTCTTTATCATATTCTTCTGTCTTCTCATGACTATAGAATTAGTTGTTGGTAGTTGTCACGTATGTCCGCTGGGCTCTTTATGTCTTTAAAAAGGAAAGAGAAGAAAGGAGAGAAAATGAAAAAGGGAAACAAGAGAAAAAATACTTCTACTGATAAAAAAAGTAAAAAGAGAGAGAGAAAAAGGAAAAGAAAGGAAAGAAAAAGAAAAAGCAGCAACACATAAAAAAAAACCACCCTCCGGGTGTGGTTTCTGTGTGAATGCTGTAGGTGGCGCTATTGCTCCACTATTCCAGAGCCATGGCCATGTCCCTCTGCACAGCCCTTTAAAGCTGTGGCCAGGGTGAGAATGAATGGGAGTCTGTTGAGTTCTGTGGGAGTCCTAAATATGGCTACCGCTTCCCAGTCGCCCTCTATGGGGTCTGAGACTTCCCAGGACTCCTAGCCTGCTGGGTTGAGTGTGCCGCTGCGATTAGGTTCTCTGCTGTACTCCTGTCTCTTTAAGACCACTGAGAAACAAAGCGCGCACTTTTCTCCTTTTTTTTCCCCTTTTCCTTCTTTCTTCTCTCTTAAGCTGGGCTGTTTATGACCGCCTCGCTGGGACTCCCGCCGGAGTGCTGGGGTGGAGGAGCGCTCGGGTCTCGCTGAGTTGCGGCTCTGTATCTTACCCGCCTCACTGGGTGCCGAGTCCTCTCTCCGGTGTGTCTGACCACCAGATCTCTGGGGGGGAGGAGCGCTCGGTCCCGCCAGGTTGCGGCTCCGTATCTTATCTGCCTCACCGGCTGCCAAGTCCTCTCAGGTGTACCTGTATGCTGTGCACTTTCCTGTGTATTCTGGTCTCTCTTTTAGGGATAGTTGTATTTGCTGTATTTTTGTGAATAAATATAATGTTGGGAGGAATTTTTCTGCCGGTCTGTTCACGTCGCCATCTTCCCTGAAGTCTCAACCCTGCATATTTAACTGGCTCATTAACTTTATCAAGGAACAGATTACATCTATACAGCTCATGTGTATATGGAGCCACTATGACCCTGTTATAAACCAGAGAGATGATGACCCCTTAAACAAAGTGTTTAAAGGAGCATCAGAAGGGGGAGTGATAGGGAAAAATTTACAAGGACAGCAATTTACAAGGACAGCAGTCTAGCCCAGGTGGATCCCTGTCGCCCCCTCCCCTTCACTCCCCAGTCTGCGCTCACTCCCTAAACTCACTACCCCTTGCCTGCTCGCTTGCTGTGCACATAGGAATGTTACAGATACAGAAGCAGAAAGATATATATTGCTCCCTTTGCCTTTGTTCAGGGCTCAGACTTTTGGGAGATTACTCCCCTCTGAGCCCGCTGGTGTGAAATAAAGTCTCAACACTCCAAGACCTCCGAGTACATACTTGGTTCTTCCGTCAGTGATCCAGTCCAGGTTTTTTCAGTATTTTCCATAACAGAAGTAGTTGGTCTGTGATTATGGACCATAGAGAACTATCCCTCACATACATCCATAGCCATCTGCACTGCAGTCACATTCCAGGTTAGACGTGCTGTGAGGAGCTCTGTCCCCAAACCTGCTGTCCTGAATTATCCTAAGAGCCAAGCCTGTGGCTTCCCACTGAGTTTTATTGTATTGAGATTTAAAAAATAATAATATAGTGCACAATTAAATGTAAAAAACAGACCTGCACAGTTCTTGGGTAGCTTCTTTTGTATCCTACTTTTGTATTTATTTTAGCCAGGAGTTTTCTTTTTGCTACTCCTGGAGGATTTCTTTATTTAACCATGAGCTCTGAGACAAATGTCACATATTTCTTACTAAACAAACAAGACTGGCTTATGACTGTTAGTATTTTGATAATATAAGAGAGAGGAAAGAGTTCCTTTGGCACTTGGTGTAGATAATTAAAATAGTTTCTATTTAGAAAATATTAATGTGAATTCAGAGAGTTTTTTACTTTGTGTTCAGTTTTAGCTCTATTGTGAAATGATCTTTTTAGACATAACTTAAAATTTCATATTGTCATATGTCAAGGGGGCTATTTAGCAATTCATAGAACTTGTCCATAAGTTAGAAACAACGGCAAAACCTCTCTTGGGTTTGTTTCACAATGTGCCCTTCAGGGATAATGAGTTATGTCTACAGATAAATTTTTCCAGATATGTTAAAAACAATTATCCATTAAAATGCAGTCTCTGAGAAAATAAGCCTGTTATCTCTGGTAGATTATTGATAGAATTTAGAGGGAACTGGAGTCTACTAGAATTAGATACTATACAAGAGACATTGAAAATATGGTCATACCCTTACGGGACTTGTAGTAGAATTGCAGAGAGAATTCTACATGGTAGAAAAAGACAAACAAGTATGTGAGACAATATTACAGAACTTATATATACACTGGGTTAGAGGTAGGATGTGGGAAAGCCGTGGATGACTACACACAAAGTAAGAAGAGGCTAACCATTCATGAAACAGTGAGCCTGGTTCCAGACCTGGAAGAAATGTTGGAGCAGAGCCAATGTGGATGTAGGGAAACAGCATCTATTTGCTGCTGGTAGAAATTTAACTACACAACAATTCTGGACAACAATTGCCAGTATGCTTGAAAACCTTTGACTATATTACTTTCTCATAATCCAGTAATTCAATTTCTCAGAATTTAATTTAATGACATGACATAATGCTATCACGGATGTTTACTGTGGCATATTTTATGATAACGTATGCTGGGAACAAATCCAGATTTAGGAATGGCTAAATAAATTAAGCTACACTCATGGAATCATGCTTTAGAGAATACAGAATACTTGGGAGAACTCCCAAGTTATCTCCAGTTTTGAAACAGCTTACATTTGGAGAGTCCAAGACAGTAGCATGGAAAGACGCTAAACCACTGAACTGCCCCCTCATCCTCAATAGTGCCATGGAAACAGGGTTAGGTTCTCAAGCAGGTCTCCTTCAGCAAGCCCTGGGCCCCTACTCCATACCAGCTGTAGCCATACAAAGTTTTGGTTGAAAAATCAGTGGGTAACCTTATGGAGATTCCCTTGTATATCACTATTTGATTTTCTCTTGCTACTTTTAAGTTTCTATCTTTAATCTTTGCCATTTTAATCATTATGTGTGATGTGGCCGTTCTTGGGTTTATCTTGCTTGGGGCTAGCTATGCTTCCTGGACCTGGATATCTGTTCCCTTCCCAAAGGAAAGGGAAGTTTTCTGCTATTATTAATTCAAATAAGTTTTCCACCCTTCCTTTCTCACTTTTCCTTCTGGGCTCCCTATACGGTGAATGTTAGTATATTTGGTGTTGGTCCCAAAGATATCTGAATCTATCCTCAATTTAAAAATTCTTTTTTTTTTCTTGCATCTTCAGTTTGAATGCTGTCCATTTTCTTATCTTCTGGACTGCTGCATCTCTTAATATGCTTTTGATTCCATCTAGTGTATTTATTCTTCAACTCTGTTTCTTTTTATATTTTCTATCTCTGTGTAAGTTCTCATTAGTTCTTTCACTCTTCTCAAGTCTGGTGAGCATATTTATAACCATTAGTTTGAACTCTTTATCACATAGACTGCGTATCTCCATTTTGCTTAGTTCTTCTTCTGAAGTTTTGCCTTGTCTTTTGTTTGGAGCATATTCTTCTGTATTTCGTTTTAATTTCTGTGTCTGTTTCTATGAATTAGGTAGAAGAGCAACCTCTCCCAGTCTTAAAGGAGCAATCTTACGTGGGAAGATCCCCTGTATAGATGGCATGTGCCTGACAGCGTTGGCTGGGCAGCTACAGCTGAGGTGTACATGGGCTGGGAATCCCAGGACACTCTGCACCAGAGCTCCCCTGGTGGGATGGATGGAGCTAAAGCAGGCATGGGTTGGGAGTCCTGGTGTGCTCTAATTTTATTCAGCATAGTACTGGAAGTCCTTGTTACAGCAGTCAGAGAAGACAAAGAAATAAAAGGTATCCAAGTGGGTGAGGAAAAAAGCAAAACTGTCACTATTTTCAGATGACATGACACTAGCCATAGAAAACCCTAAAGATTCCACCAAAAAACCTATTCAAACAAATAAATGAATTCAATAAAGTTCCAAGAACCAAAACTAGTATACAAAAATCTGTCACATTTCCATACACTAATAGTGAAGTAGCAGAAAGGGAAATTAAGAAAATAATCCCAACTACAATAGTATCAAGAAGAACAAAATACCTAGTAATAAATTTAACCAAGGAGGTGAAAGACCTGTACACTGGAAACTATAAGATGTTGAGATAAATGGAAGAGAAACATAAATGGAAAGATGTGCCATGCTCATGGACTGGAAGAATTAATAATGTTAAAATGTTCATATTTCCCAAAGCAATCTACTGATTCAATGCAATTCCAATCAAAATACCAACAGTATTTTTCACAGATTTAGAACTAATAACTCTAAAATTTATATGGAACCACAAAAGACCCCAAGTAGCCAAACAATCTTAAGAAAGAACAATGCTGGAGGCATCACAATTCCAGATCTCAAAGTATACTATGAAGCTATAGTAATCCAAACAGTATAGTAGTGTCACAAAAAATAAGATCAATGAAAGAGAAAGAGGGCCCAGAAATAAACTCACACTTATATATTCAATTAATCTATGACAAAGGAAAAAAGACTATACAATGGAGAAAAGTCAGTCTCTTCAATAAAAGGTGCTGGGAAAACTGGGCAGTTACATGCAAAATAATGAAACGGGACCACTTTCTTACACCATGTACAAAAACGAACTTGAAATATATTAAAGACCTAAATGTAAGACCTGAAATTGTAACACCTCTAAAAGAAAACATAGGCAGTAATATCATGGACATTGGCCTTACCTATATTTTTCTGGATCTGTCTCCTCAGGCAAGGGACACAAAAGCAAAAATAAACAATAAAGACTACATCAAACTGAAAAGATTTTGCATGGTGAAGGAAGCCATCAACAAAATAAAAAGGCAACCTGTTAAATGGGAGAATATATTTTCAAATGATATATTTGACAAATGTTAATTTTTAAAACATAAAGAACTGTACAACTCAACACCAAAACACAAATAATTTGATTAAAAAATGGGCAGAGGACCTGAAGAGACATCTTCCCAAAGAAGACATACAGATGGACAGCAGACAAATGAAAAGATGTTCAGCATCACTAATCCTCAGAGAAATGCAAATCAGAACCACAATGGGATGTCACCCCACACCAGTTGGAATGGCTAAAAAAAAAAAGAAAAGGAAAAAAATTGGTGATGAGGATGTGGAGAAAGAGAATTCTCATGCACTGTTGGTGGGAGGGAAACTGGTACAGCCACTGTGGAAAGTATGGAGGTTCCTCAAAACACTAAAAATAGAAATACTGTATGACCCAGTAATTTCACTTCTGGGTATTTGTCTAATGAAAAAAAAACCCTAATTGAAAAGATATATGCACCCCTATGTTTATTGCAGCATTATTTATAATATCCAGGATATGGAAGCAATCTAAGTGTCCATTGGTATTTGAATGGAAAAAAAGATGTGGCATATATATATATCATACACACAATGGAATTGGAATGCTAGCCATAAAATGGAATGAAATCTTGCCATTCATAGCAACATGGATAGATCTAGAGGATATTATGCCAAGTGAAATAAGCCAGACAGAGAAAAACAAATGCCATGTGATTAAGCTTACATGTGGAATCTAAAAAACAAAGCAAATGAACAAATAAATAAACAAAATAGAAACAGACTCATAATTACACAGAACAAACAGGTGGTTGCCATAGGGGTGGTGGGTGGAAAAATGGGTGAAACAGGTTAAAGTGACAAAATGGTACAAATTTTCAATTATAAAATAAATAAGTCATGGGGATGAAAAGTGAAGCATAGGGAATATAGTAAAAAATATTCAGTAATTTTTATGGTGACAGATGGTAACTACACTTACAGTGAGCATTTCATAATGTATATAATTGTCAAATCACTATGTTGTACACCTGAAACTAATATAATATTGCCACAAGCATTGTTTTAAGAATGGCGATTCACCAGTTCTTCAGAGGAATATAAATATAAATATAAATGTGTGTATATGTATGCATGTATGTGTGTCTGTGTATATTTATATGCATGCACTATTAAAGTTCTGGAGTAGCAGAGATTGCCTATTACTGTACTGAATTTCATGTATTTCCTAGATCTGTTTTACAATTAATAAAGGAGAGAAGACATCACATAGCTACTAAGGTATTACAATGTGTGTTTCATGGTGCTCAAACACCAAAAAGGAGAGTGGACACTGTAGACAGAAGCACAATAAAGCAAACATTATCCTTGCTCTGGCCAAGTTCTCAGAGGAACTGTGCACAAGTTCCTCGCTCAAAGCAAATTCGTCACGTTGTTCCTAGGAGACCTCAATTCTATCACAAGCCCCAGATAAGGTAGCAAGTCAGTTCATAACATCAGTGCGATACCATTTCCGTGGCTCTGGCAACAATCTGGAGTTTAACCTTTATACTTCCTGGGCTCCCCTCCACCCCAATTTCCTGGTGGGGGAAGTTAGTATTTTGTGATTTGGATGCTGCAAAGCAAACTGGAGGGCTGGGGAAGTTAAAGAGTCCCAGAATTTATAGACATTCTCTTGGCATGGCAGAAAAAAGATGTTTTTGAAAGATAAGAAATATGCCTTCATGCTGCAAAGGTACTTCTGAGAAAATCAAAATATCTGCTGTGCATATGCTAAAACCTTAAGTGTTACCACATCACAAATTACACTGGGTCTCAGGCTGCCTTAATGGGCTCTTTAGTCTGTCAACAGCATTCTAGGGATTCTGCTTTACCAGCGGGGACATCCAGGAAAGTGAGGCAGCCCTTGGCCTTGAGCTGGTCACCGCTGACTTGGGTAACAAGGACACAGCATAGTGAGAGGGTGCATCACGAAACCATGTGCTCACAGGCAGGAACTGTTCTTCCAGTCCACCTCTTCACTTTTCTAGGAGGACTTTGAGGACAGAAGTAAGTGGACACTGAGAGTGTTGATAAACAGCCTGAATATTACCTGTCATCATTTTTGATGAATATAAAAGCTGTGTATTTCAAGAAGTGGATAAAGTACCATTAAGGACTTTCATCATCACAGGCAGTGACAACCACAGCATTATATTTTCCTCTCTTGTTTTGGTGTCATAGTCAGAAGTATGGCCAGGAGTTTGAAACACTGAGTTACTTGCCACAGGAGCACCTCTGTGAAATTTCTGAAGGGCCTCTAACAAATGTGCTCAGTGCCGATTATTAGCTTGTATTTTTCAAGCTGGTCGGCCACTGAAAAAAAATGTCTTTTCTTCAAAGGCTGCTCCGTCAGCCACTGACAGCTGTTCTAATTGGGGTTTCTAAGAAATAAGCAGTAAATTAACATCATGCATTTGACAAACATAAAACCTAAAAGCACAAAGATACTTTTAAAAGGATAAAAGTCACTGTGTTCTGTTTCATTCAGGTCAAGTGGGACAAGTGACCGGCCTGAACTGGAACTTTCAGCTCTGATTCCAGTGGATTGCCCACTTAGCACCATGTTTCTGTTTGGCTTGCAGTGGGAAGTAGTTTTCCTTTAACAAGCAAAGAGAATGAAGACTATAAAATGTACATGAAATCCAGTACAGTAGTAGGCAATCTCTGCTACACCAGAACTTTAATAGTACACATACATATAAATATATACAGACACACAGACACACATGATACACATAATACACACATTTATATTAACTATTCCTCTGAAGAACTGGTGAATCACCGTTCTTAAAAAAAACGCTCGTGACAATTTCTATCTTTAAATTTGAGCTTGCTTCATCAGTCTTCTAATCACCAACCTGACCATTTCTTGAGAATTAAGCATGAAACAAGGCATGGTGGGGGAGCCAGATGGAAACAGCGCGACTGTTCAGCAAGCCCTTGCAACCTAGACGGGTTTCAGGGGTGGCAATAGATTTACTTTCTAACGTTTCACTTGTTCGTTAGTGTAAACTAAATTTCACAAAGAAGTATGTGACTAATTGTCAAATGAATGATTCAGATGTGTGATGGTTATTTTGGTATCAATTTGACTGAACTAAGAGACACCCAGATAGCTAGTAAAACATTGTTTCTGTGCATGTGTCTTTGAGGGTTTTTCCAGAAGAGATCAGCATTTAATTCAGTAGAGTAAGTAAAGAGGTCTGCCCTTATCAGTGTGGCTGGACATAATCCAATCCACTGAGAAGTCAGGTAAAATGAAAGAGGCAAAGGAAAGGTGAATTTTCACTCTCTCTTCTTGAGCTGGATGTCTGTCTTTTCCTGCCTGCACACGTTAGGGTTCCTAGTTCTCAGACCTTCAGGTTAGACTGAATTACACCACCAGCCTTGCTGGGTCTCCAGCCTGAAGATGGCAGATGTGGGACTCCTCTGCCTCCTTAACCTTGTGAGCCAAATCCTCTAGCAAATCTCCTTTTTGATATCCTTTTGGTCTGTTTCTCTGGAGAATCCTAATACAAGAGGTCAGTTGTATAGTTGAATTAATGTCACCTCAAAATATATTAACTAATTATTAAACCACCTGTTTAATTCCAGGCACTGTGTGAAATGTTTGGGAATATAGTAGGAACAGGACAAGTAAGGTCTTGGTACACTTGGAACTCATGTTCTAATGACGGGGAGACAAAGTGCGAACAAGCAAAGAAACAACTGATAAGATGGTTTCACCAGTTGTTTCTTGCTCACAGCTGTTACCCAAGCACCTAGGGACTGATGAGTGGTTCTCTCTTCCTGTCTCTCTGTGTGCAGGTGGGTACAGATATATATAAAATAAAAGACACTCACTGTGTATTAGATCCTCTTAATTTCATTTCTGTAAAAACTGCTAATAATTTCTTTAATATAAAGGGGCGGGGGCATCCGTGGGAGGCGGGGAGGAGGAGGTCGCTGCGTCGCCTCTGGCGGGGCTTGCGCCCGTCCTGCCCCCGCCCCGCCCCGCGCCCCCCACCACTTCACCCCACACCCCGCCCCACGCCTGCCCTCCGCCTCGTCCAAGCCCTGCAAGGATGAAACTCTTTCTCCCTGCATGCAGCGGGAGGAAGGATTTAACACCAAGATGGCAGAAGGCCCGGATGAGTACGAGGCTGAGGCGGGCTGTGTTCCCCTTCTCCATCCCGAGGAAATCAAACCTCAAAGCCATTAAACCATGGATATGGTGAACCTCTTGGGTGGAAAACTCATGTTGTTGATTATAGCACATGGGACATAATGAAGGCTACTCAATATGGAATATATGAACACTGCCGAGAATTGGTGGAAGCAGGTTATGATGTACAGCAAACAGACAAAGAAAATGTTAATGCTCCTTCACTGGGCTGCCATCAGTAACAGAATAGATTTAGTCAAATACTATTATTTTGAAAGGTGCTATTGTGGATCAACTTGGAGGAGACCTAAATTAAACTCTATTGCACTGGGCCACAAGACAGGGCCATCTATGTATGGTTGTGCAACTAATGAAATACGGTGCAGACCTTTCACTAATTGACGGAGAAGGATGTAGCTGCATTCACCTGGCTGCTCAGTTTGGACATACCTCCATTATTGCTTATCTCATAGCAAAAGGACAGGATGTAGATATGATGGATCAAAATGGAATGACACCTTTAATGTGGGCAGCTTATAGAACATATAGTGTGGCTCCAACTAGATTGCTTTTAACATTCAATGTTTCAGTTAACCTTGGTGACAAGTATCACAAAAACACTGCTCTACACTGGGCAGACCTACCAGGGAACACCACAGTCATCAGCCTCCTCCTGGAAGCCAGGGCGAATGTCGAGGACGAGAACATCAAGGGTGAATCAGCACTTGATCTGGCAAAGCAGAGAAAAAATGTGTAGATGATCAACCATTTGCAAGAGGCAAGGCGAGCAAAAGGACATGACAATCCACCCTTCCTTAGGAAGCTGAAAGCTGATAATGAATTTCGGCAGGAAGTAATGCTGGGAGCTTCTTTCCTAGTTATTTGGCTGATTGGGTTTATAGCAGACCTAAACATTGATTCTTGGCTCATTAAAGGGCTAATGTATGGTGGCGTTTGGGCTACAGTACAATTTCTTTCAAAATCCTTTTTTGATCATTCAATGCATAGTGCATCGCCCCTTGGAATATATTTGGCAACCAAATTCTGGATGTATGTGACATGGTTCTTCTGGTTTTGGAACAATCTCAACTTTTTATTTATCCATCTTCCATTCCTTGCCAATAGTGTTGCACTTTTCTACAATTTTGGAAAATCTTGGAAGTCAGATCCAGGAATTATCAAAGCTACAGAACAACAACAACAACAAAAAGACGATAGTTGAACTTGCAGAGACGGGAATTCTGGAACTCCGTATATTCTGCAGCACCTGCTTGATACAGTAACCAGTGAGGTCCAAACATTATGGTGTGTGCAACCACTGCATAGCAAAATTCAATCATCATTGCCCATGGGTGGGCAACTGTGTAGGTGAAGGCAACCATAGATACTTTATGGGTTACCTATTCTTCTTGCTTTTTATGATCTGCTGGATGATTTATGGTTGTATTTCTTACTGGGGACTCCACTGTGAGACCACTTACACCAAGGATGGGTTTTGGACATATATCACTCAGATTGCCACATGCTCACCTTGGATGTTTCTCAACAGTGTTTTTCATTTCTTGTGGGTGGCTGTATTGCTCATGTTTGGTGTCAGATGTATCAGATATCATGTCTAGGTATTACTACAAATGAAAGATTGAATGACAGAAGATACAAGCACTTTAAAGTCACAACAATATCTACTGAAATCCCATTCAACCATGGATGTGTAAGGAATAGTATAGACTTCTTTGAATTGTGATGCTCTGGCCTCTTTCCTCCTGTTACCGTGGACTGGACCAGGCAGTATACAATGGAATATGACCAGATATCAGGATCTGGGTACCAGCTTGTGCAGCAGCATGTTTATCCTGCGAAGCATATTGCTGAGTGATGCCTAAAAATTGTGTCTGTCAATGTTTCTCTGACACTCAAATCCATATCCCTTGAACAATAGCATTCTATATGTAGAGCTAACAGTGAATTTGACAGTCTTTTTTTCCCCAACACTCTTATTAACAAAAGTAAACATGGACAGAACATGCTGCCACTTCTGGGAAGAATAAAGATCTGAAAAACAATATTAATGGTTCTTAACCTGGGAATTCACAACATATTCAACGTTTTTGTTTTCTTTTCGTAAATTTTTTTTTAGCCAAAAAGTATTAATAATTTTATAGCTGGGAATACAGTTTCAATATCTATCACCTTGCTCAGTCACCATTTTTAAAAATTTATTTTGGTATCATTAATCCACAATTACATGAGCAACATTATGGTTACTAGACTCTTCCCATTATCAAGTCCCCACCACATAACCCATTACAGTCACTGTCCATCAGCATAGTAAGATGCTATAGAATCACTACTTGTCTTCTCTGTGTTGTACTGCCTTCCTGTGTCCCCCCTACATTATGTGTGCTAATCGTAATGCCCCTTTTTCCCCTTATCCCTCCCTTCCCACCCATCCTCCCCAGTCTCTTTCATTTTGGTAACTGTTAGTCCATTTTTGGGTTCTGTGAGCCTGCTGCTGTTTTGTTCCTTCAGTTTTCTTATACTCCATAAATGAGTGAAATCATTTGGTGCTTGTCTTTCTCCACCTGGCTTATTTCACTGAGCATAATACCTCTAGCTCCATCCATGTTGCTGGAAATGGTAGGATTTGTTTTCTTCTTATGGATGAATAATATTCCATTGTGTATATGTACTACATAACATTTTTCACAAAGAGTGAACTTGCTCTGTTGACAGACATAGTATACTGAAACTTCTATTCAGAAATATTCAATCCAGCTAAAACAGTTTATGGTATTGTGAGATTAATGGGGTTAATACATAAAACAAGTAATATAGACATCAAATGTACAAATACATATGACTTGATTGTTTTTCCTACACCTTTTGATGCATGATCAAAAACAGAATGATTAGAGCCAAAACAGTTCCTACAACTTGTGACCGCCCTCACATGGTTTCAGTATCCTTGAGGAGCATCGTACACTAGTGCTAGACTCAAGGTCAGATAATGATTGTGTGTTGAATCCCCTACTCAGAATTCTTTAGATGTTTAGGTTCATTTGCTCAATAAATATGAGGAGTGCCTTTTCGGCACTACTCTCATGCTGTGACACCTTGAGTCCCCTCTCTGGCCTTTCAAATCTTCAGCATTACGTCGTGTTCCCTCCAAATCTGTGGGTCAGAGGCAGGGGGGAGCTGACAAGTGGCATCCAAACAGGGACCTCAGAGTGGGAAAGCTCCGGAAGATCATCAATCCAGTAAGACTCCTGGGAAAGCATACGTAGGGACAGGATCGAGACGTCCGGGACCCTATAATGGGCCAACATGAAACTAAAGCAGATAATCTGGAGTACTACTTAAAATCACTCCATTCCATCCTAAAAACATCAGGAGTGAAAACTTCTAAAAAATATTTTGGGCAACTACATAATTATATTAAAAACTTTGTTATTAGTTGCCCCCACAAGGAACCCTCAGACAAGCTGATAGAGTAATGTATTAAGAGATTTCAAAAAGGCTCACAAACAGGGAAACATTATCCCTGTACCTGTTTGGGTGGATCAGTGGCCCCTCAACAAAGAAAAACTGGCAGCCTTACACACATTAGTTCAAGAACACCTTCGAGTATAGGATTAAAGATGGCAGTGTGAGAGGTGAGACAGAGGCTTCCTCCTAAAACCACATATGATACAAAAAATATAACTGATACAACTACTCCTGAAAGAGCAACAGGAAAGGGGACTGTGCTAGACTGCATACACCTGGAGACAAGAGCAGACCTCACAGAACAGGGTAACATACTAAAGCTGTGGCCCATAAGGACCCAAGCCCTTCCCACACCCCAGCTCACTGGTGGGAGGAAGAGAAACAGAGCAGGGAGGGAATGAATAACTGGGACTGCTGAATACCAAACTCCAGAGATCTACTCTGAGAGCACAAACCTACATTTCATGATGCTTGCATGTTACTATCATAATTAGGGGGTTGGAAAGCTAAGACAGGCAGAATTCCTGGAGAGACTGAGATTCCACCTGCTTGTGGAAAGCAGAGACCCATATCTGGCTGGTCTGGGTCAAAAGAAAGGTGGGCAGTCTGAGAGACTTCCTAACAAGGAAGCCCTTAGCAAGAGGGCTACTAAAGGGGCAAGGATTGCACAGAGCTTACTGCTCAGGAGAAAGGACAGGTAGACAAAATTATCCAGGTACACTCTGCCCAGCAGGTTGGACCTCTCATGATCTTCAGGTGCTCCAGCTCCCTGGCTACCTACACAGCTCCAAGAACCGCCTCCATGATAGGCAGCCTGTTGCACCTTTCTCCTGGCCTGCCCCACCTGGCTCGCAAACTGGTAAGCCCTACCCTGGTGTTAGCTCAGCCAGAGGGAAGATCTGTCTACAGCAACTACAAACGCAAAGTACAGAGGCTTATACCTGTGTGCTCGGCCCACTGGTTCAGGCAGTGGAGACAGGCACAGCAGCCGGGAAGCCGGAAACAGCTCTTTCCTCCCCCCAGGCACCAATACCACTCCCCTGCAATCCCCAACATTGGTTCAGGGGCTGAGCAACTCCCAAGAGTAGAGCTTCTGGGAACTAGAGGGCGCCATACACAAATATGAAACTCCAAAGGAACCTGGTCCACAGTAAAATTATTAATACAACTCCTGAGAAAGATTTAAATGATATCAACCTCATGACTCTCCCTGAAAGGGAGTTCAAAATAAAAATTATTCACATGCTTGTGGAAGTACGGAAAGATATTCAAGAACTCAGAAATGAACTCTAGTCAGAGATCCAATCATTGAAGAGTACAATGGAGGGTATTAAAAGCAGACTGGGTATGGTGGAGGAGATGATAAATGAAATAGAAATGAGAGAAGAGGAAAACAAAGAAGCTGAGGCACAGAGAGAAAAAAGAATCTCTAAGAATGAAACAATATTGAGAGAACTGTGTGACCAATCCAAACAGAACAATATTCCCATTATAGAGGTACCAGAAGAAGAAGAAGAGAGAAAAAGGGATAGAAAGTGTCTTTGAGGAGGTAATTGCTGAAAACCTCCCCAGTCTGGGGAGGGAGATAGTGTCTCAGGCCATGGAGGTGCACAAATCTCCCAAAACAAGGGACCCTAGGAAGACAACAGCAAGACATATAGTAATTAAAGTAACAAAGATCAAGGATAAGGACAGACTATTAAAAGCAGGCAGAGAGAGAAATAAGATCACATACAAAGGAAAGCCTGTCAGACTATCATCAGACTTCTCAACAGAAACCTTACAGGCCAGAAGGGAGCGGCATGATGTATTTAATACAATGAAGCAGAAGGGCCTTGAACCAAGATTACTTTCTCTGGCAAGGTTATCATTTAAATTTGAAGGAGGGATTAAACAATTCTCAGATAAGCAAAAGCTGAGAGAATTTACCTCCCACAAACCGTCTCTACAGTGTATTTTGGAGGGACTGCTATAGATGGAAGTGTTCCTATGGTTTGATAGCTGTCACTAGAGGTAACAAAACCCCAGTAAAGAAAGTAGAACAGCTAATTATTAAACAAATGCAAAAATTATATTAACTATCCCCAAAGTCAATCAAGGGAAAGACAAAGAGTACAGAATATGATATCTAATATATAAAGATTGGAGGAGGAAGAAAAAGGAGGACAAAAAATAAAGAACCTTTATATTGTGTTTGTAATAGCATATTAAGTGAGTTAAATTAGAGTGTTAGAGAGTAAGGAAGTTAACCTTGAACCTTTGGTAACTATGAATCTAAAGCTTGCAATGGCAATAAGTACATACCTATCCATAATCACCGTAAATGTAAATGGACTGAATGCACCAGTCAAAAGACATAGAGTCACTGAATGGATAAAAAACAAGACCCATCTATCTGCTGCCTACAAGAGACTCACTTTAAACCCAAAGACATACACAGACTAAAAGTGAAGGGATGGAAAAAGACATTTCATGCAACTAATGGGGAGAAAAAAGCACACGTTGCAGTACTTGTATCAGACAAAAGAGATTTCAAAACAAAGAAAGTCACAAGAGGCAAAGAAGGACATTACATAATGATAAAAGGGTCAATACAACAAGAAGATATAACCATTATAAATATCTATGCACCCAACACAGGAGCACCTACATATGTAAAACAAATGCTAACAGAATTAAAAGGGAAAATAGAATGCAATAAATTGATTCTAGGAGACTTCAACACACCACCCACTCTGAAGGACAGATCAACCAGACAGAAAATAAGTAAGGAGACAGAGGCATTGGACAACACAATAGAACAGATGGACCTAACAGATATCTACAGAACTCTATACCCAAAAGCAGAAGAATACACATTATTCTCAAGTGCACATGGAACATTTTCAAGAATAGATCATATGCTAGGCCACAAAAAGAGCCTCAGTAAATTCAGAAAGATTGAAATTGTACCAACCAATTTCTCATATGACAAAGGTATGAAAGAAGAACTAAATTACACAAAGAAAATGAAAAATACCAGAAACACATGGAGGCTTCACAACATGCCCCTAAATAACCAATGGACTAATACCAAATAAAAACAGAGATCAAGCAATATATGGAGTAAAATGACAACAACAATTCAACACTGCAAAATCTCTGGGACGCAGTGAAGGCCATGTTAAGAGGAAAGTATATTGTAATACAGGCCTACCTCAGGAAATAAGAACAATCACATATGAGCAGCCTAAACTCACAATTAATGAAACTAGAAAAAGAAAAACAAATGAGGCCCAAAGTCAGCAGAAGTAGGGACATAATGAAGATTAGAACAGAAATAAATAAATCGAGAAGAATAAAACAACAGAAAGAATCAATGAAAGCTGGGTCTGGTTCTTCGAGAAAATAAACAAAATAGATAAACCTCTTCAAGACTTATCAAGAAATAAATAAAATCTACACACATAAACAGAATCAGAAATGAGAAAGGAAAAATTACTACATGCACCACAGAAATGCAAAGAATTATGAAAGAATACTATGAAAAATTATATGCTAACAAACTGAATAACCTAGAAGAAATGGACAAATTTCTAGAAAAATACAATCTTCCAAGGATGATCCAGAAAGTAACAGAAAATCTGAACAGACCAATTACCAGCAACAAAATTGAACTGGTAATAAAAAACCTACCTAAGAACAAAATGCCTGAACCAGATGGCTTCACCACTGAATTTTATCAAACATTTAGTGAAGATCTAATGCACATCTTCCTTAAAGTTTTCCAAACTCATTCTATGAGGCCAGCATCACTGTAATACCAAAACCAGGCAAAGACACAACAAAAAAAGAAAATTAGAGACCAATATCCCTGATGAACATAGATACAAAAATACTCAACAAAATATTAGCAAACCAAATTCAAAAATACATCAAAAAGACCATCCATCATGATCAAATAGGATTTGTTACAGGTATGCAAGGATGGTACAATATTCGAAAAACCATCAACATCATACCACATCAACAAAAAGAAGGATAACAACCACATGATCATCTCCATAGATGCTGAAAAAGCATTTGACAAAATTCAACATCCATTCCTGATAAAAACACTTACCAAAATGGGTATAGAGTGCAAATACGTCAACATAATAAAGGCCATATATGACAAATTGACAGCCAACATTATACATAACAGTGAGAAGCTGAAAGCTTTTACTTCAAGATCAGGAACAAGACAAGGATGCCCACTCTCCCCACTTCTATTCAGCATAGTACTGGAGATCCTAACCATGGAAATCAGACAACACAAAGAAATAAAAGGCATCCAGATTGGCAAGGAAGAAGTAAAACTGTCCCTGTTTGCAGACGACATGATGTTGTACCTAAAAAACTCTAAAGAATCCACTCCAAAACTACTAGATCTAATATCTGAATGCAGCAAACTTGCGGGATACAAAATTAATATGCAGAAATCTGTGGCATTCCTATACACTAACAATGAACTAGCAGAGGGAGAAATCAGGAGAACAGTTCCATTCATAGATGAATCAAAAGGAATAAAATACCTAGGATTAAACCCAAACAAGGAAGTGAAAGAACTATACTCTGAAAACTACAAGACACTCATGAGAGAAATTAAAGAAGATACCAATAAATGGAAACACATCCCGTGCTCATGGATAGGAAGAATTAATACTGTCAAAATGGCCATCCTGCCTAAAGCAATCTACAGATTAAATGCAATTCCTGTCAAATTACCAACAGCATTCTTCAACGAACTAGAGAAAATCGTTCTAAAATTCATATGGAACCACAAAAGTCCCTGAATAGCCAAAGCAATCCCGAGAAGGAAGAATAAAGATGGGGGGTTTATGCTCCCCAACTTCAAGCTCTACTACAAAGCCACAATACTCAAGACAATTTGGTACTGGCACAAGAACAGACCCATAAACCACTGTAACAGAATAGAGAGCCCTGATATAAACCCAACCATATATGGTCAAATAATATATGATAAAGGAGTCATGGACATATAATGGGGAAATGAAAGCCTCTTCAACAGCTAGTGTTGGCAAAACTGGACAGCTACATGCAAGAGAATGAAACTGGAATATTGTTTAACCTCATGCACAAAAGTAAACTCAAAATGAATCAAAGACCTGAATGTAAGTCATGAAACCATAAAACTCTTAGAAGACAACATAGGCAAAAATCTCCTGAATATAAGCATGAGTAACTTCCTGATGCAATCTCCTCAAGCAAGGGAAACAAAAGAAAAAATAAACTCATAGAACTACATCAAACTAAAAAGTTTCTGTACAGCAAAGGACACCATCAACAGAACAAAAAGGCATCCTACAGTATGGGAGAATATATTTGTAAATGAAATATCTGACAAGGGGTTAACATCCAAAATATATAAAGAACGGACACTCCTCAACACCCAAAAAGCAAATAACCCTATTAAAAAATGGGCAGAGGATATGAAGAGACAGTTCTCCAAAGAAGAAATTCAGATGACCAACAGACACATGAAAAGATGCTCCACATCACTAATCATCAGGAAAATGCAAATTAAAGCCACAGTGAGATATCACCTCACTCCAGTGAGGATTACCAGCATCAAAACGTCTAAGAACAACAAATGATGGTGAGGCTGTGGAGAAAGGGAGACCCTCCTACACTCTGGTGGGAATGTAAGTAGTTCAACCATTGTGGAAAGCAATATGGATATTCCTCAAAAACTAAAAATAGAAATACCATTTGACCCGGGAATACCACTCCTTGGAATTTACCCAAAGAATACAACTTCTCAGATTCAAAAAGACATATGCACTCTATGTTTATTTTAGCACTTTTTACAATAGCCAAGATATGGAAGCAACCTAAGTGTCCATCAGTAGATGAATGGATAAAGAATAGGTGGTACATATACACAATGGAATACTACTCAGCCATAAGAAAGAAACAAATTTTACTACTTGCAACAAAATGGATGGAGCTAGAGGGTATTATACTCAGTGAAATAAATCCGGCAGAGAAAGACAAGTGCCAAATGATTTCCCTCATTTGTGGAGTATAACAATGAAGCAAAACTGAAGGAACAAAATAGCAGCAGACTCAGAGACTCCAAGAAGGAACTACTGGTTACCAAAGAGAGGGATATGGGAGGCCGGGTGGGGAGGTGGGAGAAGGGGATTGAGGGGTATTTTGTTTAGTAAAAATGGTGTGGGGATCACGGGTAAAACAGTGTAGCAAAGAGAAGGCAAACAGTGAATCTGTGGCATCTTACTACACCTAAGGACAGTGACTGCATTGGGGTATGGTTGGGAACTTGATAATATGGGTAAATGTAGTAACCACATTGTTTTTTCATTTGGAACCTTCAAAAGAGTGTAATTTATAATACCTTAATAAAAAAAAATCACACGGGAAAAAAAAAGAATAGCTTCAGTTAAATAGATTAGAATTTTCCATGAGCCATGGAATTCCCCTGTATTTGTTATAAAGAAGAAGTCAGGAAAATGGAGACTCCCACATGACTTAAGATAAACTAATGCAGTCCTTAAACCTATGGGACCTTTACAACAAAGCCTCCCTTTTCCTGCTATGATTCTAAAAGACTGCATGGCTATCATTGATCTTAAAGATTCTTTTTTTACTATTCCTTTAGCTTTGGCAGAGAAAAGTTTGCTTTTATTGTACTGTCCTTAAATGTACAAGCTCCTTCAGAAAGGCTCCAATGGAAAGTACTTCTTCAAGGAATGTTAAATAGCTCTACAATTTGTCAAAATTATGTGCACAGGGCTCTCTTGTCCCCTCCTGGAGTGAGCCAGGAGGTCTGTCCACTCACTTTATCTCTAAATAAAAGCCTCTCTCTGGCTCTCCTACCTTGGGTGTTTGCAGTGTTCATTCTTTGATTCCACAAACAAGAACCTTGGCATCATTTTTGGGTGCTCGTCCTGGATAACTTCGGTGGTGAGTATTGGCATCCAAGCCTGACCTTTATTTTACTGTCCTTATAGAAGGAAGCCATCTATGGCACACAACATTGGGCGCTCGTCAGCCACTTAAATGGGACTAGCCGGGTTGCCATTCTCAAAAAGTCTCGAATGACAGGTTCCCCTGCCATCTCCCTCAGTGGATCCCCCATCTCCCTTGGAAGTCAGGAAAGTCATCTGCGTGGAGAGCAGGATTCCCTTTCAGAGGCGTCTCCTTGGATGCAAAGGACTGAGGAAAGCCATGGGCAACTGCGAGAGTCTAGGCTGAGGCTACACTTCAGTGGCTTCTCAAAGGCCCATGTGTCTGGAATCAGACTCTGACAGCCCGACTGTGTATCCATGAGGAGTGACTCTCTATCTCTGACTTCCCGCCTGCTTCTTCAGGCCACCTTGGCCTCTGAGTGAGGCAGGGGATGCTCCTAACTCTCTTCTAACTTCATCAATTTCACAGGACCTGCTGCCCACCACTGCAAGGTAGGATATCCATGCTTTGCTCTTACTTCTAACTAAATGCTGTACTCTTTATCTCATAAAATGTGCCGGAGCACCCATTATCCACAAAGACAATTAAGATCAGCTACCAGTCTTAAGTCTCTGATTAGAAAAGCTTGGCCCCTGAGAGAAGTATACAATATTATAAGGTTAGGCAGCTAAATTAATCTTAATGCAAGGAAAGAAAATAGAAGTCCTGTGAACTACTATAATATGGAATAAATTTTCTAAATTATTTTGGTGGAAATCTATTATTCTTATTGGGTTCATCATTATCTTCAAAAATTGGGAGGTTTTTAAACTAGACTCCCTGAAACAGAAGAATTTATCTTCTGCAATACAGCCTGGCATTAAATAACTGGTGCTAGAATTGTACTTGCATTTCATTCCAAGCCACCTAGACACACACAGTCCCCATCAGTAAAGAGCCTTCATCAGCCCTGTCCATCTGGGGCCATCTAAACCTTAACCCAGTTATGTAAACTGCTTGCCCTTACAATGTGTTCTTGAAAAATGAGATACTTTAAATCAAATAAGCTAAAAAGAAAAAAGCAGTTGAATATTAGTAACTCAAATCTTTGTATCAGTTTATCTGTCTGTGTATATGTTCTTTTTTTTGAAAAGTATTGCTAACTGTAGTCATTACATCTCAACCTGTATGTTTGTGTGTCTATGTGTATAAATGGAAAATATTTTTCTACCTCTGGATGGTATTAATAAAAATTTATTTAAAGACAAGCACTTGTAAAAATTGGGCATTCTCAAACTTCCAGAAAATTCTAATAAAAGATATTAAGCATTAATGTTAATTTAAGTTGAACTGAAATGGACATGTCCTTATAGTTATCAGCTGCCTAAGTTTACCTAACGTCATTTAAGTTGATGTTATCAGTTAAATCTTTAAAGAAAAAAATGCTTAAAAAGAAGCTTGACTTTGTCTAATGTTTGCTAAAAGTTTTTTTTTACAATTTATTTTATTTTAGTATCATTAACCTACAATTACATGAGCCATATTGTGATGATTAAACTACCCCCTTCATCCGGTCCCCCCCACCAACCCCACCACAGTCAGTGTCCATCAGTGTAGTGATATGAGAATTACTACTTGTCTTCTCTGAGCTGTACAGTCCCCCCTTACCCCCCCCTAGGTCTGCCAATCGTAATGCCCCTCTTACCCTCTTATCCTTTCCTTCCCGCCCTTCTTCCCCAGTCCCTTTCCCTTTGGTAACTGTTAGTCCATTTTTGGGTTCTGTGAGTCTGCTACTGTTTTGTTCCTTCAGCTTTTTTTTGTTGTTATTGTTGTTGTTGTTCTTTGTTCTTATATTCCACATATGAGTGAGATCATTTGGTACTTGTCTTTTTCGGCCTGGCTTATTTCACTGAGCATAATACCCTCCAGCTCCATCCATGTTGTTGCAAATGGTAGGATTTGTTTTTTTCTTATGGCTGAATAATATTCCATTGTGTATATGTACCATATCTTCTTAATCCATTCATCTACTGATGGGCACTTAGGTTGCTTCCCTTTCTTGGCCATTGTAAATAGTGCTGCAATAAACATAGGGGTGCATCTGTCTTTTTCAAACTGGGCTGCTGCATTCTTAGGGTAAATTCCTAGGAGTGGGATTCCTGGGTCAAATGGTATTTCTATTTTGAGATTTTGAGGAACCTCCATACTGCTTTCCACAATGGTTGAACTAATTTGCATTCCCACCAGCAATGTAGGAGGTTTCCCCTCTCTCCACATCCTCGCCAACATTTGTTGTTGTTTGTGTTTTGGATGTTGGCCATCCTCACTGGTGTGAGGTGATATCTCATTGTGGTTTTAATCTGTATTTCTCTGATGATTAGCGATGTGGAGCATCTTTTCATGTGCCTGTTGGCCATCTGAATTTCTTCTTTAGAGAAGTGTCTATTC
>JAQQAC010008525.1:139002-171094 GCA_029783875.1 Phataginus tricuspis | reverse complement strand
TCTTTGATCTTTGCCATCTTGATTATTATGTGTCTTGGTGTTGTCTTCTTTGGGTCCCTTGTGTTGGGAGATCTGTGGGCTTCCGTGGACTGTGAGACTATTTCCTTCCCCAGCGTGGGGAAGTTTTCAGCAATTATTTCTTCAAAGACACTTTCTATCCCTTTTTCTCTCTCTTCTTCCTCTGGTACTCCTCTAATGCGAATATTGCTCCGTTTCGATTGGTCACACAGTTCTCTTAATATTCTTTCATTCTTAGAGATCCTTTTATCTCTCTCTGCCTCAGCTTCTTTGTATTCCTGTTCCCTGTCTTATAATTCCTTGATCGTGTCTTGAACCTGATTAAATCTGCTGTTGAGCCCATAGATGGCTTGTCTCATTTCTGCATTGTCTTTCCTCATTTCCCTCACTTCCTCCCTCAGCTCTTGCACATTTTTCTGTAGATCCGTCAGCATGGCTATTGCTTTTATTCTGAATTCTTTTTCAGGAAGACTGTGTATGTCCATTCCTTCAGCTTCTTTCTCTGGGGTGGTGTTTGTCTGAAGCTTTGTCTGTATCATATTCTTCTGTCTTCTCATGACTTACCCGCCTTGCCGGGACTCCCGTCGGAGTGCTGGGGTGGAGGGGCACTCTGGTCTCGCTGGATCGCCTTTCTGTCACGCCTCACTGGGTGCCGAGTCCTCTGTCCAGAGTGTCTGGCTGCCGGAGCTCTGGGGGGGGGAGCGCTCGGTCCCATCGGGTTGCTGCTCTGTATCCCTTCCTCCTCACCTGCTGCCAAGTTCTCACAGGTGTACCTGTATGCTGTGCACTTTCCTGTGTATTCTGGTCTCTCTTTTAGGGATAGTTGTATTTGCTGTATTTTCGTGAATAAATATAATGTTGGGAGGAATTTTTCTGCTGGTCCGTTCACGTCGCCATCTTACCGGCTGCTAAAAGTTTTGTAAGTAATCTAGCACAGTTGTTAGTAATGAGTAAACTAAATAAGTGTAGCAAGTAAACATCTTAATAATTTCATGTTGTAGTGTGTTACAGTGTGTATACCTACAAGCAGCCTGAGAATCTTTGTGGTAACCTAAAATCTTAAAGTTTTGATAAGTCAAGTAGACATATTTTGTGCTTAGTGAGAGGTTGTGCTGTAAAGCACATGGTTCCAGGAATTATAACATGCGTTCATAAATTTGTCAATCTAAAAAATGCTGGTGTAAGTTTACAATAGCCTACTTCTCAAAGTTCACTGAAAATTAAAGTTCCTAATGGTATTATTTCCTTAAAATAATAAGGAAAACATTTCTTTCTGCAAGGTAAAGAATGTGTCTTTTGATAAAAGAAAGTAAGTTAGTTCTAAAGTACAGCTGCTTATTTAAAGAGGAAGAACTCTAAATGTAAAAAAATTGTAGAAACTTTGTGGAAGAATTGATATGGTCATGCTATGTAAAATTAAAGCAAGTGACTCTTGATATCAAGTACACAGTAAATTAGAATTTTGTTTTCAGTAAAAAGGACAAAGTTTTCTTAGACTGTTTGTCTGAAAAATTGCAAAATATTTTCTAATTGTTTTATCAAAGCAGTTTCTCATGTTTGAAATCTCAATAAGTTGTCTGAGTAATTACAAAAATGAGATTTTAATATTAAAAGGACAAAAAGCTAAACTTTGCTAACAACTGTGCAACCTTCTGTATTTGCCATTGAGGTATTTTGTTGTTATTCTGGTTAAATGAGTAAGTATTTCTTCATGGCAACCTATAATCTAATTTAAGCGAGTGCCAAAGAAACTTTCTTCTGACAACTTACTGAAATAAAATTCAAAAAGGTGCTTTTACCTCTAGTTAACTCTGATATTTTCCAGAGGGTCCCTGGAACACATCAGAGGGATTTTTTTTTTCTCATTGGGGAAAGTATTTGGCTAATTGGTCTTATTTATCTGATATATAATTACCTGCTTAATTACTTGGAAAGCAATGTCAAAGGGAATGATGTTAAACTTTGTTACTAAATGTTTTGTGTTACAAAAATATCCAAATTTCCTTGTGTCAACTGTCTTATAGTAAGCTCTCATCAGATATTTAGCCATTGTTATTTGTAAGTCTTTTGTCATTTATAGTCACTGTTTTATTACTACTAAACTAGTAAAGAACTAGATTTCAGCAGAACAGGTATTGGTTACATAGGATTAAGTAAACTAAGGAAGATGATTTTGTGGCTTTTTGTTTCAAATGTTGCTGATGAAGTGTTTTAAGCTTTTTCTAAGTTGACAACAGTTTAGTAAATGACAATATCTTTATAAGCAGAATTGAAACATTTATCTTTCTCTCTACCTAATACTTGTAATAAAAATTAAGGTGATTTTAGAGAAAAGTATTGTTTCAATAATGCAGCCTTGTCTATACTGAATCCTAATACTAGTGATTGGGACATAGATTAAATCCAGACTTCTAGTTTTCCCAAAATATCTGGCTATGAATTCTCCAGATGTTTTAGTTTATCTTATCATTTCAATTAAAGTTTTACTATTTCTAGGTCTCATATTCAGCCATGTATTCTTAATCCTATCAAGTTGATTCAAAATGGAAAATCCAACTCCAGATGTTGCTACTTAACCTAATAACACAATTTGTTCTATTTTGCCTAGAAGCCATAAAACTGTAAATAGTAATAGAAATAGAACCTAAAATGGAAGCGCCTATCTCCCGAGGCCTCTTGACCGATCACTGATGGAGACCTAACTGAATCCTTACTGAGTCCCCTCTCAGCATGAAACACCTAGAGTGGCCATTGCTCCCTTTTCCTAGCAGCAGCTAGGGTCTACATCTGTAGAGGGGGGAATGAGACAGGGATGGTGGGTGTAGTCAGAGTAGGGAGAGGGCCTCAGGAAAATGGAAGGCAAGATATTTACAGTCAGAGCAATGTAACAATGGGCCAAGAAGTCCCTATTGAAAAACTCTGTGTTAAGCACAAGCAAAGTCAAGGTCACACTGAGACAGGTACCAAAGGCTTAGACAGAATAGGGTGAGGGCCTCTAGCAAAAGACCCCTACCAAACTCCGTTTTAAACAATTAAGCAAAGTCAGAGTCACATTAATTTTCTAAAGAAAAATATCAAACTAGGAATATAAGTATTCTTCAGTGAAGATTAGTTAAAACTAAAAAGCCAGGAATAACCTGGCCTGGAATGTTCTAACATCCCCCAGATAAGAGCCTACCTTAGCAAAGCCCGTGTCTCCATTGTGTCAATTAAATGAGGCTATTGTAAAACTTACTTTAGCCTGATAAAAGGCCCAGCTTATCTTCTTTAACTGTGCCCAGATGCTGCTTTTCCTCATCCAGCCATAATCAAGTAATATATATCCTAGGCAATTAATATAGCAGGCAGGCCCAGCCATAAACAACATAGTGAAGGGCAGGAAGGATTCCACCTTAAAGATAAGATGGCATTTTTTTTATTGTTTGTTTTCCCCATTTTTATTTATTTTTATATTTTTATTTTGGTATCATTAATCTACAAATGCATGTGCAACATTATGGTGATTAAACTCCCCAATTGATCAGGTCCTCCATACCAACCCCATTATATTCACTGTCCATCAGCATAGTGAGATACTGTAAAATCACTACTTGTCTTCTCTGAGTTGTACAGGCCTCCCCTTTCCACCCCAACATTGTGTCTGCTAATCACAATGCCCCTTTTCCCCTTTGTCCCTCCCTTACCACCCATCCTCCGCACTCCCTTTCCCTATGGTAACTTTTAGTCCATTCTTGGGTTCTGTAAGTCTACTGCTGTTTTGTTATTTCAGTTTTTTTCTTTGCTTTATGTTCCACATATGAGTGAAATCATTTTATACTTGTCTTTTTCTGCTTGGCTTATTTCACTGAGCATATAATTCTCTAGCTCCATCCATGTTGTTGCAAATGGTAGGATTTGTTTTCTTCTTATGGCTGAATAATATTCCATTGTGTATATGTACCACTTCTTCTTTATCCATTCATCTACTGATGGACACTTAGGTTGCTTCCATTTCTTGGCTATTGTAAATAGTGCTGTGATAAACATAGGGGTGCATATGTCTTTTTCAAACTGTGCTGCTGCATTCTTAGGGTAAATTCCTAGGAGTGGGATTCCTGGGTCAAGTGGTATTTTTATTTTGAGTTTTTTGAGGAACCTCCATACCGGTTTCCACAATAGTTGAACTAATTTGCATTCCCACTAGCAGTGTAGGAGAGTTCCCCTTTCTCCACAACCTTGCCAACATTTGTTGTTTGTGTTTTGGATGTTGGCCATCCTTACTGGTGTGAGGTGATATCTCATAGTGGATTTAATCTGCATTTCTCTGATGATTAGCGATGTGGAGCATCTTTTCATGTGCCTGTGGGCCATCTGAATTTCTTCTTTCGAGACGTGTCTATTCAGATCCTCTGCCTATTACTTAATTGGATTATTTACATCATGATTGATGAGGTGCATGAGTTCTTTATATATTTTGGATGTCAACCCCTTATCTGACATGTCATTTATGAATATATTCTCCCAAACCGTAGGATGTCTTTTTGTTCTACTGATGGTGTCCTTTGCTTTACAGAAGCTTTTCAGCTTGATATAGTCCCACTTGTTAATTTTCACTTTTGTTTCCCTTACCAGGGGAGATATGTTCATGAAGAAGTCACTAATGTTTATGTCCAAGAGATTTTTGCCTATGTTTTCTTCAAACAGTTTTATGGTTTCATGACTTACATTCAGGTCTTTGATCCATTTTGAGTTTACTTTTATGTATGGGGTTAGACCATATTCCAGTTTCATTCTCTTACATGTAGCTGTCCAGTTTTGTCACCACCTGCTGAATAGGCTGTCATCTCCCCATTGTATATCCAAGTCTCCTTTATCAAATATTAATTGACTGTGTATGTTTGGATTTTCTATTCTGTTCCACTGCTCTGTGGGTCTGTTCTTGTGCCAATACCAAATTGTCTTGATTACTGAAGCTTTGTAATAGAGCTTGAAGTCTGGGAGCATAAATCCCCTTGTTTTATTCTTCCTTCTCATAATTGCTTTGGCTATTTGGGGTCTTTTGTAATTCCATATGAATTTTAGAACTATTTGTTCCAGTTCATTGAAGAATGGTGTTGGTATTTTCATAGGGATTGCATTGAATTTGTAGATTGCTTTAGGTAGTATAGCCATTTTGACAATATTTATTCTACCTAGCCAAGAGAGTGGGATGAATTTCCATTTGTTAGTGTCCTCTTTAATTTCTCTTAGGAGTGTCTTGTAGTTTTCAGGATATAGGTCTTTCACTTCCTTCGTTAGGTTTATTCATAGGTATTTTATTCTTTTTGATGCAATTGTGAAAGGAATTGTTTTCCTGATTTCTCTTTCTGCTAGTTCATCTTTAGTGTATAGGAAAGCAACAGATTTCTGTGTGTTAATTTGGCATCCTGCAACTTTGCTGAATTCAGGTATTAGTTCTAGTAGTTTTGGAGTGGAGTCTTTAGGGTTTTTTATGTACAATATCATGTCATCTGGACAATTTGACTTCTTCTTTACCAATCTGGATGCCTTCTATGTCTTTGCTTTGTCTGATTGCCGTGGCTAGGACCTCCAGTACTATGTTGAATAACAGTGGAGAGAGTGGGCATCCCTGTCTTGCTTCCGATCTCAGATGAAAAGCTTTCAGCTTCTCACTGTTAAGTATGATGTTAGCTGTGGGTTTGTCATATATGGCCTTTGGATGTTGCGGTGCTTGTCCTCTATACCCATTTTGTTGATAGTTTTTATCATGAATGGATGCTGTATTTTGTCAAATGTTGTTTCAGCATCTATGGAGATGATCATGTGGTTTTTGTTCTTCTTTTTGTTGATGTGGTGGATGATGTTGATGGATTTTCAAATGCTTTACCATCCTTGCATCCCTGAGATGAATCCCACTTGATCATGGTGTGTGAAAATCTTGATGTATTTTTGAATTCCGTTTGCTAATGTTTTATTGAGTATTTTTACATGTATGTTCATCAGGGATATTGGTCTGCAATTTTCTTTTTCGGTGAGGTCTTTGCCCGGTTTTGGTATTAGAGTGATGCTGGCTTCATAGAATGAGTTTGGAAATATTCCCTCCTCTTCTATTTTTTGGAAGACATTAAGGAGAATGGGTTTTATATCTTCTCTGTATGTCTGGTAAAATTCAGAGGTGAATCCATCTGGCCTGGGGGTTTTGTTCTTGGGTCATTTTTTGATTACCGATTCAATTTCATTGCTGGTGATTGGTCTGTTTAGGTTTTCTGTTTCTTCCTTGGTCAGTCTTGGAAGGTTGTATTTTTCTAAGAAGTTGTTCATTTCTTCTAGCTTTTCCAGCATGTGTGCATATATAAGTCTGGGTAGGAGTTTATCTATTTTGTTTACTTTTTCAAAGAACCAGCTCTTGGTTTCATTGATTTTTTCTATTTTTTTATTCTTCTCAATTTTATTTATTTCTTTCTGATCTTTATTATGTCCCTCCTTCTGGTGACGTTGGGCCTCATTTGTTCTTCTTTTTCCAATTTCAGTAATTGTGTCTTTAGAGTATTCATTTAGGATTGTTCTTCCTTCTTTAAATATGCCTGGATTGCAATATACTTTCCTTTTAGAACTGCCTTTGCTGCATCCTGCAGAAGTTGTGGCTTTGTGTTATTGTTGTCCTTAGTCTCCATATATTGTTTGATTTCTGTTTTAATTTGGTCATTTATCCATTGATTATTTAGGAGCATGCTGTTAAGTCTCCATGTATTTGTGAGCCTTTTTGTTTTCTTTTTTTGTGTTTGTGTGTGGGTTTATTTCTGGGCTCTCTATTCTCCCTTTTTGTTTTCTTTGTACAATTTATTTCCAGCTTTATACCTTTGTGATCTGAGAAGTTGGTTGGTAGAATTTCAATATTTTTGAATTTACTGAGGTTATTTTTGTACCGTTGTATGCGGTCTATTCTGGAAAATGTTCCATGTGCACTTCAGAGGAATGTGTATCCTGCTGGTTTTGGGTGTAGACTTCTGTATATGTCTGTTAGGTCCATCTGTTCTAGTGTGTTGTTCAGTGCCTCTGTGTCTTTACTTATTTTCTGTCTGGTTGATCTGTCCTTTGCAGTGAGTAGTGTGTTGAAGTCTCCTAAAATGAATGCATTGCTTTCTATTTCCTTCTTTAATTCTGTTAGTATTTGTTTCACCTATGTCGGCGCTCCTGTGTTGGGTACATACATATTTAAAATGCTTATATCCTCTTGTTCGACTGATCCCTTTATCGTTATGCAATGTCCTTCTTTATCTCTTGCTACCTTCTTCGTTTTGAAGTCTATTTTGTCTGATACAAGTACTGCAACACCTGCTTTTTTCTCCCTGTTGTTTGCATGAAATATCTTTTTCCATCCCTTCACCTTTAGTCTGTGTATATCTTTGGGTTTGAGGTGAGTCTCTTGTAAGCAGCATATAGATGGGTCTTGTTTATTTATCCATTCTATTAGTCTGTGTCTTTTGATTGGTGCATTCAGTCCATTTACATTTAGGGTGATTATCGATAGATATGTACTTATTGCCATTGCTAGCTTTAGATTCGTGGTTACCAAAGGTTCAAGGGTAGCCTCTTTACTATCTAAGTGTCTAACTTAACTTTGTTGTTAAGTTATTATAACAAAGTCTGATGATTATTTTTCTCCCTTATTATTCTTCCTCCTCCATTCTTTATATACTAGGTGTTTTATTTTGTACTCTTTTACATTTCCTTTGTTTCTGTGGATATTTGATTTTACTTTTTGCCTTTAGCTAGTATTTGGGTGGTCTGCTTTCTTTGCTATGATTTTATTTTCTCTGGTGAAGTCTTTTTAGCCTTAGGGGTGCTCCCATATAGAGCAGTCCCTTTAAGATATCCTGTAGAGGTGGTTTATGGGAGGCAAACTCCCTCAGCTTTCACTTGTCTGGGAATTGTTTAATCCCTCCCTCAAATTTAAATTATAATCATGGTGGATTCAATATTCTTGGTTCAAGACCCTTCTGTTTCATTACATTAAATATGCCATGCCTTTCTCTTCTGGCCTGTAAGGTGTCTGTTGAGAAGTCTGATGATAGTCTGATGGGTTTTCCTTTGTAGGTGATCTTTTTTCTCTATCTGTCTTTAATACTCTGTCCTTATGTTTGTTCTTTGCCATTTTAATTATTATGTATCTTGGTGTTGTCTTCCTTGCGTCCCTTGTGTTGGGAGATCTGTGGGCTTCCATGGTCTGAGAAACTATTTCCTTCCCCAGCTTGGTGAAGTTTTCAACAAATATTTCTTCAAAGACACTTTCTATCCCTTTTTCTCTCTTCTTCTTCTGGTACTCCTATAATGCAAATATTGTTACATTTCGATTCGTCGCACTGTTCTCTTAATATTCTTTCATTTCTAGAGATCCCTTTATCTCTCTCTGCCTCAGCTTCTCTGTATTCCTGTTCTCTGATTTCTATTCCATTAAGTCTCTTGCAGCTCGTTCAGTCTGCTCCTAAGCCCGTCGATTGGTTGTCTGATTTCTGCATTGTCTTTCCTCACTGCCTCCCTTAGCTCTTGCGTATTTCTCTGTAGATCCATCAGCATGTTTATGATTTTTATTCTGAATTCTTTTTCAGGAAGATTGTATAAGTCTATCCCATCAGGCCCCTTCTCAGGGTTGTCTCGCTAAGCTTTATCTGGACAATATTCCTCTCTTTTCATGGCGATAGAAATGGTCACTGGTAGTCGCCACATGCGTCAGCTGGGAGAACAAAGTCCCTTCTTGCTTGTTGTTCTCCTTGCCATTCTCAGGGGCTTGAGCTGTTTTCCAGCACATCAGGAGGCATTCTCTGGATAATCCCCTAAGCTGCCTGTGTGCGGTCACCTCAGCTTAGCCTATAGCACTGCAAGGGTTTGCAATCTTGGGTGCATTCTGATCCCCTTGGTTCCTTCTGACTCTGGTTCTGGAGCTCTTCCCACTTAGCTGTGAAACAGCTGGGAGTAGATTCTGTGAGGTTGCTGTGGGCGGGGCCGCTCCTCCACTTTTCCACAGTAGTGGTGGCTCTGGATCTCTGTGCATCTCTGGCCGGGCGAGGGGAGATGGGGGGAATGAATGGTAGGCTGCTGATCTCTGTGGGAAGCCTTGGCATGGCTGCATTGCCTGGCCGCTGGCCAGGGGTTCCCAAATTCCCCAAGACTCCCAGCGTGCTGGGCAGAGTGCACTGGTATGTTTGTTTCACTGTTGGAACCTTGTCTCTTTAAGACTTTTTTTTAAAAAAGCACGTGCTGTTCTTTTGTCCCAGGGAGCTGGCTGAGAGGACCTGCTTGTGGTCTCTGTCTCAGATCCTGTACTTCTGTTTTCCTAATCTCCAATACACCACATGATGTGTGTCAGTGTTCCCGGCGCAGATCACCAGGGCTGGTTATTTGGCGGGCCTGTGCTTCCACTCCCTCCCTGCTCTGATTCTTTTCCTCCTTCTGGTGCGCTGGGGTGAGGGGAGTGCTCAGGTCCCGCTGGGTAGCCGCTTTGTATCTTACCCGCTTCATGAGGCACTGGGTTCTCACAGATGTAGCTGTAGCCTGGCTGTTGTATTGTATCTTCTGGGCTCTCTTTTAGGAATAGTTGTATTTGTTATATTTTCACAAATATATGTGGTTTTGGGAGATTTCCACCACCCTGCTCACGGTGCCATCTTCCCAGAATCTATTAAAGATTGCCTTTTAATACCCAAGAAGTTAAGAAGTAAGATTCTTATTTTATTATTTAACAAACAGACAATAACTCAGAGAGCAAGGGGGCAGCCTTGATTGATATGCTCCCAAACCAAGAAACTGCTATTCTGGGAAAGACTCAAACCAGTAAATTTCTTATGTTAACTCTGCAAAATTGTCCAGAAAACGGATAAACTTAGTGTTTCTTCAAAGATAAACATTTAGAGAACATTTGGTGGGTCTGCATCCCTAGCTTTTTGTCTCTCAACTACATATAAAGCCCCTAGACTACACAGCACTATGGGCTTTCTTGTCCCCTCCTGGCATGAGCCAGGAGCTCTGTCTGTCCTCTCAATGCACCTCTCAATAAAAGTCTCCCTGGCTGTCCTACCTGGACTGCTAAGTTCATTCTTCAGCTCTGCAAACAAGAATCCAGGAATCAACACTAATTCTCTAGGGTAAAGATACCAGACTAGGAATATAGACATCTTCAGTGAGATCAGTTAAAGCTCAAAAGTCTAGGAGCAACTTGGCCTGGAATGTTTGAGTGTTCCACAAATAAACAAGGGTATCTCAGCATAACCCGTGACTTCACTGTAAACAGCCCTAGCAAACAGACAACAACCCAGTCCACCTTAGGGACAGCGCAGGTGGTACAAGTCCACACCCTAAGCCCTCTCTTCACATTATCAAGGTATATGTGGCATGGGATGCATCCTTCCTGTTCTAATAGATTATCCTGGAAATAGTCATAAAAGATTTCTCCAAGGTCCGCGATCTGATTGTGATGAGAACTTGAAACCTTTAGATTCCATCTCTGTTGTATTGCAGCTGCATTCATCCTGCTGGTTCATGGACTTGTGGGTGGAAAGCAAAATGAAATATCTAAGCTGGCCTGTGCGTATAGTAATGTTAGGCAGGAAAATAGATATGAGTGTGGTGGAAAGAGAAAAAGGCCCAAAACGTCTACTAAAAAGACCCAAAATTAATCAATTAAAGCTCAAAAAGCCAAGAGCAACTTGGCCTGGAATGTTTGAATATTTCCCAGATAAAAGAAGGTACCTCAGCACAGCCCATGTCTTTATTGTGTTAATCTTGCAGGCCCAGCATACTTTTTTTGGTATCATTAATCTACAATTACATGTGGAACATTATGTTACTAACTCCTCACTTCATCAAGTCCCCCCCCACGTACCCCATTACAGTCACTGTCCATCAGTATAGTGAGATTCTATATAATCACAACTTGTCTTCTCTGAGTTGTACAGACCTCCCCGTGCCCCCCTCTACATTATATCTGCTAATCATAATGTCCCTTTTTACCCCTTGTCCCTCCATTCCCACCCAGCCTCCCCCATCCCTTTCACTTGGTAACTGTTAGGCCATTTTTGGATTCTGTGAGTCTGCTGCTGTTTTGTTCCTTCAGTTTTTTTCTTTGTTCTTATACTCCACAGATGAGTGAAATCATTTGATACTTCTCTTCTTCTGCATAGCTTATTTCACTGAGCATAATACCCTCTAGGTCCATCCATGTTGTTGCAAATATCTGGATTTGTATTCTTCTTATGGCTGAATAATATTCCACTGTGTATATGTACCACATCTTCTTTATCCATTCATCTACTGATGGACACTTAGGTTGCTTCCATTTCTTGGTTATTGTAAATAGTGCTGTGATAAACATAGGGGTACATATGTCTTTTTCAAACTGGACTGCTGCATTCTTACGGTAAATTCCTAGGAGTGGGATTCCTGGGTCAAATGGCATTTCTATTTTGAGTTTTTTGAGGAACGTCCATACTGCTTTCCACAATGGTTGAACTAATTTGCATTCCCACCAGCAGTGTAGGAGGGTGCCCCTTTCTCCACATCTTCGCCAACATTTGTTGTTGTTTGTGTTTTGGATGTTGGCCATCCTTACTGGTGTGAGGTGTTATCTCATTGTGGTTTTAATTTGCATTTCTCTGATGATTAGTGATGTGGAGCATCTTTTCATGTGCCTGCTGGCCATCTGAATTTCTTCTTTGGAGAAGTGTCTATTCAGATCCTCTGCCCAGTTTTTAATTGGATTATTTGCGTTTTGGTTGTTGAGGTGCGTGAGTTCTTTATATATTTTGGATGTCAACCCCTTATCAGATATGTCATTTATGAATATATTCTCCCAAACTTTAGGATGTCTTTTTGTTCTACTGATGGTGTCCTTTGCTGGACAGAAGTTTTTCAGCTTGATATAGTCCCACTTGTTAATTTTTTGCTTTTGTTTCCCTTGCCTGGGGAGATATGTTCATGAAGAACTCACTAATTATGTCCAAAAGATTTTTGCCTATGTTGTTTTCTAAGAGCTTTATGGTTTCATGGCTTACATTCAGGTCTTTGATCCATTTTGAATTTACTTTTATGTATGGTGTTAGACCATAGTCCAGTTTCATTCTCTTACATGTAGCTGTCCAGTTTTTCCAACACCAGCTGCTGAAGAGGCTGTCATTTCCCCATTGTATATCCAAGTCTCCTTTATCAAATATTAATTGACTGTATATGTTTGGGTTAATGTTTGGATTTTCTATTCTGTTCCACTGCTCTGTGGGTCTGTTCTTGTGCCAATACCAAATTGTCTTGATTACTGAAGCTTTGTCGTAGAGCTTGAAGTCTTGGAGCATAATTCTCCCTGTTTTATTCTTCCTTCTCAGGATTGCTTTGGCTATTCGGGGTCGTTCCATATGAATTTTAGAACTATTTGTTCCAGTTCATTGAAGAATGGTGTTTGTATTTTCATAGGGATTGCATTGAATCTGTAGATTGCTTTAGGTAGTATAGCCATTTTGACAATATTTATTCTACCTAGCCAAGAGCTTGGGATGAATTTCCATTTGTTAGTGTCCTCTTTAATTTCTCTTAGGAGTGTCTTGTAGTTTTCAGGATATAGTTCTTTCCTTCGTTAGGTTTATTCCTAGATATTTTATTCTTTTTGATGCAATTGTAAATGGAATTGTTTTCCTGATTTCTTTTTCTGCTAGTTCATCTTTAGTGTATAGGAAAGCAACAGATTTCTGTGTGTTAATTTTGTATCCTGCAACTTTGCTGAATTCAGGTATTAGTTCTAGTAGTTTTGGAGTGGAATCTTTAGGGTTTTTATGGACAATATCATGTCATCTAGAAAGAGTGACAATGTGACTTTTTCTTTACCAATGTGGATGCCTTGTATTTCTTTGTTTTGTCTGATTGCCGTGGCTAGGACCTCCAGTACTATGTTGAATAATAGTGGAGAGAGTGGGCATCCCTGTCTTGTTCACAATCTTACATGAATACCAACTTACGTTTTTTAGTTTTACCTCTGTGCTGTTTTTTTCTCCTTCCAGCCCTAATTAAGTAGTTTATAACAGGCAACTAATTTAGCATGCAGACACATCCATAAGCAACATAGTGAAAGGCAGGATGGATTCCATCTTAATGATTGTATTTTAATACCCAAGAAGTTAAAAATGTAAGATTCTTAACTTTCTCTTTAGCAAAGACAATAGCTCAGCCCACCTTGGGGCTCGGCAGGCAGCTTATTTGATCTTCTCCCAGACCAAGACATGGAGAAATCAGAGTATTAAGTTCTTTATGTTAAGTTAATTCTAAGTATTCAAAGACCACTAAACAAGTCTACACCCCCAGCCCTTAGTCATATTACCAAAGAATCCTTAAAAAGAGGAACCCCCGGCCTTTCGGGGTACTCCTCTCTCTGAAGTGGCCCACACTTTCTAAGAATGTAACCTTTTAATCTTAAACTTTCTCTCTCCAACCTTTCGGGGTACCTCTCCTTGCTGAGGTTGCCTGCTGCACTTCTCACTTTAAGTAACTTTAAATAAACTTTTACTATGTTTCACTACTAACTGTGTCTCTGCCCTTCAATTCTTTGTTTTAGTGGGAACAAGGACCGAGGAAATACACAATGCTACCCCAACAGTAAGACAATGAATTTGACTGCTTCCATATTATCTGCACTCAGTATGGAGCTAGGAGAAGTGCAAGTTGCAATTCAGAGTTGTGCTACTATAGACTATCTGCTGTTAAAATGATGCTGGGTTTCTTGGTTGCAGGGACAAAGAATGAACTTAGCAAATAGTCAAGGTAAGAGGGCCAGGGAGAGGCTTTTATTTAGAGATACAGTGGGAGAATAGAGCTTCTGGCTCACACCGGGAGGGGACAAGAGAGTCCATAGTGTTGTATTGTCTAGGGGATTTATAGGCAATTGAGAGACAAAGCTAGGGATGTAGATCCACCAGATGGTCTCTAAATGTTTATTTTTAAAGAGACACTAAGTTTCTTACCAGTTTTATGGACTATTTTGTAGAGTTAACATAAGAAATTTACTGCTTTGATCCTTTCTCAGAATAGCAGTTCCTTGGTTTGGGAGTATATCAGTCAAAGCTGCTTGCCTTGCTTTCAAGATGAGCTGAGTTACTGACTTGATTAGGGATGGAGGAGGAAAAGCAGCATCTGGGTGAAGTTAAAGATAAGCTGGGCCTGTTAGCAGGCTAAATTAAATTTTACAATAGCCTCATTTAGTTGACACAAACAGGACATAGGCTATGTTGAGGTATTTTCTTCTCTGGGATATGTTCAAACATTCTAGGCCAAGTTACTCCTAGCTTTTTAGTTTTAATTAATCTTTATTGAAGAATGCTTATATTCCTGGTTTGGTATTTTATTTTAGAGAATTAATGTGACGTTTTTTTGCTTAATTGTTTAATATGGACTTTTGGTAGGGGTCTTTTTCCAGAGGCCCTCACCCTACTTTGACTACACCCACGGTCCCTGTCTCATTTCCCCCTCTACAGATGGAGATCCTAGCTGATGCTAGGGGAAGGGGGCGATGACCACTCTGGCTTTTTCATGCTGAGATGGGGTGCAGTAAAGGGTGCAGCTAGGTCTCCATCAGTGGTCAAGAGGGCCTCAGAAGATGGGCACTTCCATCCTGGGTTCCATTTCCATCACCATTTGTAGTGTTATGGAAAATACTGGAAAGCCTGGACTGGATCACTGATGGAAGAACCAAGTGGCACTCAGAGGTCTTGGAGTGTTGAGACTTTATTTCACACCAGCAGGCTCAGAGGGGAGTAATCTCCAAAAAGTCTGAGCCCCAAACAAAGGCAAAGGGAGCAATATATATCTTTCTCCTTCTGTATCTGTAACATTCCTTCGTGCACAGCAAGCGAGCAGGCAAAGGGGAGTGAGTTTATGGAGTGAACCTAGGGAGCGGTGCTTGGCTGAGCAGGAAATCAAATGAGTGTTTTTGTTGTTTGTGTTGAGGAGGGGGAGACAGAGGGGAGCCACCTGGGCTAGACCGCTGTCCTTGTAAATTGCTGTCCTTGAAAATTTTTCCCTATCGGTAGTTTTATGGCTTCTAGGTGAGATAGAATAAATCGTATTATTATATTAAGTAAACAGAGGCAAAATATTAATATAAGGAGAATGATCAGCCCAATAAGTAGAATAGATTTCCACCAAAAGGATTTAGAAACCCAGCTCTATATTGTAGTAGTCTATGGGACTTCTGGGTCTGTCTTGCTAATGGGTTTCAGCCCCAGGCAAGTTCGCTATTGATTCTGTGGGGAACTGCCTTTGCATCTCAGCCTCGCCATGAGGGTGGCCGCTGGGAGCTGCCTTTGAATCTCAGCCATGCCACAAAGATGGCCACTGAGAACTCATCCGCGCTGCAGGGGTGGCCGCCAAAAGCCCCCTGAGGTTTAGCTGCGCCCACTTCGGTCTGCTTCTTACATCAGAGACAGCTGCGCAGGCGCGCAGCTCTGTGCCTGATTCGGAAAAGTAAAGTCACCTTATTAGCATAGGTGACCGATGGGGGGAGGCTTCACCCTATATATCCCATGCCCTGAGCCCCAATAAACGAGTTCTCCCTTCGAGTGAACTTCCTGTCACGTCTGATTGTCTCCGGCGAAAAAGAAGCGGCCAGCGGCGAGTGGCCAGCGGCCAGCGGCCAGCGTCGGCGGCAGCAGAGGCTGGAGCGGCTGCAAGCAGTGGCGCCGCCGAGCGCCGGAGGCTGTGGGAACGGGCGGACAGCCGGCGCTTACCTCCCTTGCTCTGCCTATCGGGGCGAGCCTCTCTCCCTGCCTTCCTCCCCTCCGCTGGCTCGGAGGGTCGCAGAAAGAGCTTGTAACACAAAGAGCTGTAGTCCTGACCGAGAGCAGGACCGGTGGGAGAGAGGTGGAAAAAACCCGATAGATGGCGCCTGAACGTGGGACACGTCCAAGGAAGCGTGTGGGGCACGTCCGAAGAGGCATGTGAGGAACGCAGATGGATCAACGATCACTCGGTTTACGGACCGGACCGATAGTCGGCAGAGTAAGCAGTCGGATTACGTGGTAAGCGCACTCCCGGGAAAAAAGGGAAAGGCAACTTTCTAAGAATGAACCTGCGCTTAAAGCGCTGATATGCTTAAGAGCTGAGGATTAGAACTCTCGGACTCTCAAGCTGAGAAGGTCTGGGAAGCCTTAGTAAAGGTGGCTCCTTGACTTTCTGCTAGTACAGCATCTCTGCTAATGAGACAGGGACTGTGGGTGTAGTTAGAGTGGGGGGAGGACCTCCGGGAAAAAGCAAGGCAGAATATTTGCAGTCAGAGCGACGTGACTGCGTGCAGGGAAACCCCCTTCCAAGACTCTGTGTTAAACATTAAGCTCCAGAGTCATTCTTCAGTGAGATAGGTGGGTGTTCCCCAGATAAAGAGGAGTACCTCATGCTTTTATTATGCTAATCACTTGTAGGATTCACTTTAGCATGCTAAAAGGCTCAGGCCTGTTTGCTGTCTTTCCTTTTCAGATCTGATGGGGTGGTTTTGCAAACCAGGCAACTAATTTAGCATGCAAACCCAGCTGTAAACAACATAGTAAAAAGCAGCAGAAGATCCCACCTTAAAGATAAGATTGCCTTTTAACACCCAGGAAGTTTGGGAAGGAGGATTGTTAACTTTCTCTTTAGCAAACAGACAATACCTCAGCCCACGTGGGGGCTGGGCAGGTCACCTTTTGATATGCTCCTAGACCAAGACGCCAGTATCCCAAAGGGAGATGGGGTGAGAAATTCCTTGTGTTAAGTTAATTCTGAGTGTTCAGACAAATGCAGCACACCGGACTCTCTTGTCCTGGGGTGAGCCAGGAGCTCTGTCCTATCACTTTGTTTCTAAATAAAAGCCTGTGCCTTGCTCTCCTACTTTGCATGTTTGCTAAGCATCTCTGCTTAGGCATGAGAAAATAAGCACTAGAGTTGGATTTTTGTCTCTTAGTAGTAAAATAAAACTGTCAGCTGTTAAGGTCTATAAATTTGTCTTTAGATTAGTTCTTTAAGACTGGCTTAATATGAACTAGTTTTTTTTGGAACCTGCAAGATGTAAAAAAGCAATTTTTCCAGCTTATTGAAAGCAATTAAATATTAATGTTAATTGCATATAAACCTAAATGATAATCTTAAAAGGCAAAGTGACAGAATAAAGTTTACTTTGACCAATTTTAGTAGATTACTGTATGTGTTAAGATCCAGAAGTAACCTTAAGTTTAAAATATTGAAATAGAACTAAAGATAAGGAAAGCCTATATACCTTGAGGCAAAGGATATTCGCATGTTAATAAGGCTTTGTTGAAAGAAAGGTTTGATGAACACTTGATGTTTGATCTTTCTAGCCTGATCTTCTCCTTTTCTGAGAATTCATAGAAGTGTTTGCTTCAGGATATCTTGCCATGTAATTAAATTCCAGGAATTTTTATTTAGTTAAATTTAAGAGATAATTTTATATATAGCATTGAAACAAGTTTTCTGATCTTGGTAGTTAGTTTATTTTTCAGATTATATGCAAATTTCCCCAGTAAGTTATTATGCTTTTAGATTGCCTTTCTTGCAGTTTTTATTGACAAATAGCAGTCTCCATGCTTTTGAAGACTCTTAGTGATATTGAGAAGATATAATTTATTATAAGCGGTAAATTCAGCTCATGTTAAAAGAGAAATACATTTAGAGACATCTTGTAATGCATAGAGCTGTCAGTGTGAGTTGTTTTAAGTTTATCAGTTATTTCAAAATAGTGCAAATATTCCGAGAAATAACATAAAATTGCTGTTATTAGAAATTAAACAGTGTTTAAACTAGCCCTAGTAATTCCTATCTATATAGAGGAAATTTCATACAAATCAACAAAGCTTGGATTTGTTGTATCCAGATTTGAGTTTCTAATTGGTTATATCTAAATCTGATAAAACACTTAAGATCTGGAAATCAATAGATGCCATTGATTTTATATACATGGTGTTTTATTTGTAATATATAAGCCTTGTTTAATTCTAGACCAGTTATATTTGTGCTAAGATTTTACGTTCCTGTTAAGTTATAGCCTAGAAGTATTTCAGTATATTACAGCACAAAACTGGGAGTTAAAACACCTTATGCTCTCCCAGGACCTCCAGTCTGAGTGGAGCAGAAGCCATTACCACAAGCTAAACTTCAAAGACTTAAAGAAATTACCCAAGAAATACTGGGAGCAAGGCTTCACCTAGATAGACTCTTTTTGAGTAAGCCCCTTTCTGATGCCTTGAATGTGTTTACCAATGGAGGGAAGGAGGGGTCTGCTGTTGTCTTTCCCCCTCCTCACCTCTCAAGCAAATTAAAAGAAACCCAGCATTTTGAAAAAGTTACTGGCTCAGCACAATTTAAGGAGTTGTATGCCATAGCATTGGCCCTAAGTAAAATTTCTGAACCTATGGATCTTTTTTCTGATAGTCTGTATGTGGTGAACTTGCTTCCCACCTTAGCCTCTTCTTATATCAAGTTAGATAAAAACCCCATAACCCCCTTGATGATTCAGGTGAGATCCTTGCTAATGGCACGATCCAAGCCCATATTCTTGCAGCATCTCCAAGGACACCAAGGTTTGCCTGGATTCCTCTCCAGAGGAAACCTATTAGCTGACCAATTAGCATCCTCTGCTGCTCAAGCCCTTTCCATGCAACAGGTCCAAGATTTCCTGTGGGCCCAAGATCTCCATGAACTTACTCACCTTAATTGGAGAGGACTTCATCATAGATTTCCTCATATTCCTATTAAAGACTTGAAAAAAATTATCAGGACTTGTAAATCCTGTTTGCCTTTTCTACAAATTCCACCCCTCCAGTCTCCTGGAGTTAACCCAAGAGGCATTAAACCTAATGGTCTCTGGCAGACTGATGTTACAAAAACAAAAAGGGGGAATAAGCCCCCACGACCAATTACGGATGGCTCTACTTACATTAAATATTTTAAATTTTTCAAAAAATCACCTCTAATGGCCTTTCAAAGGCACTGGACAAATCAAACGCCATATGCCAAAATAGAAGTGCGCTGGAAAGACCAGCTGACTGGGCAATGGCGAGGACCAGATCCACTGATAAGTATGGGCAGAGGATTCGGATGTGTATTTCCTATAGACGGACCGAATCCAATCTGGGTTCCTGCTAGGAACTTGAAATTCTGCCCTCAGACTACTCAGCAAATGGAAGAAAGCCATGATATAGATTCTCCCCAAGAGGGTGACCTCTTGAGGGCTTGTCTTTCTTCTCTCTTGCAGGACTGACCTTTTGAGGAAGAAGAAAAGGAGTCATGAAGGCTGGACTATTACTCCTGCCATAGTCCAGACTGCTGAAGAAGTGACACTGTTAAGCCTTCAACAAGGACATCTTTGCAGTTCTATGTTTTCTTACCCTCTGCTTCCTTTTTAATAATTAAGTTTGTTTAGTCTACCCAAGCTGTTATTAGGAGGTATAATAATTGTAATGTCATCAGTTATTTTCATGCTCGTGCGGCGGTGAAGATCATATCAACAGCAACAGATATTATTGAAGAAGGAGTTCCCCATACCCCAGAGCATTCATGGGCATTTATAGCCCTACAGAGAGGTGCAAGTGACCTCTTGAGAATGTCATTACTGGAAGTGCTAGGATGGTAGTCAATGACGGGTAAGATCTCCTGAAAGATGGAGACAACCTAAGACAGGCACATCCTCGAGTACAGGATGGCATCTCTCATGCTCATACAAAAACAAAAAGGGGGAAATGTGGGGAACTGCCTTTGCATCTCAGCCTCGCCACGAGGGTGGCCGCTGAGAACTGCCTTTGAATCTCAGCCATGCCACAAAGATGGCCAGTGAGAACTCAGCCGCGCTGCAGGGGTGGCCGCCAAAAGCCCCCTGAGGTTTAGCTGCGCCCACTCTGGTCCGCTTCTTATATCAGAGACAGCTGCGCATGTGCACAACTCTGTGCCTGATTCGGAAAAGTGAAAGTTGCAGGAGAGACTTCACCCTATATATCCCATGCCCTGAGCCCCAATAAACGAGTTCTCCCTTCGAGTGAACTTCCTGTCGCGTCTGATTGTCTCCGGCGAAAAAGAAGAGGCCAGTGGCGAGTGGCCAGCGGCCAGCGGCCAGCGGCGGCGGCAGCAGAGGCTGGAGCGGCTGCAAGCGGTGGCGCCGCTGAGCGCTGGAGGCTGTGGGAATGGGCGGACAGCCGGCGCTTACCTCCCTTGCTCTGCCTATCGGGGTGAGCCCCTCTCCCTGCCTTCCTCCCCTCCGCTGGCTCGGAGGGTCGCAGAAAGAGCTTGTAACATAAAGAGCTGTAGTCCTGACCGAGAGCAGGACCGGCGGGAGAGAGGTGGAAAAAACCCAATAGATTCAGTGTGACCAAAGAAATTGACAGATAAACGTTCTTTGGGGTGAACGGGTTTATTACCTGGCTTGTTCTCCTCGTGGTAGGTTGAGCACAAGCATCTCTGCCTCTGCCCAGAGCACTGGAATGAGCTCTATACATAGCACAATAATAGCTTATTGCCAAAGTTGTGGAAGCTGTAGCCAAGCAATGGGTCAGTTACATCATCAGGTGGTTTAAGTTCAGTGAGTATCCTGGCCGTAGGAACCCCAACTTCCCCACACTCCATGCCTCCAGGATTCTTGCCTTACAATCTACATGCCTTCAATCTTCTGCAATGGTACCTGTGTGAGAAAGCTGGAGCACTGTAACCAGATTCCACAATAGCAACAGAGGATAACAACAATTTAGAGATAATTAACAAAAATTAAGATACAACAAGATTTTGATACAGGTAAGAAAAACGATAATAATCCTCAAGCCAGAGGAGGTTCCCAAGTAATTAAGCAGGTAATTATATATCAGATAAATAAGCTGAATTAGCCACATATTTCCCCAATGAGGAGAAAATTCCTCTTACATGTTCTAGGGGCCCTCCAGAAAATATCAGAGTTTACTAGAGGTAAAAGCACCTTTTTGAATTTTATTTTGGGAAGTTGTTAGAAGAAAGTTTCTTTGGCACTTCCTTAAATAAGATTGTAGTTTACCATGAAGCAATATTTATCCATTTAACCAGAATGACAACAAAATACCTCAAAGACAAATACAGAAGGTTACAGTTGTTAGCTTTTAATCCTTTTCATATTAAGATCTCATTTTCTTAAATACCCAGATAACTCACTGAGACTTTAAGCATGAGAAACTGCTTTGATAAAACGGAGAAAACTTTGCCATCTTTCAACATTAAGAGCAGATGAACAGTTTAAGAAAACTTTGTCTTTTTAACTGAAAACAAAATTCTAATTTTGCTGTGTACTTGATATCGAGATTTATTTGCTTTAATTTCACATAGCATGACTATATCAATTTTCCAGAAGCTTTCTACAACTTTCCTTTTACATTTAGAGTTCTCCCTCTTTAAATAAATAGCTGTACTTTAGAACAAAGTTACATTTATCAAAAGACACATTTTTTAGCATGCAAAAAGAAATGTTTTCCTTATTATTTTAAGTAGCTTTAATTAGAACTTAAAACCATTAGGAACTTTAATTTTCAGTGAACACTGAGAAGTAGGCTATTATAAACCATTACAGTAGCATTCTTTAAATTGACAAATTTATGAACACATTATAATTTCTGTAACCATGACCTTTATAGCACAGTCTCTCACTAAGCACAAAGTATGTCTACTTATCTTAGCAAAACTTTAAGGTTACTACAAAAATTCTCAGGCTGTTTGTAAGTATACACACTGCAACACCCTATTATTAAGATGTTCACTTGCTACACTTAGTTTACTCATTCCTAACAACTATGCTAGATTACTTACAAAACCTTTACTGAACATTAGATAAAGTCAAGCCTCTAAGCATTTTATTCTTGAAAGATTTAAGAGATAACATCAACTTAAATGACTTTAGGTAAACTTCGGCAGCTGATAACCATAAGGACATGTCCATTTCAATTCAATTTAAATTAGCATTAATGCTTAATATCTTTCATTAGAATTTTTTGAAAGTTTTAGAATGCCCAATTTTTACAAGTGCTTGTCTGTAAATCAATTTTTATTAATACCATCCAGAGGTAGAAAAATATTTTCCATTTATACACTTAGACACACAAATATACAGATTGAGATGTAATGACTACAGTTAGCAATACTTTTCATAAAAGAACATATACAGACAGATGAAGTTTGAGTTACTGATATCCAATTGCCTCCTTTCTTTTTAGCTTATTTGACTAAAAGTATTTCAGTTTTCAAGAACACATTCTAAGGGCGAGCAGTTTACATAACTGGGTTAAGGTTTAGATGGCCCCAGACAGGGCCGATGAAGGCTCTGAACTGATAGGGATTGTGTGTGTCCAGGTGGGTGGAAATGAAATGCAAGTACAATTCTAACACCAGTAATTTAAAGCCAGGCTGTATTGCAGAAGATAAATTTCTTCCATTTCAGGGAGTCTAGTTTAAAAACCTCCCAATTTTTGAGGATAATGATGAACCCAATAAGTACAATAGATTTCCACCAAAATAATTTAGAAAAGTAGTTCCCTATTGTAGTAGTCTACAGGACTTTTGACTATTTTCCTTCCTTGTGGCAAAATATATTTAGCTGCATAACCTTATTATATTGGATACTTCTCTCAGAGACTAAGTCTCTCTATCAGAGACTTTATATTGAGGCTAGGCTTGTGTGAAGAAGATAAGGCACTTTTTTTGGGTTTGAGGATCTAATTGCTCCCAGTTCCTCAGAATGCATGCCAGAGGTGTGTCTGGCCTTAAACTTGAAGGGGATTCTCCCATCTGAAAGAGAGAGAAAGATGGCTATCCAGCACCTAATTGGCCTCTCTCTCTGTGAGGGTGTCCCCTCGCCTTGGAGCCTAGGTGACAGTGGTCAGTCACCTCTGCCAGGCCTACTGGATTTAACCACTCCTTACCAGCATGACCTGAACCTTGTCTTGATTCCTCTCTTGCTTTCCCACTCAGCAAGAGTCACCTCGGAGCTCTGGATTTAGTGAGACCTTGCCACTGTGCTCCTACTTTACGCCTTCTGGGAGTTTTAATCTGGATCCTAGTTTTCTCTGCACAAGCTTTAGTCATTTCTTGAGAGCTCTCTGCCTGTTCTATAAGTGCAGGGACTGTGTGACCTCTCACTGCCTGAGCCTTGGTAAGAGTTACAAGCCTGTTTTGCTTCCCTGGGGTCACAGAAAAGGAAATGCCTAGCCCTAGGATGACTGCCTCCAAGGAAGGGAGATCAATAGAATAGAGCCATGGCTAGAATTTAAATGGGGCCATTTACATGTACAGTTATGGAGGGGGGTCTACACTCAAGCATTAGTTTCTGCCACTGCCTGGGAGTTATTTAGCCAGTCACCCACTATAATAAATCTGATCTGTGAGACAAGAGGTCAGTGGTGTGGGGGTTACCTGTGACTCTCCCATAGGCAGCAGCCTGGCCGGAGGTTCACTCAGCGCCATCGGATCAATTGGCCAGAGCCAAGATCCAAGGACCACTGTCTACTAGTCTGGTCTGCTCTCGGAGCCCACAGATTAGGATAGGAAAGTAGGAAATCAGCTTAGCCACTCCCTGACATTTCCGTCTGTGTGGAGGCAGGGGATCAAGGAGCGGCAGACCCCGGGAAACCTTTCAACTGAGACTTAAGATTGGTAGCCAATGATAATTGTCTTTTAAGTGGCAAATGGGTGCCCAGACACATTTTTATGAAATAAAAAGTTACAGTTTTAAGTAAGGAATAAGAGTGAAGCGTGGATCTCCTACCATGCAGTGGTGATCATCAGGTTCTGTGAAATTGATGAAGTTAGAAGAGAGTTAGGAACACCACTTGCCTCACTCAGAGGCCAGGGCGGCCTGAAGAAGCAGGCTGGAAGTTAGAGACAGAGAAAGAGACACCCCTCATGGATACCCAATCGGGCTGTCGGGGTCTGATTCCAGACACGCAGACCTTTGAGAAGTGCAGCCTCAGTCCACAGACTGTCAGAGTTGCCCACGGCTTTCCCCAATTCCTCACAACCAAGGAGATGCCTCTGAAATGGAATCCTGGCCTCCACTCAGGTGACATTCCTGGCTCCCAAGGGAGATGGGGGATCCACTTAGAGAGATGCTGGGGAACCTGTCACTTGAGACTTTGAGATCAGCAGCCAGGCTAGGCCCATTTAAGTGGCTGACAAGCGCCCAATTTTGTGTGCCATAGAGAGCTTCATTCTATAAGGACAGTGAAAGAAAGGCAGGTGTGGATGCCGATACTCACCTCCAATGTTATCCTGGGTGAGCCCCCAAAGATGATGCCGGGGTTCTTGTTCACAAAGTCAAAGAATGAGCTTCACAAACACCCAAGGTAGGAGAGCTAGCTACAGGCTTTTATTTATAGATAAAGTCAAAGGATAGAGCTCCATGTTCACACTAGGAGGGGGCAAGAGAGTCCAGACAGGTGCATTATCTAGGGTAGTTTTTTTTTGTTGTTGTTCAACCTTGCTAAAGGGTGCTCCAAACAGGATTTAATTTCCTTTTAATAAAAGCAATCCATGCATGTAGTGAAAATAAACAATACAAGTGAGCAGACAAGGAAAAAAGAGCCTCCCTCCCTCTTCAGCCCTGGTTGTGCTTTCCAGGGGTGATGCCCTTAGTGGTGTTTGTGCACTTACACATGATATGTGGTTACAGAACTGCCTGGACACACACAGGCATGTGCTGGAGCACATGGACCTGTTTTTTGACTTGCACCATCTACCTTGAAGATCATTTTAGGTCATCTCACACAGCACCACCTCATTAAAAAAATTTTTTTTATTTTGGCATCGTTAATCTACAATTACACGTGCAACATTATGGTTACTAGACTCCCCACATCATCAAGCCCCCACCCACATACCCCAATACAGTCACTGTCCATCAGCGTAGTGAGATGCTATAGGATCACTCCTTGCCTTCTCTGAGTTATACAGCCCTCCCCCTGCCCCCCTCCACATTAGGTCTGCTAATCGTAATGTCCCTTTTTCCCCCTTGTCCCTCCCTTCCTACCCATCCTCCCCAGCCCCTTTAATTTTGGTAAATGTTAGGCCATTCTTGGGTTCTGTGAGTCTGCTGCTGTTTTGTTGCTTCAGTTTTTCACTTTGTTCTTATACTCCACAGATAAGTGAAATCATTTGATACTTCTGTTCTTCTGCATGGCTTATTTCACTGAGCATAATACCCTCTAGCACCATCCATCTTGTTGCAAATGTAGGGATTTCTTCTCTTCTTATGGTTGAATAATATTCCACTGTGTATATGTACCACATCTTCTTTATCCATTCATCTACTGATGGACACTTAGGTTGATTCCCTTTCTTGGCTATTGTAAATAGTGCTGTGATAAACCTAGGGGTGCATATGTCTTTTTCAAACTGGACTGCTGCATTCTTAGGGTAAATTCCTAGGAGTGGGATTCCTGGGTCAAATGGTTTTTCTATTTTGACTCTTTGAGGAACCTCCATACTGCTTTCCACAATGGTTGAACTAATTTGCATTCCGACCAGCAGTGTAGGAGGGTTCCCCTTTCTCCACTTCCTCACCAATATTTGTTGTTTGTGTTTGGGATGTTGGCCATCCTTACTGGTGTGAGGTGATATCTCATTGTGGTTTTAATCTGCATTTCTCTGATAATTAGTGATGTGGAGCATCTTTTAATGTGCCTGCTGGCCATCTGAATTTCTTCTTTGGAGAAGTGTCTATTCAGATCCTCTGCCCAGTTTTTAATTGGATTATTTGCGTTTTGGTTGTTGAGGTGCGTGAGTTCTTTATATATTTTGGATGTCAACCCCTTATCAGATATGTCATTTATGAATATATTCTCCCATACTGTAGGATGTCTTTTTGTTCTACTGATGGTGTCCTTTGCTGGACAGAAGTTTTTCAGCTTGATATAGCCCCACTTGTTAATTTTTGCTTTTGTTTCCCTTGCCTGGGGAGATATGTTCATGAGGTTGTTCATGTTTATGTCCAAGAGATTTTTGCCTATGTTGTTTTCTAAGAGTTTTATGATTTCATGACTTACATTCAGGTCTTTGATCCATTTTGAGTTTGCTTTGTGTATGGGTTGAGACAGTAGTCCAGTTTCATTCTCTGACATGTAGCTGTCCAGTTTTTCCAACACCAGCTGCTGAAGAGGCTGTCATTTCCCCATTGTATATCCAAGTCTTCTTTATCGTATATCAATTGACTGTATATGTTTGGGTTAATGTCTGGACTCTCTATTCTGTTCCACTGGTCTGTGGGTCTGTTCTAGTGCCAGTACCAAATTGTCTTGATTACTGTGGCTTTGTAGTAGAGCTTTAAGTCAGGGAGTGTAATTCCACCTGTTTTATTCTTCCTTTTAAGCATTGCTTTGGCTATTGAGGTTCTTTTGTGGTTCCACATGAATTTTAGAACTATTTGTTCCAGTTCATTGAAGAAAGCTGTTGGTAGTTTGATGGGGATTGCATTGAATCTGTAGATTGCTTTAGGTAGTATAGCCATTTTGATAATATTTATTCTTCCTAGCCAAGAGCATGGAATGAATTTCCATTTGTTAGTGTCCTCTTTAATTTCTGTTAGGAGTGTCTTATAGTTTTCAGGGTATAGGTGAAATATACTTCCTTCATTAGGTTTAATCCTAGGTATTTTATTCTTTTTGGTGCAATTGTGAATGGAATTGTTTTACTGATTTCTCTTTCTGTTAGCTCATCGTTAGTGTATAGGAAAGCAACAGATTATTGTTTATTTATTTTGTGTCCTACAACTTTGCTGAATTCAGATATTAGTTCTAGTAGTTTTGGAGTGGTGTCATTAGGGTTTTTAATGTACAATATCATATCATCTGCAAATAGTGACTGTTTGACTTCTTCTTTACCAATCTGGATGCCTTGTATTTCTTTGTTTTGTCTGATTGCTGTGGCTAGGACCTCCAGTACTATGTTGAATGACAGTGGGGAGAGTAGACATCCCTGTCTTGTTCCTGATCTTAAAGAAATAGCTTTCAGCTTCTCGCTGTTAAGTATGATGTTGGCTCTCGGTTTGACATATATGGCCTTTACTATGTTGAGGTAATTGCCCTCTATACCTATTTTGTTAAGAGTTTTTATCATGAATGGATATTTAATTTTGTCAAATGCTTTTTCATCATCTATGGAGATGATCATGCCGGGGCCTGTCGGCAGGAGTCAAACAGTTCCTGAGTGGGGGCGTCGGGCTGTATATACAAGATGACAGGAGGGCAAACTGTCTGGTGAAGAATGCAAAGATGCTTTATTCTGGCATGGCTTATATACACATGAATTGCCTACAGATTGGATTCACACGCCCTTTTCAAGGACCTTAATCCAATCACTTAAGTCACATACGCCTGGGGGCATCTGGTCCAGCTGGCCAGTCTTGAGCTAAGACCTCCCTGCATTCCTGAGATACTTGTTCCTGGAATTTAGGAAACTTTTCAAGGTTTCTTTCAGAGTCAGGCCTGGTTCAGGACCTAGATGGAGACTAGGCACAAAACCACAATCAGTCCTGTCCTGTACTCTTGCTCCTTCTGTCCCAACCACTCTCCACATCTCCCCCTTTTTTATTTTTTAAAATGCTTGAATGCATGGGATGAGTGTGCCTGTCTTAGGTTGGTCAAGAATGGGGATGGCCTTACCCGGCATCAGGCTGAGGGTTGCATGACTCATTCCCTGTCTTAGGTTGGTCCACTCCCCTTCTTGCCTTACCCGTCATTGGCTATCCAGCCTCCTAAGCCAAAATTGGCTGGGGGGGGGTTGAGTGATAAGTTTCTGCTTGTGGAGGCTTCAGCACTTTTTCTACCAAACGTAGTGCTGTAGGGACCAATATAAGTAGAAGAAAGAGCATTACAGCACAGATAATGAAGGAGCTCAAGAGCTCTTTTGGTAGAGGCCCAGCACGGAAGCACACGGGCATTCCGTTTCCTACGGCTGAATAATTCTTATAAGGGCTCAGGGCAGGCGAATTACTGGAGGTGAAGGATGGCCCAGAATCCTGGTATCATTGACCTGGACAATGATCTCTGGGCCGTCCCAAAACACTGGGTAGAGGATTGGAGGGTCTGGCACAAATGCCCAGTGTATGTGGTTGGCTCCCGTGGTGGTCAGCAGAATGCAGACGAGTATGAGCTTCAGCATGCAGACCAATCTTTCTGGGAGCCACCTGGCTCCTTCTGCATCCTGTGAAAAAACACAAACATGCCCTCATCCCCAGATTAGTACTGGATCTGGGCCATTCCATTGACCCGTGAGAGGATCCTTCCACCTCACCATAGCATATGAATCTTTTGTTTTTGGATGCCAAAATCTATCTGCTGCAGACCTGCTCTGAATTTTGACTTTGGCCTATGCCTTGAAGGTGTGTCACTGTAGGTTGTTTAGGCCACTCGTAGGGCCATTGATCACTAAAACAGATACGTCAGCTCCAGTATCTAGGAGCCCTTTTATTCTTTTTCCTCTTATGGTTAATGTTAATTCTGGGCGTTTATTGCCAACGGGTTGAACCCAATAGGCATCAGACGAGCCGAAACCCGCCTGACCTCTTTTATACTTTATATATTTGTTTGGAGATTCTACTTTTGGTATGAGGATTAATTATGCAATTCTCTGAGGGGGTTGAATGACTGTTATGGCTGCTGGTGAATGAGCCATAATTTTTATTTCTCCCTCATAATCTGGGTCTATCACACCTGGTGCTACTAAAAGGCCTTTCATGGTGGCACTGCTTCTGCCTAATAATAATCCTACACATCCAGCAGGGAGTGGTCCATGCACTCCTGTGGGAAGGGCCTGCATGCCCATCTCTGGGGTTAGTACTGTGTAGGAGGAGGGACTGAGGTCCAGTCCTGCACTGCCTGAGGTGGCTTGGTAGAGGTCACAAATGGATTTCCTTGCCTCGGGACGAAGGCTTGAAGAGCCCCATAACACTGTTTTTGGGCCTGGGGCTGGCCTTTCCTCCCGTTTCCCTGTTCCTGATATAGTTTATTTCTATTTACATCTCTTCTTGACTTATGTTCTCTTGCCCAATGATTGCCTCGTTTGCAGCGAGGACAGAGACCTGGTTGTCTTCCTGTGTCTTCTAGCCTCTCGTTCCTATTTCTGTTTTGGCACTGCCTTATCTGGTGACCCATTTGTCCACAGCCAAAACAGCTGCCAGGGGGCCCTGAAGTATTCCTTGTTCTGGAAGCCTGCTGCTGGAAAAGCACTTCTTTGACTGTTTTCCCTTGAAGTGCGGCAGCCATGGCTAACCCTTGTGTGTAAGCTGGGCTGATGTCTGAACAGAGACTAATATAATCTGAAATTGTGCCCTTTTTTCTAAAAGGGCAAAGGGCTGCCTGGCATGCAGAATTTGCATTCTCATAGGCTAATTGTTTTACAAGGAGAAGGAAGGCCTGCATCTGTATCTCCTATCAATCTGCTAGATGTTTGCATCAAACGAGAGACAAAATCTTGGAAAGGCTCATCTGGCCCTTGCCTAATTTCAGATAAATCTTCGGACCGTGCCCCCTCCCCCCGAGGGCAGTTTCATCCAAGCTTGCTTAGCAGCGACATTTATTTGTGCATAAGCGGCAGGATCGAAATCTAACTGCCTGTTAAGATCACTGTAGGGTCCTTCTCCCATAAGCATTTCAAAACTTACTGGATGATTTTGAGCTCTATTAATATCAGCTGTCTTTTGACATTGCTCTGCATATTCTGATCTCCACAATAGATAATCTCCTCCACTTAAACAGGCTCGAGCAATAGCTTTCCAATCAAAGGTCGGGAGAGCATCAGCCGCAAAAGCCTCGAGCACAGCTTGCGTAAACGGAGCAGTGGCTCCGTAGGATGAGCAGGCCATTTTCAACTCTTTCAGTTGTTTGAATACTAAAGGCTGATGGATTCTGTGCCTCACCACTGCTCATCCACTTCCTCAAAGTCCGGACAGGCTACTAAACCCGTAGTATCTTCCCCTCTCTGTGAAGCTTGTTTCACAGCCTTTTGCAGGGGAGAAAGCTGTTGTAGTGGCAACAGCTGTCTTTTATCTGGTCTAGGTTTTAAAGGCGGGACGGCCAAGGCTGTAAGAGGCGGTGTAGGGGGGTCAAGCCCTGCAACAACTAACTGAGGGGGAATTGGAGGAGTATATTTCAATGCACCTTCAGCCATGAGCTTGCTAAAGGTTTTACACAAGCAATCCTCTGGCAGATCTAATTTTTCGGGCCTTTGTTCTTTAAAGTCTATTAAAGAGCCACGATCGCTCTCCCATCCTTCCTCATCTGCCACTTCCGATACAGTCTCAGGTGGTGCGGAAGGAATGGATCGAGCGGCTTCAGCGTATTTGGTCTCACTTTTACCTGTAGCTGAATTTAATCTCTGCCTCTCATGTCTAGGACCTAAACGATCTCTGATTAGAGTCCAAAGCCCAAAAGCATAAGCAAAGAGAAAACAGCTATTCCCATTTCCCATACTTATCTCTACTGTAGCACTATTGTTTAGAGATAATGAGGTTTAATACATTCACTTTTAGCTAGTGAAGTAGGAAAGAGCTAGGCGTGCTCCTCGCCTCACTCAAAGGCCAGGGCAGCCTGAAAAAGCAGGCTGGAAATCAGAGACTGAGAAAGAGACACTCCTCACAGATACCCAGTTGGGCTGTCGGGGTCTGAATCCAGACACGTGGGTCTTTGAGGAGCCCCTGAAGTGCAGCCTCAGCCTGGACTCTCGCAGTTGCCCACGGCTTTCCTCAGTCCCTCGCATCCAAGGAGGGGCCGTTGAAAGGGAATCTTGGCCTCAGCTCAGCTGACGTTCCCGGTTCTCAAGGGAGACGGGGGATCCACTGAGGGAGATGCAGGGGAACCTGTGGTTCGAGACCTGAGATTGGCAGCCAGGCTAGTCCCGTTTAACTGGCTGATGAGCGCCCGATGTGAGCCACAGACAGCGTTTTTTTTTTATAAGAAAAGTAAAAGAGAAAGGCAGTGTCTGTTCCCCGGGGTTATAATACGATTTATTATACTCACGGACTGTTGGTCCTTTTCTTCAACTCCTGTCTTTACCACCGTTCCCGCACTTTCTTGCCTGCGTGCTATGGCAGAAGTGCTTCAGATCCGCAGCGCTGCGTCTTCTCTCTTGGTGGCTCCCTGGCGTTGCTCCCCTGTACTCAGGTCCCTGTTCGGGTGCCACTTTCTGCCGGGGCCTGCTGGCAGGAGTCGAACAGTTCCTGAGTGGGGGCACTGGGCTGTATATACAAGATGAGAGGAGGGCAAACTGTCTGGTGCAGAATGCAAAGATGCTTTATTCTGGCACGGCTTATATACACATGAATTGCCTACAGATTGGATTCACACGCCCTTTTCAAGGACCTTAATCCAATCACTTAAGTATTGCCTATAGATTGATCCAATCAGTCATTAATTCAATCACTTAAGTCACATACACCTGGGGGCATCTGGTCCACCTGGCCCGTCTTGATCTAAGACCTCCCTGCATTCCTGAGATACTTGTTTCTGTTATTTAGGAAACTTTTCAAGGTTTCTTTCAGCGTCAGGCCCGGTTCAGGCCCTAGATGGAGACTAGGCACAAAAACACAATCAGTCCTGCCCTGTACTCTTGCTCCTTCTCTTCCAACCGCTCTCCACATGATCATGTGGTTTTTGTTCTTTTTATTGATGTGGTGGATGATGTTGATCGATTTTCAAATGTTGTACCATCCATGCATCCCTGAGACGAATCCCACTTGATCATGGTGTATGATATTCTTGATGTATTTAAAAAATTTTTTTATTTTACTATCATTAATCTACAATTTCATGTGCAATATTATGGTTATTAAACTACCCGCTTCATCAAGTCTCCCCCACCAACCCCATTAGAGTCACTGTCCATCAGCGGAGTGAGATGCTATAGAATCACTACTTGTCTTCTCTGATTACTACAGGCCCCCTTGTGCCCCCCCAACATTACATCTACTAATCGTAATGCCCATTTTTCCCCTTATCCCACCCTTCCCACCCATCTTCCCCAGTACCTTTCCCTTTGGTAACCATTAGTCCATTCTTGGGTTCTGTGAGTCTGATGCTCTTTTGTT
>JAQQAC010008525.1:128477-138502 GCA_029783875.1 Phataginus tricuspis | reverse complement strand
CAGCAGTGTAGGAGGGTTCCCTTTTCTCCACATCCTCGCCAACATTTGTTGTTGTTTGTGTTTGGGATGTTGGCCATCCTTACTGGTGTGAGATGATATCTCATTGTGGTTTTAATCTGCATTTCTCTGATGATTAGTGATGTGGAGCATCTTTTCATGTGCCTGTTAGCCATCTAAATTTCTTCTTTGGAGAAATGTCTGTTCAGATCCTCTGCCCATTTTTTAATTGGATTATTTGCTTTTTGGTTGTTGAGGTGCGTGTGTTCTTTATATATTTTGGATGTCAACCCCTTATCGGATATGTCATTTATGAATATATTCTCCCATACTATAGGATGTCTTTTTGTCCTCATCAGGAAAGAACACCCTCTATAGCTGAAGATGCTTGGTACACAGACTGCTCCAGTCGTAGGCAGCCCACAAAGTGGAGGGCTGTGGCTTTCCATCCTAAGACTGAGATAATATGGAGGATGGAGAGGGGACGAGCAGCCAATGGGCTCCTCAGTATGGCTCGTGATAACCCAGGAGCCTTCCCCCATAGTTGTCTCTACTGACAGCTGGGCCTTCTATCAGGGCTTGACCCTGTGGCTACAGACATGGTATCATGCCAACTGAATGGTTGGTCACCGGCCCCTTTGGGGGCAAGAGTTGTAGTAAGACCTATGGGCCTCTGGTCAGACTAAGCCTGTTACAGTATATCATGTGACTGGCCATTTGCCTTTGGCATCCCCAGGGAATGATGAAGCAGACACATTGGCCCACGTGCGTTGGCTAGAAGGAAAACCTGCCTCTGATGTTACCCAATGGCTACATTAGTGTGTGTTGCACGTGAACAAAAGACAATGTGGGCTGTAGCCCATCGGTGGGGCTTGCCGTTGATCTTTGAAAGTCAGCTGAGCCCAGAAGAAGTGCCTTGTGTGCCCAAGGGGGACTTATACTGAGTCCTGCAGCAACATGGACAATAGTAACGGGACCAATACCCCTTGTCAGGTGGCAGATACACTATATTGGGTCTCTGTCCATATCAGAAGGATATCGGTGGACAATGCTACTGGACCATTGGTTGCTTTTCCTTCACGTCGTGCAAATCAGCAAACCACCAAGAGAGGCCTAGAGCATCTCTTTGCAGCCTATGGCTGGCCACAGGTGATTGAGATCCATCAAGGCATCCACTTTACTGGACATGCATTACAACGATGGGTGCAGCAATTAGGAGTAAAGTGGAAATTTCATGAAGTATATAACCCTATTGGGGCAGGCATGATAGAGAGGTACAACAGTTTGTTGAAATCTGGCCTGAAGTGAGGCACCAATAGCCTATGGGGCTGGTCAGTTCGCTTATAGACAGTGCTATGACATTTGAATGAGAAGCCCTGAAAAGGAGCTTTGGACCCTGTGGATATGCTAGCACATCTTGCTGCCTCTCCTATACAACTGAATGTGCAAACCAAAGAAGAGTTATTGAAGCCATGGTATCACCAGCAGAGCAACATCCTACTGCCAGCCCCTACTGCATTAAACCCTGAAGACACTGTCAAATGGATGTGGCTCTTGACATTCCAATACATGGGCCAGTGATGCTTGGCCCTTCTGGCATCTTGGAGAAAAGGCCTGGAAGCTGGCCTCTTGTGTATTCCTGGAGTAACAGCAGAGTGACCCTCAAAGATCACAGTAGTGTACCCAAAACTTCTAGGATGTAAGAGCATAGCCCTATATATAGACCCATCTGTAACTCCCACAGAGACGGGGTGAGAGTCTAGTACACTAGACCAGGATGAGATACCATTCCTGCCACTTTTATATCACAGGACAACTCTCTTCCATGTATCCTACCTGATGGACAAGATTTGCATATACTGGTGTCATTAAAAGATGTATCTTATCACTCTTTTTTTAAATTAAGGTATTATTGATAATACACTCTTATGAAGGTGTCACATGAAGAAACAATGTGGTTACTACTTTTACCCATATTATCAAGTCCCCACCCATATCCCAATGCAGTCACTGTCCATGGGTGTAGTAAGATGCCACAGTTCACTGTTTGCCCCGTGATCCCCCACACCATGTGTACCAAACAAAATACCCTTCAATCCCCTTCTCCCACCCTCCCCACCCGGCCTCCCCCACCCCTCACCTTGGATAACCACTAGTTCCTTCTTGAAGTCTCTGAGTCTGCTGCTATTTTGTTCCTTCAGTTTTGCTTCGTTGTTATACTCGACAAATGAGGGAAATCATTTGGCACTTGTCTTTCTCCGCCTGACTTATTTCACCGAGCATAATATCCTCCAGCTCCATCCATGTTGTTGCAAATGGTAGGATTTGTTTCTTTCTTATGGCTGAATAGTATTCCATTGTGTATATGTACCACCTCTTCTTTATCCATTCATCTACTGATGGACACTTAGGTTGCTTCCACATCTTGGTTATTGTAAAAAGTGCTAAAATAAACATAGGGATGCATATGTCTTTTTGAATCTGAGACGTTGTATTCTTTGGGTAAACTCCAAGGAGTGGGATTCCCAGGTCAAATGGTATTTGTATTTTTAGTTTTTTGAGGAACCTCCATATTGCTTTCCACAATGGTTGAACTAGTTTACATTTCCACCAGCAGTGTAGGAGGATTCCCCTTTTTCCGCATCCTTGCTAGCGGATGTTGTTCTTAGCCTTTGTTGTTCTTAGTCTTTTGGATGCTGGCCATCCTTACTGGTGTGAGGTGATATCTCATTGTGGTTTTAATTTGCATTTCCCTGATGATTAGTGATGTGGAGCATCTTTTCGTGTGTCTATTAGCCATCTGAATTTCTTCGTATCTTATCACTCTTAAGGTTATTTTCTTCTACATTCATTTGGCCTGAATGTGCCCCCTGGCTGCAGCTACTGGGTGATGATTGCTCTGAACCCTCTACCTCTTGAGCTAGTGCCTGCCTATGGAATGGTCAAGATATAAACTTAATCTGAATAGATATAAACTTTGCACCTAGCTGAATTCTGCAGCTTGAGGATTATCATGATCATATTGCTGTTGCTATTATATGTCATTGGTCTGCTCACAATGCTCCAGTTTTCTCACCCAGGGTCCATTGCAGAAGAGGGAGAATGAGTAGATTGTAAGGCAAGATTTCTGGAGAGGTGGCATGTGGGTAAAATTGTAATATTTCTAGAATATCTTGCCTGGCTTTAGTTCATCTCCATATCACTGGCTAATTTCCTGGGTGACCTAGGGCTTATCTGGATTGGAGAGATTGGAGAGAGGATTTTGCCAGAGCAAGAGAAACAGCCCCAGACCATAGTTTATAAGCAATAAATGTGTTTTAAACTTTATTTCTGCCCTTGACTGATTTTGGTTTTAGAGGCATTTTGCCCCAGGATTTCCCTTCCCTGGAGTTATATGTGGAAAGTGAGTCCCTACAACCCCAGGATTTGGGAGAGCCACAGAGCACTGGATGGAGTGAGATTATGTTCTCCAAACTTCCTAGAGGCAAAGAAAGTTTCAGGCAGGCTAATAAGGAGCATGACGGTAAGCTGCAGTTCAGTCTGGTGCACCCAGGCGACAGTAATTTGCAAGCCCAGATCTGAGCTCTCAACAGCCCCTTCTTACTTATCTGAAATAGGATAGGAGTGAAGGTTTGAGCTTAAACCCAGAGGATTAGAATTAAAAAGCAATTTCATGAAGCACTTACCACTAGAAAAATGCAGAGACAAAACTTTATAAGTTGAGCAGTGAGAAGTTTATTTAAGGTAAAAACGTACACAGTCAGAGAAAGCAGGGTGTGGGCTACCTCACAGAAGAGGCGCTGGAAGGTTTAGGTTTTATGTAAGGCTATGCACTTAGAAAGTGCAGGTGACCTTAGAGGTGTGCGCTGAATGGTTGGCGTTTCCCTCTTTTTAAGGATTTTTTTCAGGAATGTGACAAAGGTTTAGGGATGTGGACTTAAGTGGTCTCAAGATGTTTATCTTTGATGAGAGACATTGTCTCTTATCAGACTTCCAGGTATTTCTGCAAAATCAATTTAACACAAGAAATGTACTAATTCGGTTCCGTCCCAGGATAGCAGCTTCCATCTGAGAACATATCAATCAAGACCACCTGCCCTGCTCCCAAGGTGGATGAGTTGTGTTTGCTGAAGGGTATGTCAAGAACCTTACTTCTTAACTTCGTGGGTTTCAAAATGCAATCTTACCTTTAAAATGGAATCTTTCCTGTTTTTACTATGCTGTTTATAGCTGGGCTTGTTCACTAATTATGCCGCTTTTCTCTTGCCCAGGTTGAAGATTACCTGATTAGGGGCTAAAGGAGGAAAAAAACAGCATATAGGTTAAATTGAAGAATAATCCGGGCCTTTAAGCAGGCTAAAGTAAATCTTACAATGGCATGATGTACTTGACACAATGAAGACATGGGCTGTGCTCAGATACTTTTCTTTATCTGGGGAATATTCAAACATTCCAGGCAAAGTTGCTCCTGGCCTTTTGAGCTTTAACCATTTAACTCATTAACTTTGTATTTTCTGGCTCTCTAGTTTTAACTAGTAAACTCTTTGGGTCCCTTCTAGTGGGCTTTACTGGCCTTATTCTCTTTCCACCCCGCTCATATCTATTCTTCTGCTTAACAACTACATTGCAAATGAGTCTTTCATGGGTGTATATGTATGTCAAAACTTAAACAGCCCCCTTTAAATATGTGCAGTTTGCCGTGTGTCAACTATATCTCAGGAAAGTCATTTCAAAAGCAATGTTGAATTAAAGATCCAAATAATGGGGTAAGATTTGACAATACTTTTATGAAACGAAAGCTCAAAACGCCACGGTATTGCAGACAGAAAGTGGACTAGAAAGATGTACATTAAATATGTAGATTGGGTTTCTCTCTTAGGAAGTGGAGGATGAGAGATTATTATGAGAAAATTAATAGAGGACAAAAGAGGGGCTTCGGGTGGCCCTACGATGCAACAGTGCAGAGTGCGATTAAACTGTATCTGTTCATCAAGGACCTTGGGGCAGTGGAGGGGAGCCAAGGCCCAGGGAAAGCTGCAAGGAGAAAGAATTGAAAGGAGGAAGAAAAGGAGGGAAAAAGAGAGGGGCGGAAGGAGGGAGGGAGGGACACTCACCAAGCTCAGAGAGACACGGATTTTGCATTAGTGACACTGTGCAGTTGGCTCCGCAAACACAGCAAACACACTCTTGGCCGCGGGCCAGGCGGCGCCCTGATGACCTAAGGGTGAAGTTACACAGTCATCAAGCTCCCCCTCCCTCGAGCCTGCAGCAGTTGTTGCCAAGAACCCCAGAGGGAGTCCATCCCTTTGTCTCTCCCTTTCCTGGTGGCTGTGGTTCCCTCGCCTGGCCGCTCCCCGGGCCCCTGCGCGGCTGTGGGGCGGGTGGGCCGTAGGACATGGGCGCCGTGTCCCGGGGGTCGCGAGGCCCAAGGGGGCCCTGACTGTCGGGGTGGGGGTGCCGGGCCCCCAAGCCTCCGTCAAGGCCACTTGCGGTTGTGGCCGGGTCACAGCGGCAGAGAGGCTGGTGGGCGCCGCGGGACCTCCTCGCGGGCCCGCCCTCCATGCTCCCCGGCGCCGGGCGCCAGTCCGAGGACAGCCGCGGGTCTGGAGGGCAGGAGGCGCCCCTCGGCCGCCAGGAGGGGGCGAGCACGGAAGAGGGGGCGGTCCGGGGAAGCTGCAGCAGGATCTGGGAGGGAGCCCCACCTGCCCACTGCGCTCCGGGCGCTCCTGCCTCTCTGGGCTCCCCCTCTGCTCACTCCTTCCCAGCTGCCCCCTCCCACTCCATACCTTTCTCCTCTCCGGCTCCTCCCTCTGCTTCCCCTCACCCACCCCCACCCCGTCTCCGGCTCACCCTTCCCCTCTCTCTCCTTCACGCCTCGGGTTTACGCTGTGTCAGAGCCCGCGCTGACCCGTGCACCCCGGTAGTGCACCCCGGCCCTGGACGGAAGGCTTGTCGCTTGAAGAAAGACTCAAGACACATATCTTCTGGGATCAGAATGCAGTAGTCTGCTTTATTGAGCAGGGGCTAGGCTTATATTCCTACTGGGCTGAGAGGGCGGGGAATGGTATGCAAAAGTGGCGATTCTATGGGAAGCAATCCTGTCTCAGTTGGTGCGCATGCGCAGTAGTCTCTGACATAAGCACCAGACCGGAGTGGGGACACCTGGCAGGAACTAGTGGCGGGAAACTGACCAAGAAGAAGTAAACAACAAAATGGAGGATACCGCAGCAAGAGGAAATGGTTGCTATTTAGAGCAGCACCGCTTAGTTGGCTGGGTGGCAGGGCTCAGGAGGTCTCAGAGCGCAGCCCTCCAGTGCCTCACAATTCCCCCTTTTTCTTTATATAAGGACCAATGCCTGTCTTAGGTTGTCAAATGCGCTAGTCCAGGCTTACCCGTCATCAGTATCCCTCCCTCGCGTCGGTGGGACCCTGTCTTAGGTTGCTCTCAGCTGCCATTTGATCTTACCTGTCTCTGGCTACTTGGTCAGCATATTCAACATTACATGCTGAGGGGATTCTTCTGGGCACATACTTAGGAAGAGTTGATGAGTGACAAAGGCTTGTCAATTTTGGGACCGTATGAGCCTATACATCATTAACAATCCTATGCCAGAGGCTAGGATTAATATTATTCCTAATGCTGCGGTACCGCTCCATGCCTGAACAAGGCCCCTATAGTTTGTAGGAATTGTGCTCCAGAGACTAGTGGCACTTTTGTCTCATTAATGGCTAAAATGTACTGCGTGAGGGTAAGGGTATGAAAAATTTGGACTCACCTCCTAAGAGAGCAGAATTATTAGTACAAACACGGACATTAGGGCCGCCCCAAGGGGTAGGGTGTAATAAAAGAGGCTCAGGGATGTAAGCCTAATAGCGAGGAGTAGAGGAGGAAACATGGGTCACCTGGTAAGCGAAGATTGCTAGCATGGCAATAAAAAGATTTTCAGGAGTAAGTGGGGACCCTTGGCCCCGCACAATGTCATGTGCTCAGTTGGAGAGCTGTTTCAGTTGTCCCAAGCTGGTGGAGTCGCAGCTTGGGTGGTGACAATTGATGCTCGACCTTGAAGTCGCAGTCATTGAAGCGGAGGAATTAATTCATCTCCGTCAAGAGGCAGTGGTATTCCTGCATGATTAACTGGTTGATAGTTTCGTTAGTAATTTTTAAAATTTGGGTTTTAAATTAATTAGGCAGGGAGGAGCGAAGAGTAGGAGGAGGCAGAAAATGATAAGAGGCATGAGGAGAGGAAGTAGGATGTCTCTCAGAATTGATCTAAGCCTATGGTCCCTGTGTTATTCCTCTTTCTACAGATAGAGACTCTAGCTGCTGCTAGGGAAAGGGGACGATGACTGCTCTGGCTGCTTCATGCTGAGAGGGGGCGCAGTAAGGGGTGCAGCTAGATCTCCATCAATGGTTGGTCAGGAGGGCGTTGGAAGATGGGAGTTTCCATCCTGGGTTCTACTGCAATCACTATTTGCAGTTTCATGGCTTTTAGGTGAGACAGAACAAATCATGTCACTAGATTAAGCAGCAGCATCTGGAGTTGGATTCTCCATTCTGGAAGGACAAACTTGACAAGATTAAAGAATGCATGGCTGAATATGAGGACTAGAAATAGCAAAACTCTAATTGAGAATAATAGTCAGGTATTTTGTGGAAACTAGACTTCTGGATCTAGTCTATGTCTCAATGACTAGTATTAGGACTCAGTATAGATAAGGCTGCATTATTTAAACAATACTTTTCTCTAAATTCATCCTCACTTTTATTAGAAGTAACCATATTAAGAAAATAGTTAAAAGTCACTGAGAGGAGAGTTCCGGGAATATGGCGTCTTGAACGGACTAGCAGAAAAATTCCTCCCAACATTATATTTATTCACGAAAATACAGCAAATACAACTATCCCTAAAAGAGAGACCAGAATACACAGGAAAGTGCTCAGCGTACAGCTACACCTGTGAGAACTTGGCAGCCGGTGAGGCGGACGGGCGGCGATCCGGTGGGACCGAGCGCTCCCCCCCCAGAGCTCCAGCGGCCAGACACGCCGCACCCGGCGAGGCGGGACGGAAACACGATCCAGCTAGACGAGAGCGCCCCTGCACCCCAGCACTCCGGCAGGAGTCTCGGCAAGGCGGGTAAGGTACGGAGCCGCGAGCAGACCGAGCGCTCCTCTCCCCCAGCGCTCCGGCGGGAGGAGAGAATTCAGAGCCGGGAGCCAGGGGAAGTCTGGGCCCGAGCGCCCCTCCACCCCAGCACTCCGGCGGGAGTTCCGGCAAGGCGGGTAAGGTACGGAGCCGCGAGCGGACCGAGCGCCCCTCTCCCCCAGCGCTCCGGTGGTGGAGATCTGCGGTGTAGCGGAGATTGGAGGGACAGAGGGCACAGGGTCCCAGCCGGGAACGTGCAAGTTGCCCGCGGCAGGCTCCGGGAAGGAAAAAGAAAGGAGAAAAAGGGGAAGAAAAGCGCGCGCTCTACCCCAGCGGTCTTAAAGAGACAGGAGCTCAGTAGAGGGGCCGGATAGCCCCGCGAACTGAGCCCAGCAAGCTGGGAGTCCTGGGGAGCTTTGGACCCCGTAGCTGGCGACTGGGAAAGAGTGCCCGCCATTGAGACCCTCACGGAGATCAACAGCTTCCCATTGTTTCCAACCCAGCTAGAACTATAGTGGCGCTGGAATAGTGGAGCAACAGCGCCACCTACAGCACTCGCGCAGAACCCACGCCCGGTGGCTTTTTTTTTTTTTTTTTTTCTCCCCTTTCTTTTCTTTTTTTTCTTTCCCTCTCTTTCAACAGCCTCCCATCCATTCTCACCCGACCACAGATTTAAAGGGCCGTGTGGAGCGACGTGGCCACGGCTCTGGAATAGCGGAGCAATAGCGCCACCTACAGCATTCGCACAGAAACCACCCCGGTGGGCTTTTTGGTGTTTTTTTTTGTTTCGTTTTGTTTTGTTTTGTCTTGTTTTGTTTTGTTTTGTTGTTGTTCTTGCTGTTTTCTTTTAGGTGTTGCTGCCTTTTCTTTTTCTTTCTTTTCTTTTCCCTTCTCTCTCTCTCCTTATACTTTTATATTATTAGTAGAAATCTCTTTTTTTTCTTGTCTCTCCTTTCTTATCTCTCCTTGCTACCAACAACCAATTCTACAGTCATGAGAAGACAGAAGAATATGATACAGACAAAGCTTCAGACAAACACCACGCCAGAGAAAGAATCTGGAGAAATGGACATTCACAGTCTTCCAGAAAAAGAATTCAGAATAAAAGTCATAGCCATGCTGACAGATCTACAGAAAAATGTGCAAGAGCTGAGGGAGGAAGTGAGGGAAGTAAGGAAAGATAATGCAGAAATGAAACAAGCCATCGAAGGGCTCAACAGCAGATTGAATCAGGTTCAAGACACGATCAAGGAATTACAAGACAGGGACCAGGAATACAAAGAAGCTGAGGCAGAGAGAGATAAAAGGATCTCTAAGAATGAAAGAATATTAAGAGAACTCTGTGACCAATCGAAGCGTAGCAATATTCGCATTATAGGAGTACCAGAGGAAGAAGAGAGAGAAAAAGGGATAGAAAGTGTCTTTGAAGAAATAATTGCCGAAAACTTCCCCACGCTGGGGAAGGAAATAGTCTCACAGTCCACGGAAGCCCACAGATCTCCCAACACAAGGGACCCAAAGAAGACAACACCAAGACACATAATAATCAAGATGGCAAAGATCAAAGACAAGGACAGAGTATTAAAGGCAGCTAGAGAGAGGAAAAAGATCACCTACAAAGGAAAACCTATCAGACTGTCATCAGACTTCTCAACAGAAACCTTACAGGCCAGAAGAGAATGGCATGATATATTTAATGTAATGAAACAGAAGGACCTCGAACCAAGAATATTGTATCCAGCACGATTATCATTTAAATATGATGGAGGGATTAAACAATTTCAAGATAAAAGAAAGTTGAGAGAATTTGCCACCCATAAACCACCACTACAGAATATCTTAAACGGACTGATCTAGAGGGGAACATCCCTAAGACTAAAAAGA
>JAQQAC010008525.1:97138-125477 GCA_029783875.1 Phataginus tricuspis | reverse complement strand
ATGGTAAACTGTAACACCAGCATTTCTTAGATTGATACATTTATGAAAACATTTTATTATTTCTGAAAATGTGCCTTATAGCACAATGTTTTCTGAGCACAAAACATCTTCATATAACTTAGCAAAACTCTAAGAATTTCGGTTACCACAAAAATTCTTAGGCTGTTTGCAGATACACTGTTATACAATATACCATTATTATTAAGATATTCATTTGTTATACTTGTTTACACACTTTAGCAATTATGCTAGATTACTTACAAAACTTTTATTAAACATTAGACAATGTTAAGCCTTTCTCTAAGCATCTTCTTGAAAGATTTAACAGATAACATCAACTTAAATGACTTAGGTAAACTCAGGCAACTGATAACTACAAGGACATGTCCATCTCAGATAAACTTAAATTAGCATTAATACTTAATATTTTTTATTAGAATTTCTTGGAAGTTTTAGAATGCCCAATTTTCACAAGCACTTGTTTTTAAATTAATTTGTATTAATACCATCCAGAGGTAGAAAAACATTTTTCACTTACACACTTAGACAAACATACAGACTGAGACATAATGACTACAAGTAGCAACACTTTTCATAAAAGGACATATATTTAGATAGATAAACTAATACAAAGCTTTGAGTTACTAATATTCAATTGCCTTCTTTCTTTCTAGCTTACTTGATTAAAGGTATCTCAATTTGCAAGTGTACATTTTAAGGGTGAGTAGTTTACATAACTGGGTTAAGGCCCATATGGAACTTGAACCTTGGACCCTCAGATTAGAAATCTGATACTCTACTGACTGAGCTATCCAGGATCTGACTAAAAGGAGCCCATAAAGGCTCTGTACTAATAGGGGCTGTGTGTGTGTAAAACAGTTTGTCTCTTCTAACATCCTCCCAATCTTTTGGGGATAATGAGCCATCATGAAAAAACCATGAGCATTCCTTTTTTACAATTGTGTAAAGGTCCTCAAGTGTCTGTTTCTTAACAGAGAGACCTCTGCTTTTAAGCAACTTAGAAAACTGCTGTATTATTAGGGCTTTACTATGACTATTTTCCATGTTCGGGAATGATGGCTGCAAACAATTATGAGTCTTTCTGTATTATACTTCTATATTATTCTAGTCACAGAAATTTACCTTTTGTAGCCCTTTTGAGACTGCAAGTTACAAGTCTCTAACTTTAAGTTATTTAGTTTCTTTTAAGTTTTTTAATTTCTAGACATCTCTAGACTTCTAAGTTCCTTACAACTTATTGGACATTTAAGTCCCCATTCACTCACTTACTGGCCAGTAGAGTGGCGATCAAGATGTCCTCTGTTCATCCAAGGTCTCTGTGGGACCTCCACTTGTCAGCGCCCGCGCCGACCTGTGCACCCCGGTAGTGCACCCCGGCCCTGGACGGAAGGCTTATTGCTTGAAGAAAGACTCAGACATGTATCTTCTGGGATCAGAATGCAGCAGTCTGCTTTATTGAGCAGGGGCTAGGCTTATATTCCTACTGGGCTGAGAGGGCGGGGAATGGTATGCAAAAGTGGCAATTCTATGGGAAGCAATCCTGTCTCAGTTGGTGCGCATTCGCAGTAGTCTCTGACTGTAAGCACCAGACCAGAGTGAGGACACCTGGCGGGAACTAGTGGTGGGAAACTGACCAAGAAGAAGTAAACAACAAAATGGAGGATACCGCAGCAAGAGGAAATGGTTGCTATTTAGAGCAGCACCGCTTAGGTGGCTGGGTGGCAGGGCTCAGGAGGTCTCAGAATGCCTCAGTGTGCAGCTCATGTCTCAGAGCGCAGCCCTCCAGTGCCTCACAGCGCTGCTGTCCGCTCTCCATCTCGGTCTGTGGGGCCTGCCTGAGCCCCCTCCTTCCCTCTGTCGCACACACTCTGACCCCCAGGCCTGGGCTGTGAGCAGCTCCCGTGAGCTGACCATCGGGGGTGCCTGGGGAGGCCGAGCTGGCCCTGGACACAGACTCCTTCCTGCCCCGACCTGCCAGGCATTTTCCCTGAGAGTGGGAATCAGAGAGCCCCTATCTCCAGTGTGTGCTTGGATGGCCCTCCCAGACCCAAAGCCTGTATAATTTGACTTGGTTTATTGAATTGCTGGAGATGTGTTTCCTTTCAGAGAGAGGTGTAATGAGATGATTGTTATGCCCCTTTAACAGAACCAGGGATCAAAGAACTACCAATAATTCACCCTTCTATCAGTTTTGTCACCCTAGACTGAGTTCCCTTACTGGGAGGGGAGGGAGCCGACCTCTCCTGTCCTTGTTTACTCTGCGCAAATCCCAGCCTCTGTTCAGACCTGACATCTGTGCTGCAGTCACAGTTATTCCTGATGTACGGCGGAGAAGCCAAGTGCCCAGGGATTAAGGGGATCCACCAAGGCCCTGGACAGTGGGGAGCAGAGTTTGGAGTTTCTGACTCCAAACGTCTCCTCACTCATCCTTGCCTACTTTGTTCTTAAACAGTGGAATGTCACATGCTCAGAAGAGTACAAAAAAGTTGTATGTACATCAAACAGATAATAAAATAACCCACCACGAACCCATCAGCCAGGCTAAGGAACAGAACCTCACCACTGCCTTAGAGCCCCTGCCCTGGGCTTCGCAGACTCCTGCCCCTCCTTCCCCACCAGCAGGCAACCGCTGTCTGGATTCTGCATTCGTCTCATATTCCTTGTCCCCAGATATGTTGAATTTGGGGATACCAAATAGCAGGAGAGCCAGGTGGTACGTGCTATGGCTCCACGTCACAGATGTAGGAACTGAGCTTCAGAGAAGTGGTGCCGTTCGCTCCAGGTTTTCCTGTCCTGCGTGCAAAGGGCAGCACTCACGGCTCCGGCACCCCCGGGGGAAAATCCTGGGGCAAAATGCCTTTGAAACCAAAATCAGTCAAAGGGAGAAATAAAGTTTAAGAACCCATTTATTGCTTACAAGCAGTTGTCCTCTGTCTCTCTCGACCTGGCTGCTGCAGGGGAGTAAAAACCCCACCCAACCTCCCTGGTCCCTGGGTCGCCCTTGTAATTACCTATTGATACAGAGATGGGCTACTGCTCTCCATCCCTTGGAAACACCTTTTGATATGGAGATGCGCTAAGGCCAGGGGAGATATTGCAATTTTACCCACAGCTCCCCAGTGCAGACAAGGAATTGGAGCCCCATGTGTCCCATGGGAGACTGTGGCCCAGGGAGCAGAGGGAGCCTTTCCCAGCTGTCTTGAGGGTAGACTTGACCTGGAAGCCATCTGTGCTGATGAGGCCTGAGGGGAGGTGGCTGAAGATGCGATGCATCATGGGAGCGCCTTCCTGGTGCCGTTTCCAGGGAGACAGGTGCTGTTCAAGTTCTCTAAGGTGGGTTCAGGGGCTTCCTACTCTACCCCTGCAGTACGGGTGGAAACGAGTGTACCAGTCCTCATGGCAGGAGATTCTGGGTGGTGGTACCACACAGCGAACCCTCTATCCACATCTGCGTGCATATTACATGTACACACACATAAACACATTCATATACGGGTGGGTGTAAAGCTGTTCTATATGTGAAGCATAGATCTTAATGGATACTATATCATTTGTTACCCCTTGAAAGACAGGAATATGTCATTTATTTCACATCCCCCTATGACCTCTGCAATTAGGGCTCTTCTATTTTTTCAAAACAGAACATTTGCACCTGACATGAACCTTATGATTGAGGTTATGTGGGCTCAATATTAACATTGAAATCTGCACATTTATTTTTCACACATCATGCAGCCATCACCCTAAACTGGCAGGGATCTCAGTGGGCTCCATCCTCCCAGTGTATTTGGAGAAAATCTTTGCCATCAAGGACAATGGCCCTGGTTGGGGGTACAGGTGGGACACAACAGTCCCCATATTCACTTCTCAGAACTCCAATTCCAGGCACAGGGCCCTGAACCCTCCCAGGGGGAGACTGCCTGGAGAATTAGTGGCTGGTCTTCCCAGGGCACGTGCACTGCAGGGGATGCACATCATCCAGGCTTTGCCCTGTGCTGCCCATGGCGAGGGGAGAAGGTACAGGGCTTCCCCTTCACAACTGACCAGGAAGAGCCAGCCTCATGACAGGCCCCCACTGCCTCTGTCAAACACAAGGTGGGGCAGGAACGGGGGCTTCCGGGAGCACAGACCTGTAAGAGGAGGACCTGTGTCCTGCTCCCCAGGCCAGAACTGTGACGTAAGGCTTTCATACTGAGCGCCGGCCTCCGCCTCCATGTCCCCCTTCGGTCTGAGTTCCGAGGCTGCAGCAGGATGTGTGGTGGGAGGGGCTCCATGCTGTGCCTTAGCCGTGAGGATGACCTGCGTGGCGTCACCCCCACTTCTGTACAGGGAGAGACAGGACCCCAGGAAATCCCCCAGGACAGCACCTGTCCTAAGTCGGGCCTGAGGCCAGCATGGAGGGAGCCGGGCAGGAGTGACAAGGCTCCAGGCTGTGACTTCCCGCTCTGTCATGGGCTCATGCGGGCGCACACAGGACACCTCACCATAGACGGGGACACAGGAGGCTCACACTAGATCCCTTCTCATGAGCCTCCTCCAAGAGTCGTGGCAAGGTGAGCTCACAGGGGTGGTGGGTGTCCTTCACTCTGCATTGTTTTCAGGTTTTCCTTATTTTTTATATATAAACTCAATGGGCTTATTATTGGAAGTCCCAGGGAGATCTTCAAGGCTATTCATTTTACACAGATGACTAAGAGATTGATGAAAAACAGTGATATGTGTGTCCACATGCAGGCTTGGAGCAGGTCACATCTTTATTTCAGTAAAATCAAACACATTATGTTACACTCATGTAATTGAGTCATTCTTCCAAAAGACATTTATTGTGCATGACATGGTCATGTGTTTTAGACAGCAGGGACAAAATGATAGCATGCAGTCCCTGCCTGTTGGAAGCTAAGGACGTACTGAGGACACAGGCCCTGCACAAGGCCAGGCTTGGTATCACAGATGACAAGGCTGCAAACAAATGAGGCGGGAAGGTGGTGGGACTGGTGATGGAGGAGGGGACTCACTGCTCCCACAGGGTGACCATGATGAGGGTCCTGAGAACCTCCCTCATCAGGTGACATTTGAGCAGAGACCTGAAGGGAGGGAGGGAGGCCCATGTGGCTGTCAGGGGACAGGTTCCAAGGGTGAGGGCAGTGCAAACGCCCAGACCAGGCGGGAGCATCCTGCACACTGCAGGGGTACGAAGGGGGCCTGTGAGGCCATGGCGGGTGAGCAAGGACCCCACTGTGGGGTCAGAGCAGTGAGGTGACCCGGGTCAGGTGGTGCAGGGCTCATGGATGGGCACATGACTGGCTTGAACTCTGATGAGTGGGAAGCTATGGGGGTTCTGAGCTGCACAGGGTCCTGGCTGGGTCCCCTGGCGCTGTGTGGACAGCAGACTGGAGGCCTGGGCAGGAGCAGAGTGTGGCTCAGAGCAGCCAGCCATCCTTCCAGGGGTGGGGGGGCTGTGACCAGCCCTAATGGGGGAGGCAGGTAAGGGGCGAGATGAGGACAACTTCTGGCCTGGAAACAGAGGCTTTTCTGTTGGAGATTGAGGAGGTGGGGAGGGGAGGAAGCAGGAAGGAGGCGTGTGAGGTGAACATATGTCAGGGTGGAGCTGCTGTCCTGTGAGGGGACCCACAAACAGCAGGTTTTGGAGCTCTGCCTTGCTTTGAGCAGTTTAGACATCGAGGAGGGGCAACATGGAGGAGCCTGTGTAGGATGTTAGATTCCCTTTTATATACAGCCTTGAACAGCAGCTGCACCCGAGTGTAGCAAAATCCCATATCATCTATAGCAGTCTCTAAGTTCAGTTTCTGTTTCTCAGAAGTCTCAAGGCCACCATCCTGCTCACCAAGGCCCTAAATTCCTATATAAGCAGCCCCCCCTTCCGGCCACTGCTGCTCTCTCATTTTTGACAGCCATTCTGTCTATCTTCAGCTCCTCCTTTGCTGCTGCTCTCTCCCTTTGGAGACAGCCACTCTGCCTGTTTGTCTTACAGGGAATAAACCATGCTGACAGAGTTCTCGTGTCCTTCTTTGCAAGCGAGCGAGCCGGGTAGCTAAAAGAACTCTTTCATTGGTGCTTCCGCCTGGTTTAGGATCTCCTGGTCACCTGCTCTTCCCTAGGAATTCGAGCTGCACGGGGAACCCAATAGCGCCCCACCCCTCTGGACACGGGGGCTCCTCAGCACCTCCATCTCCCTGAACGCCTCTCCAGCATCCACCACCCGCACCAAAGGAGCGGTGAGTCACCCTCCCCAATCAAGTGACTAAAACACCTCTGTGATCGCCTGAGGGCTGACTGTTGAGTGTCTGGCACCCTCGTGGCCTCACCACAGGTGGGGGACCACCCCCAGCCACAGCCTTCACGGCTACGGCTGTGCCCCTGAGTCACTCCCAGTCCAGTCTCTCTCATCCCCAGCAGGCGAGAGACTTGCCCCCAGTCCAGTCTCTCTTGTCCCCAGCAGGCAAGAGACTGCCCCCTAGATCTGCAGCGGGTCAGTGATGCCCCCAATCCACTAGTTTCTCCCGTCCCTCTTGCACCCCTACTAGGCCCACAGCAGGTCAGTGATGCCCCAGTCCCTCTCGTCCCCAGCAGGTGACAGACTGCCCCCATTATGACTCTTCTGTTCCACTGGCTCACAGCCGGGCTCATAGCTGAAAAGTCCCAGCGCTAGGCACCTTCTGCTTGCTCAGGGCAAGGGCGCCCGTCCAGTGACAGAGGTGACGACCCTTCACTTGGAGTTGGGCTATTCTTTGGAGTTCTGAGCCCCCTAGGTACGCCTGGGCTGTGCTGCAGCAACTCCACGAAAGAGTCACAATGGGAGCGTCCCCCTCCATCCCTGCCGATTCCCCGTTAGGCTGCCTCCTAGACAATTTCAAAACTCTTCATCTACATCTAGATCTAAAACCCTCCAAACTAATTCTGCTCTGCAGCCAGATTTGTCCCCAATATCCTTTAGACAGTAAAACAATTTGGCCTCAATATGGGTCCTTAGACCCTAAAGTCCCTCATAATCTTCACAACTTCTGTGAGCATTCAGGCAGATGGAAAGAAGTTCCCTGTGAGACAAACAGACAGAATTTCTTATGTTCAAGCTTTCTTGTATCTTCAAAACAAGCCTTCTCTATGTAGCTCTTGTCACCCCAAACATGTCCTTGCCATCCTTTCAAGCTCTCCAAGCGCTCCCCCTTCCTCTCTAGACCCAGATCCTGCAGATGAACTCCCCCCTTATCGCTCAGCAGCCCAAAGCTCAGTCATTTCCCCTCCCCCACCTGCCTTTACTCCCACCACAGGACGCAACCATCCGCCTCTGGTCTCACATCCAACTCCTGTGTTTCCAGCCTTACTCCCACCACCCACAACCTATACACCCTCTCTTCCATCTCCTGTACCACCTGCCTTCACCCCTCCAACCCTCCCTTCTCCTGCACCACCTGCCTTCACCCCTCCAACCATCCCTTCTCCTGCGCCACCTGCCTTCACCCCTCCGACCCTCCCTTCTTCTCCTTCCACAGCCTCCGAACCACCTCCCCCGCTTTCTCCTCACCCTGACCCCTGTTCAGTCTCCTTGCCTTCCAGTCCACTGCCACTCACAGACACATGAAAACTCACTTCTTAGCCCCACTGAGAAAAGTCCAAGATAAGGATGAAAACCATTCAGCCTTCCTAGACAGGCTCACACAAACCCTCTTACAGTATACCAATCTAAATCCAGAAACCCCCTACCAAGACTCTGTGTTAAACATTAAGCTCTAGGGTCATTCTTCAGTAAGATCAGTTAGTGTTCCCCAGACAAAGAAAAGTAGCACATGTTTTTATTATGCTAATCATTTGTAAGATTCACTTTAGCATGCTAAAAGGCCCAGGCCTATGTGCTGTCTTTCCTCTTACAGATCTGATAGAGTAGTTTTGCAAACTGGGTAACTAATTTAGCATGCAGACCCAGATGTAAACAACATAGTAAAAGGCAGGAAAGATTCCACCTTAAAGATAAGATTGCATTTTAACACCCAGGAAGTTTAGAAAGCAGGATTCTTAACTTACTCTTTAACAAAAAGACAATACCTCAGCCCACCTTAGAGGCTGGGCAGGCCGCCTTTTGATATGCTCCTAGACCAAGATGCCAGTATCCCGGAGAGAGATTTATCTTCTGCAATACAGCCTAGCTTTAAATGACTGGTGTTAAAATTCTACTTGCATTTCATTTCCAGCCACCTAGACACACACAGTCCCTATCAGTTCAGAGCTTTCATCGGCCCTGTTAGTCTGGAGCCATCTAAACCTTAACCCAGTTATGTAAACTGCTTGCCTTTAGAGTGTATACTTGAAAACTGAGATACTTTTAGTCAAATAAGTTAAAAGGAGAGAAAGCAATTAAATATCAGCAACTCAAATCGTTATATCAGTTTATCTGTGTATATGTTCTTTTATGAAAAGTGTCGCTAACTGTAATCAGTATGTCTCAGTCTGTATGTTTGTTTGTCTAAGTGTGTAAATGAAAAATGTTTTTCTACCTCTGGATGGTATTAATAAAAATTTTAAGACAAGCGCTTGTGAAAATTGAGCATTCTAAAACTTCCAGAAAATTCTAATAAAAGATATTAAGCATTAATGCTAATTTAAGTTGAACTGAAACGGACATGTCCTTATAGTTTTCAGCTGCCTGTTTACCTAAAGTAATTTCAATTGATGTTATCTGTTAAATCTTTCAAGAAAAAATGCTTAAGCGTAACTCTGTGTAATGTTTAGTAAAAGTTTCATGAGTAATCTAGCATAGTTCTGAGTAAACTAAGAGTAGCAAGAGAATATCTTAATTGTGTGTTACAGTGTGTGTACATACAAACTGCCTGAAAATCTTCGTAGTAAACTAAAACCTTAAAGTTTTGCTAAGTTAAGTAGACATATTTTATGGTTAGAGATTGTGCTGTAAAACACAAAGTTCCAGGAATTATGAAATATGTTCGTAATTTGTTAATCTAAAGAATGCTAGTTTAATAGTTTGCAATAGCCCACTTCTCAGTGTTCACTGACAAAGTTCATAATAGTTTTAAATTCTAAATAAAACTACTTAAAGTAATAAAGAAAACATCTCTGCTTACTAGAAAAGATGTGTGTTTAATAAGAGAAAGTATAAGGAATAAAAATTCATTTTGTTGCGAGTAAAAGAAGGTAACTTCTAAAGTATAGCTGTTTATTTAAAAGAAAACTGAATGTAAAAGAAAGTTGTAGAAAGTTTGTGGAAGAATTAATACAGTCATGCTATGTGAAATTAAAGCAAATAAGTCTCAATACCAAGTACACAGCAAAATTAGAATTTTGTTCTCAGTTAAAAAGACAAAGTTTTCTTAAACTGTTAGCCTGCTCTTAATGTTGAAAAATTGCAAAGAACTTTCTAATTGTTATCAAAGCAGTTTCTCATGCTTAAAGTCTCAATGAGATGTCTGAGTATTTAAGAAAATGAAATATTAGTATGAAAACAACTAAAAGCTAAACTTTGCTAACAATTGTAACTTTCTGTATTTGCCTTTGACGTATTTTGTTGTCATTCTAGTTAAATAGATAAATATTGCTTCATAGCAACCTATAATCCTATTTAAGCAAGTGCCAAAGAAACTTTCTTCTGACAACTTTCCAAAATCAAATTCAAAAAGGTACTTTTACCTCTAGTTAACTCTGATATTTTCCAGAGGCCCCCTGAAACATGTCAGAGGAATTTTTTTCTCATTAGAGAAAGTATTTGACTAAATTAGCTTCTTTATCTGATATATAACTACCTGCTTAATTACCTGGAAAGCACTGTCAAACAGAATTATGCTGAACTTTGTTACTAAATGTTTTGTGTTGCAGAGATATCCAAATTTCCTTAGGTCAACTGTCGTATAATAAGTTCTCATCAGATCTTTAGCCACTCTCATTTACAAGTCTTTTGTCATTTATAGTCACTGTTTTATTACTTCTAAACTAGTAAAGAACTAGATTTCAGAAGAACAGGTATTACATAGGATTAAGTAAACTAAAGAAGTTCAAATGTTACTGATAAAGTGTTTTAAGCTTTTTCTGTTAAGCTGACAACAGTTTAGTAAATGACAATACCTTTGTAAGCAGAATTGAAACATTTATCTTTCTCTCTACCTGATCCCTCCCAAATTTAAAAACTCTCAGTGACTATTTTTATATTTCATGGCAGTATGTTTATTTGCATAAGTTCAACAAGAATCTGCTTTCCTTGTAAGAGGACCAATTAAAAACACTGGTTATATTACCAAGACTTTGACTGGAATGACCCGTGCATAAACTCCTATTAACAGACAGCCTTAAGGAACTGAGGTCGACTTTATAGCCAACAAAGCCCCTTGGAAGAACTGGCCTAGTACCTTGCTTACAGGATTCCCAGCAGCCTTACCAGGTGAGTAAAGAAGGTCACTTCCTGGCAGGTGCAGGAACCTCAGAATGTCTTGGGGACCTCAAGAAGAGAGGAATTCACCCAAATATACAGGTACTGCAGGCAAAACCTGATAGCAAGACTGGCTTGGCTTTCTGGCCTTGAGGGGCCTTTAAAAGTCCAATCTGAAGTTCCTTATAAAAAGTTCCAGCAAAGCACATTTAAAAGAACCTATGTAACCAATTGCTCTTCTTGCTGCACTTATGCAAATAATCAAGCCAAGTGTTATTTTCTTAATCTAGTTACTTCTAATAAAAATGAGGGTGATTTTAGAGAAAAGTATTGTTTCAATAATGCAGCCTTATATATACTGAGTCCTAATACTAGTCATTGGGACATGGACTAAATCCAGAATTCTAGTTTCCCAAGATATCTGGCTATGATTCTCAATTAGAGTTTTACTCTTTCTAATCCTCACATTCAGCCATGAATTCATCAATCTCCTTGTCAAGTCTGTTCTTCCAGAATGGAAAATCCAACTCCAGATGTTACTTCTTAACCTAATAACACGATTTATTCTATCTCGCCTAGAAGCCATGAAACTGCAAATAGTGACTGCAATAGAACCCAGGATGGAAACTCCCATCTTCCGAAGCCCTCCTGACAACCATTGATAGAGACCTAGCTTCACCCCTTACAGCATGAAGCAGCCAGAGCAGTTATCGCCCCCTTTCTCTAGCAGCAGCTAAAGTCTCTATCTGTAGAAGAGAAAAAGAGACAAAGACCATGAGCTTAAACCAACTCTGAAAAAACATCCTACTTCCTCTCCTCATGCCTCTTATCATTTTCTGCTTTCTCCTACTCTTCGCTCCCTGCCTAATTAATCTTCTAAAAAACTTCATTCAAACTCAAATTTCAAAAATCACTAACCAAACAATCAATCAGTTAATTATGCAGGAGTACCACTGCCTTCCAACGGAAGAAAGATCCTGCCAGCAGACAACGCAGTGCTGACAGAAGCCTGAGCCATCAGCCGCACTTCACCCTCTTCCCGCATGAAGCAGTCAGATGATCCAACACTCTGCCCCCTTCCCTACACCTCGCATAAGAAATAAAACAAAATGCGGGAATGTTAGATTCCCTTTAATACACAACCTTGAAGTTCCCTTTAACACACAGCCTTGAACAGCAGCTGCACCCGAGTGTGGCAAAATCCCTTATGGTCTATAGCAGTTTCTAAGTTCAGTTTCTGTTTCTCAGAAGTCTCAAGGCCACCATCCTGCTCACCAAGGCCCTAAATTCCTATATAAGCAGCCCCCCACTTGCTGCCACTGCTGCTCTCTCCTTTCCGAGATAGCCATTCTGTCTGTTTATCTTCGGCTTCCCCCTTGCTGTTGCTCTCTCCCTTTCAAGACAGCCACCCTGCCTGTTTGTCTTACAGGGAATAAACCATGCTGACAGAGTTCTTGTGTCCTTCTTTGCAAGTGAGTGAGCCGGGTAGCTAAAAGAACACTTTCACAGGAGTGAATCTGCCTCTATGCCAAGGCTTTGAAAGTGAGAGTAACTGTGGCCTCAGGACAGTGCACTTGATATTTACAGCCAGGGGACTGGAGGTCAGCAGGGGATGAGCTGCTGAGGAAGGAATGACGTACTGGGTCAGTACTAATGCTGAGAGGTAGTGGGTAAAGAGGAAAAGGTACAGGGTGGGGTCCATGTTAAAGGGCATGACCCACACATCCACGAGGGTGTGAGCTACTTAGGGGCCAGGGGCTTTAAAGACTCTCTGACTCCGACACTGAAGAATGCAGTACATTTCCCTATATTTGATTCCGTATTGATGCAAGAACAATAAGAGGGTAAGAAGAAGGACCACTAGACAGTAGGGGGAGAAGCACAACTTACTTGACTCCCCCCACCCCCCACCAACCGTGGAACTGACCACACAGGCGGCCACGGCTGGTTGGGGTCCAGGTGGAATGCTGGGCGACCCTGGGCCTGTGGTGCTTGGTGGACCCACGGCGACGGGGCAGAGCCTGTGGTGGTCAGGACATGGGGGGCTGCCGGGCTCCCAGGAGCTCGGAATGGGGCTGATCCTGGGGAAGCTGTGTGAGGTGGTAGTGTCTCTGCTGCCCGGGGACCCGAGTCCAGACCTCCCTGTCCATGGCCCCCAGTGGGAGCTGGTGGGGCGCCCACCTGTCGTTGGCTGGTTGTGGGTTTCTTGTTTCTATTCCGACTTGTCCTGTCTGTTCGAAGTTGCCTCTGTGTGAGACAGAAAGAGCAACTGGCAGGCGTCCTGGCTGCAGGGATTGAGGAGAAATGCTGGCTCATTGACAAGCTGAGGGCTGCTGAGGAGGCATCCGCAGCGACGGAGTTGTCCTCAGTGAGTGCCGGGCTGGAGACAGAGACTTTAAATGTACCCGGGCTTGCAGACCTTTGCAGGAAGGTGAAAGAGGCCTATCTTGGTACTGATGGAGGAACTGACTTCCCTGGCTCGGCAGCTGCGGGAAGAGAGCCACACCCTCCAGCCCAGTTGAGTGGATGGTGCAGAATCAGAAACTGCTGGTCTACCTAGTGGGGCTCCTGAGAATCACATCACAAGGAGCTTTCCCAAACCTGCCAGGGGGCCAAGAGCCACACTCCGGCGAGGGACCCTCCCCCACGAGCGGGCCTGGGTCTTAAGTCCCTTCTGTTCCCTGCCCAGCACTCAGGCCTCCCAGCTGCCCGGCTGTCGTCCAACCTCCACCCCCACTGGGGGCACTGAGGCCATGGGTGCAGGGGCCCCTCCACGGGCTGGATTCCCCTCCTCACATCCTGCACACAGTTCCTCCCTGGTCCATTGCTACAAATGAAAGCAGAGTGGACTCCCTGGGACATGCCAATGAACACGGGGCTTTCTTTTTATTCCCAGAAAATGTGGATTCTGTCTCCTTAGCAGTTAAGGAAATGCTGTGTTGAAGAGACTAATCTTTTCAAGTGAATATTCATCACATTACATTTCTTAAGACAATGTCTTTTGTTTTATTGGTAACTTGAAAATATATGCAGTTTAGTAATAAAGACTTTTTAAAATAATTTTTTTGGTATCATTAATCTACAATTACATGTGCAATATTATGGTGATTAAACTATGCCCTTCATCAGGTCCCCCCCCAACAACCCCATTACAGTCACTGTCCATCAGCATAGTGAGATGCTATAGAATCACTACTTGTCTTCTCTGAGTTGTATAGCCCTCCCCGTGGTCCCCCAACATTACATCTGCTAATCGTAATGCCCGTTTTATCCTCTTATACCTCCCTTCCCACCAATCTTCCCCAGTCCCTTTAACTTCGCTAATTATTAGTCCGTTCTTGGGATCTGTGACTCTGCTGATGTTTTGTTCCTTCATTTTTTTTTCTTTGTTCTTATACTCCACATAGGAGTGAAATCATTTGATACTTGTCTTTTTCAGCTTGGCTTATTTCACTGAGCATAATACCCTCTAGCTCCATCCCTGTTGTTGCAAATGGTAGGATTTGTTTTCTTCTTATGGCCGAATAATATTCCTTTGTGTATATGTACCACATCTTCTTCATTCATTCATCTACTGATGGACACTTAGGTTGCTTCCATTTCTTGGCTATTGTAAATAGTGCTGCAATAAACATAGGGGTGCACCTGTCTTTTTGAAACTGGGCTGCTGCAGTCTTACGGTAAATTCCTAGGAGTGGGATTCCTGGGTCAAATGGTATTTCTATTTTGAGTTTTTTGAGGAACCTCCATACTGCTTTCCACAATGGGTGAATATATGAATGCATTCCTACCAGCAGTGTAAGAGGGTTCCCTTTTCTCCACATCCTTGCCAACATTTGTTGTTGTTAGTCTTTTGGATGTTGACCATCCTCACTGGTGTAAGGTGATATCTCATTGTGGTTTTAATTTGCATTTCTCTGATGATTAGCAATGTGGAGCATCTTTTCATGTGCCTGCTGGCCATATGAATTTCTTCTTTGGAGAAGTGTCTGTTCATGACCTCTGCCCATTTATTATTTGGATTATTTGTTTCTTGTTTGTTGAGGTACGTAAGTTTTTTATATATTTTGGATGTCAACCCCTTATCGGATATGTCACTTATGAATATATTCTCCCATACTGTAGGATGCCTTTTTGTTCTACTGATGGTGTACTTTGCTGTACAGAAGCTTTTCAGCTTGATATAGTCCCACTTGTTCACTTTTGCTTTTGTTTCCCTTGCCAGGGGAGATATGTTCATGAAGAAGTCGCTCATATTTATGTCCAAGAGATTTTTGCATATGTTGTTTTCTATGAGTTTTATGGTTTAATGATTTACGTTCAGGTCTTTGATCCACCTTGAGTTTACCTTTGTGTATGGGGCTAGACAGTAGTCCAGTTTCATTCTCTTACATGTAGCTGTCCAGTTTTTTCAACACCAGCTGCTGAAGAGGCTGTCATCTCCCCATTGTATATCCAAGGCTCCTTTATCAAATATTAATTGACTGTAAATGTTTGGGGTAATGTTTGGATTTTCTATTCTGTACCACTGGTCAGTGGGTCTGTATTTGTGCCAATACCAAATTGTCTTGATTACTGTGGCTTTGTAGTATAGCTTGAAGTCAGGGAGCATAATTCCCCCTGTTTGATTCCTCCTTCTCAGAATTGTTTTGGCTATTCGGGGTCTTTTCTGGTTCCATATGAATTTTAGAATTATTTGTTCCAGATCATTGAAGAAAGCTGTTGGTTGTTTGATAGGGATTGCGTTGAATCTGTAGATTGCTTTAGGTAGTATAGTCATTTTGACAATATTTATTCTTCCTAGCCAAGAGCATGGGATGCATTTCCATTTGTTAGTGTCCTCTTTAATTTCTCTTAGGAGTGTCTTGCAGTTTTCAGAGTACAGGTCTTTCACTTCCTTTGTTAGGTTTATTCCTTGGTATTTTATTCTTTTAGGTGCAATTGTGAATGGAATTGTTTTTCTGATTTCTCTTTCTGTTAGTTCATTGTTAGTGTATAGGAAAGCAACAGATTTCTGGGTGTTAATTTTGTATCCTGCAACTTTGATGAATTCAGATATTAGTTCTAGTAGTTTTGGAGTGGAGTCTTTAGGGTTTTTTATGTACAGTATCATGTCATCTGCAAATAGTGACAATTTGACTACTTCTTTACCAATCTGGATGCCTTGTATGTCTTTGTTTTGTCTGATTGCCGTGGCTAGGACTTCCAGCACTATGTTGAATAACAGTGGAGAGAGTGGGCATCCCTGTCTTGTTCCCGATCTTAGATGAAAAGCTTTCCGCTTCTCACTGTTAAGTATGATGTTAGCTGTGGTTTTGTCATATATGGCCTTTATGATGTTGAGGTACTTGCTGTCTATACCCATTTTGTTGAGAGTTTTAATCATAAATGGATGCTGAATTTTGTCAAATGCTTTTTCAGCATCTATGAAGATGATCATGTGGTTTTTGTTCTTCTTTTTGTTGATGTGGTGGATGATGTTGATGGATTTTTGAATGGGATGAATCCCACTTGATCATGGTGTATGATCCTCTTCATGTATTTTTGAATTCGCTTTGCTAATATTTTCTTGAGTATTTTTGCATCTACGTTTATCAGGGATATAGGTCTGTAATATTCTTTTTTGGTGAGGTCTTTGCCCGGTTTTGGTATTAGAGTGATGCTGGCTTCATAGAAAGAGTTTGGAAGTATTCCCTCCTCTTCTATTTTTTGGAAAACTTTAAGGAGAATGGGTGTTATTCTCTATATGTCTGGTAGAATTCAGAGGTGAATTCATCAGGTCCGGGGTTTTGTTCTTGGGTAGTTTTTTGATTACCGATTCAATTCCATTGCTGGTGATTGGTCTGTTTAGTTTTTCTGTTTCTTGTTTGGTCAGTCTTTGAAGGTTGTATTTTGTGGGGAGCGGAGCAGATATTGTCAGACAAGACCCCATTTTGTTTAAAGACTCCATCTTGTTGTTTACTTCTTGTTGATCACTTTTGCGCCACATTTTCCCGCCAAATGTTCTCACTCCGGTCTGCTTATTATGTCAGAAACAACTGTGCATGTGCACAACTCGGTACGTGATTGGATTTTGTAGATAACTTCATTAGCATAATGGGCAACCAATCAGAAGAGACCACACCCTGTACTATCTATATATTTTCTGCTCCAACCTGTAATAAAGGATACTTGATCATAAAGCCTCTCTTGTCTCCATTCTCTCTGTCTTCTGTCCCTCATTCGCACACCCCCTCCTTAGGTCCCAGTTGGCAAACACCATGGCCGGGGGTTTTACGTTTGCTGACCTGCAGGGCGGGTTAAGTGGCATCCAACGTGGGGCTTAAGGCATGGGGGAGACTGTGACAAATGCCGCTTCGGAAGGGCTTGCCAGCCGATGATCCTGAGGTCACCGTGAGAGTTTTGGCGGCCTCAGATCTTCTCTGTGAGACATGCCTGTCTGGCGGCCACAGATCTACCCACTCTGTGAGACACGCCTGTGAGGAATCCTCATGTGTGAAGACCTGCACTTTGGCGGCCACAGAGTTACCCGCTCTGTGAGACATGCCTGTGAGGTAGGTGAGCGGTGCAATTATGGGACAGACATTGAGTCAAGGACTCACTCAAGGCACGAGGAGTAAGGGTTAAAAGAAAGCAATTGCTTGAGTTTTTTCAGTCTTTAGAAAAGCTGTGTTCTTGGTTCCCACAAGAGGGAATGATAGATGAAAGGAAGTGGAAAAGAGTAGGTGATGCCTTAAAAGATTATTACAATGCTTTTGGACCCAAAAAGGTCCCAGTGACTGCATTTTCTTACTAGGATTTGATTAATGAAATAATTTCATTTAGGCATGTTAATCCAGAAAAAGCAGCCGTAGTGGAAAAGAGACAAACTGTTTTACACACACACTGTCCCTATCAGTACAGAGCCTTTATCAGCTCCTTTTAGTCAGAGCCTGGATAGCTCAGTTGGTAGAGCATCAGACTTTTAATCTGAGGGTCCAAGGTCCAAGTCCCCGTATGGGCCTTAACCCAGTTATGTGAACTACTCACCCTTAAAATGTATTCTTACAAATTGAGTTACCTTTAATCAAGTAAGCTAAAAAGAAAGAGGGCAATTGAATATTAGTAACTCAAATCTTTGTATTAGTTTATCTATCTGAATATATGTTATTTTATGAAAAGTGTTGCTACTTGTAATCATTATGTCTCAGTCTGTATGTTTGTCTAAGTGTGGAAATGAAAAATGTTTTTCTACCTCTGGATGGTATTAATACAAATTAATTTAAAAACAAGCACTTGTGAAAATTGGGCATTCTAAAACTTCCAAAAAATTCTAATAAAAGATATTAAGCATTAATGCTAATTTAAGTTTATCTGAAACAGACGTGTCCTATGGTTATCAGCTGCCTGTTTACCTAAGTCATTTAAGTTGATGTTATCTGTTAAATCTTTCAAGAAGATGCTTAAAGAAATGCTTGACTTTGTCTGATGTTTAGTAGAAGTTTTTGTGAGTAATCTAGCAAAATTGCTAAAGAGTGTGTAAACAAGTATAACAAATGAATATCTTAATAATAATAATAGTATATTAATGTATAACTATATATATCTGCAAACAGCCTGAGAATTTTTGTAGTAACCGAACTTCTTAGGAGTTTTGATAAGTTATATGAAGATGTTTTGTGCTCAGTAAAAAATTGTGCTGTAAGGCACATTTCCAGTAATGATAAAAAGTGTTCACAAATGTATCAATCTGAAGAATGCTAGTGTTACAGTTTACAAAAGCCTATTTTTCAGGGTTCATTAAAAGTTAAAGTACCTAATGTTTTAAGTTCTAATTAAAACTGCTTAATATAATAAAGAAGACATCTTTGCTTGCTAAAAAAGATGTGTGCTTTATAAGAGAAAGTATAAGAAATAGAAATTCATTTTGTTGAAAGTAAAAGAAGGTAACTGTTCTAAAGTGCAGCTGTTTATCTGAAGAAGGGGAACACTGAATGTAAAAAGAAAATTATAGAAACAATAGAAAGGTTGATATAGTCGTGCTATGTGAAATTAAAGCAAATGAGTCTCAATATCAAGTACACAGCAAAACTAGAAGTTTTTGTTAAAGGAACAGAAGTTTGTTAGTCTGCCTTTAATATTGTAAGATTGCAAAAGGCTTTCTAATTGTTTTCTGAGTGTTTAAGAAAATGAACTCTTCATATTAAAAGGACTGTAACCTAAGTGTTAACAACTGAGTAACCTGTATTTGCCTTTAAACCTTTTTATTGTCATTCTAGTTAAATAATAAGTATTAATAACCTATAATACTGTTTAGGCAAGTGCCTTAAAAGCTTTCTTTTGATGGCTTTCCAGGATCAAATTCAAAAAGGTGCTTTTTACCCCTAATTAACTCTGATATTTTCCAGAGGGCCCCTGAAAATGTCAGAGGAATTTTCTCTTCATTAGAGAAAGTATTTGGCTAATTTGGCTTATTTATCTGATATATAATTGCCTGGAAAGCACAGTCTAAAAGAATGATGCCAAACTTTGTTACTGAATATTTTATATTGCAAAAGTGTCTAAGTTTCCTTATGTCAACTGTCTTATAGTAAGCTCTCATCAGATCTTTAGCCACTCTAATTTACAAGTCTTTTTTCATTTATAGTCACTGTTTTATTACTCCTAAACTAGTAAAGAACTAGATTTAAGCAGAACAGGTATTACATACGATTAAGTAAACTAAGGAAGATGATTTGTGGCTTTTATTTCAAATGTTACTGATAGTGTTTTAAGCTTTTTCTCTTAAGCTGACAATTTAGTAAATGACAATACCTTTGTAAGCAGAATTGAAACATCTTTCTCTCTACCTGATCCCTCCAGAATTTAAAAACTCTCAGCGACTTTTAACTATTTTCTTAATATGGTTACTTCTAATAAAAATGAGGGTGATTTTAGAGAAAAGTATTGTTTCAATAATGCAGCCTTATCTATACTGAGTCCTAATACTAGTCATTGAGACATAGACTAGATCCAGAATTCTAGTTTCCCCAAGATATCTGGCTATGATTCTCAATTACAGTTTTACTATTTCTATTCCTCATATTCAGCCATGCATTCTTTAATCTTGTCAAGTTTGTCCTTCCAGAATGGAGAATCCAACTCCAGATGTTGCTGCTTAATCTAGTGACATGATTTGTTCTGTCTCACCTAAAAGCCATGAAATTGCAAATAGTGATTGCAATAAAACCCAGGATGGAAACTCCCATCTTCCAACGCCCTCCTGACCAACCATTGATGGAGACCTAGCTGCACCCCTTACTGCGCCCCCTGTCAGCATGAAGCAGCCAGAGCGGTCATCGTCCCCTTTCCCTAGCAACAGCTAGAGTCTATCTGTAGAAAGAGGAATAACACAGAGACCATAGGCTTATATCAATTCTGAGAGACATCCTACTTCCTCTCCTCATGCCTCTTATCATTTTTTTGCCTCCTCCTACTCTTCGCTCCTCCCTGCCTAATTAATTTAAAACCCAAAATTTAAAAATTACTAATGAAACTATCAACCAGTTAATCATGCAGGAATACCACCGCCTCTTGACGGAGATGAATTGATTCCTCCACTTCAACGACTGCAACTTCAAGGCCAAGCATCAAATGTCACCAACCAAGCTGCGACTCCACCAACTTGGGACAACTCAAACAGCTCTCCAACCGAGCACGTGACATTGTGCGGGGCCAAGGGTCCCCACTTACTCCTGAAAATCTTTTTATTGCCATGCTAGCAATCTTTGCCTGCCAGGTGACCCATGTTTCCTCCTCTACTCCTTGCTATTGGGCTTACATCCCTGAGCCTCTTTTATTACACCCTACCCCTTGGGGCGGCCCTAATGTCCGTGTTTTTACTAATAATTCTGCTCTCTTAGGAGGTGAGTCCAAATCTTTCATTCCCTTCTGTAAGAATAATAATTTCACCTTTACCGGAAAGTCTATCTGTTTTAGTTCTAATACTACTTTTACTCCTCCTGGATGCCTTCCTATTAACTATAGAAGTTTTCTAACTGACTCTCCTAAGTCAAGAAAAAAAAACTCTACTTTGCAAGACTTATGGGTGCTTAATATGAGCTTTTTAGGATCTTATAACTATCAAGATACTATTACTTTAGAAATGCACTCTACATTTGTTTCTAATTGTGAAGATCTTCTGTATGACTTAAATTCTATATGGACCACTATTGATAAATATAAATGATATCCTATTTGGAATGAATGTATGTTTAAAAACTATGGTTTTGTTTCTTCTCCAAAAAATTTTACTGTAAATGTTTAATGATTATTCCATTTCTTCTCCCAATTATGATTATAGACAATATTTAATTAATAATACTAATAGATTCTCTTGGAACAATTCTCTGATACCTAAACCAGAAAAAATTAATAGATGGTTTTCTTCAGGATAGGTAACTCCTTCAGTAAATGCTACACAAGTTTATCTTGATTTGTATAAATTAATTGCTCCCATTGGATTAATTTTTCTCAAACGACCTAATTATCCTGACCATTTGGATGTTGTTACTGCTTGTGTTGAATCTCCTTTTGCTTTACTCATCCAAGATAAAAGAAATTTAGAAATTAATATTGTTAATAATACTTATTATATTGAATGCTCTGGATATATGCTTACCAATTGCCTTGATGCTTCTTTTAAACTTGATACATTTATTATTTTACATCAACCTTCTTATGTTTTGACCCCTGTGAAGCTAAATATTTCTTGGTATGATAATTCTGGATTACATGCTTTGCAATTGATTGAACAATCCTTATCCAGAACAAAGAGATTTATTGCAGCTCTTATTCTTATATTTACTGCATTAAATCACTTTAATTGCCTCATTTGCCTTGCCTTTATGTGCCCTTTATTGATCAATTTATTGTTTCTCCTTTTAAGATAAGTTGTAGAGATGTATAGTTTTGGGAGTCTTTTGTCTGGCTGAACAGCTACATTGCTCATGTCACCATCGTCTTCCCGGAATTAGATATTGTTTTCTTTACATAAACGTGCGCTACGCATTGGTACAAGCACCATTCATTATCGCTGAATAACATCGTGTGGGCTGGTCAGCCAATGATGGGTAAGAGAGAGTCAGTCACCCTACCAACCTAAGACAGGCATACAACCAACGCTGTTGTGATTGCCGATGACGGGTAAGAGGGGCCGACTGCTCTCCAACCTAAGACAGGTGCAGTCCTCTTCTAATGGCTGAGGTGGATTATCCAACCCTTTGTCCAACACAGTGCTCCTTTGCAGACTTGCTGCCAATTTTCATCTTTTAATAAAATTCAGAAGGCGGACATGTGGGGAGCAGAGCAGATATTGTCAGACAGACTCCATTTTACTTTAAGACTCCATCTTGTTGTTTACTTCTTGATCACTTTCGCACCACATTTTCCCGCCAAATGTTATCACTCCGGTCCGCCTCTTATGTCAGAAAAAACTGCGCATGCGCACAACTCGGTGCATGATTGGACTATGTAGATCGCTTCATTAGCATAATGGGCAACCAATCAGAAGAGACCACACCCTGTACTATCTATATATTCTCTGCTCCAACCTATAATAAACAAGACGGGATCAGAAAGCCTGTCTCGTCTCCATTCTCTCTGTCTTCTGTCCCTCATTCGCACTCCCCCTCCTTAGGTCCCAGTTGCCGAACCCAATGGCTGGGGGTTTTACATTTGCTGACCTGCAGGCCGGGTCAGTATTTTTCTAAGAAGTTGTCCATTTCTTCTAGGTTTTGCAGCTTGTTAGCATATAGATGCTCATAATATTCTCTTATAATTCTTCGTATTTCTGTGGGGTCCGTCGTTATTTTTCCTTTCTCATTTGTGATTCTGTTTATGTGTGTAGATTCTCTTTTTCTCTTAATGAGTCTGGTTAGGGGTTTATCTATTTTGTTTATTTTTTCAAAGAACCAGCTCTTGGTTTCATTGATTTTTTTCTATTGTTTAATTCTTCTCAATTTTATTTATTTCTTCTCTGATGTTTATTATGTCCGTCCTTCTATTTTGTTCTTCTTTTTCCAATTTCAGTAATTGTGTCTTTAGACTGTTCATTTGGGAATGTTCTTCCTTCTTTAACTAGGCCTGGATTGCAATATACTTTCCTCTTAGAACTGCTTTTGCTGCGTCCCACAGAAGTTGTGGCTTTGTGTTGTTGTTGTCATTAGTCTCCATATATTCTTTGATTTCTGTTTTGATTTGGTCATTAACCCATTGATTCATTAGGAGAATGTTGTTAAATCTCCATGTGTTTGTGAGCCTTTTTGATTTCTTTCTAAAATTTATTTCTAGTTTTATACCTTTGTGGTCTGAGAAGTTGGTAGGATTTCAATATTTTTGAATTTACTGAGGTTCTTTTAGTGGCCTAGTATGTGGTCTATTCTGGAAAATGTTCCATGTGCACTTGAGAAGAATGTGTATCCTGCTGCTTTTGGGTATAGAGTTCTGTATATATCTGTTAGGTCCATCTGTTCTAGTGTGTTGTTCAGTGCCTCTGTGTCTTTATTTATTCTCTGTCTGGTTCATCTTTCCTTTGGAGTGAGTAGTGTGTTGAAGTCTCCTAAAATGAATGCATTGCTGTCTATTTCCTCCTTCAATTCTGTTAGTATTAGTTTCACATATGCTGGCACTCCTGTGTTGGGTGCATATATATTTATAATGGTTATATCTTCTTGTTGGACTGACCCCTTTATCATTATATAATGTCCTTCTTAATCTCTTGCTACTTTCTTCGTTTTGAAGTATGTTTTGTCTGATACAAGTACTGCAACACCTGCTTTTTTGTCTTTGTTGTTTGCATGAAATATCTTTTTCCATCCGTTCACTTTTAGTCTGTGTATATCTTTGGGTTTGAGGTGGGTCTCTTGTAAGCAGCATATAGATGGGTCTTGTTTTTTTATCCATTCTGTTACTCTGTGTCTTTTGATTGGTGCATTCAGTCCATTTACATTTAGGGTGATTATTGATAGATATGTACTTATTGTCATTGCTGGCTTTACATTAGTGGTTGCCAAAGGCTCAACGGTTGCTTCTTTACTATCTAACAATCTAACTTAACTTTCTTATTAAGTTATTGTGAACACCATCTGATGTTTCTTTATCTCTCCCTTCCTATTCTTCCTCCTCCATTCTTTATATATTAGGTGTTTTATTCTTTGCCTTTAGTTAGTATTTGGACAGTCTGCTTTCTTTGCTATGATTTTATTTTCTCTGGTGACATCTTTTTAGCCTTAGGGGTGTTTCTCTCTAGAGAGTTCCATTTAAGATATCCTGTGGTGGTGATTTATGAGAGGCAAACTCTCTCAACTTTCATTTGTCTGGAAATTGCTTAATCCCTCCATCATATTTAAATGATAATCGTGCTGGATACAATATTCTTGGTTTGAGGCCCTTCTGTTTCATTATGTTAAATATATCATGCCATTCTCTTCTGGCCTCTAAGGTTTCTGTTGAGAAGTCTGATGATAGTCTGATGGGTTTTCCTTTGTAGGTGATCTTTTTTCTCTCTCTAGCTGCCCTTAATACTCTGTCTTCATCTTTGACCTTTGCCATCTTAATTATTATGTGTCTTGGTGTTGTCTTCCTTGGGTCCCTTGTGTTGGGAGATCTGTGGGCTTCCGTGGACTGTGAGACTATTTCCTTCCCCAGCGTGGGAAAGTTTTCAGCAATTATTGCTTCAAAGACACTTTCTATCCCTTTTTCTCTCTCTTATTCCCCTGGTACTCCTATAATGCGAATATTGTTCCATTTGGATTGGTCACACAGTTCTCTTAATATTCTTTCATTCCTAGAGATCCTTTTATCTCTCTCTGCCTCAGCTTCTCTGTATTCCTATTCTCTGATTTCTATTCCATTAACAGTCTCTTGCGCCTCATCCAGTCTGCTGTTAAGCCTGTCGATGGCTTGTCTGATTTCTGCATAGTCTTTCCTCACTTCCCTCACTTCCTCCCTCAGCTCTTGCACATTTCTCTGTAGATCCGTCAACATGGCTATGACTTTTATTCTGAATTCCTTTTCAGGAAGACTCTGCATGTCCATCCCTTCAGGTTCCCTCTCTGGGTTTGTCTGGGTCTGAAGCTTTGTCTGTACCATATTCCTCTGTCTTTTCATGGCTATAGAAGTGGTTGCTGGTAGTTGCCACCTATGTCAGCTGGGCTGTTTATGACCGCCTCACGGGGGTGCCAAGTCCTCTCAGGTGTAGCTGCCCACTGTGCGCTTTCCTGTGTATTCTGGTCTCTCTTTTAGGAATAGTTGTCTTTGTTGTTTTTTCGTGGATAAATATAATGTTGGGAGGAGATTGCTACTGCCTGGCTCACGTTGTTATCTCTCCCGGAAGTCATTTTAGTAATAAAGACTTTTTATGAGTCAATAGCAATGTGGTTTTCTCTAGAATTACATTTCCAACTGTCTGGACTCATATATAAAACAACTTGTTTTGCCTTACTATGAGTTTATTAAATAATAAGTGAGCTAATAGATCTCTTTGGAGCTTAGTTAAAAAGCATATGTTGGGATAAGTTTATATTATTTCATATGATATTGCAATGTAACAATGGGTAAATATTAAAAGAATACTGATAAGTTATATGAGATGGTGTCCCTCAAGGCTAAGAATGCTGGCCCAGAGGAAAGCTACAGGGACAGTTTGAAGAACTTGCAGGTGGAATGCTGCCCAGTAGAGACCCTGGAGAGAGTCTGTAATCATTCCTCTCCAACACAGGACCCAGCGGCCACAGAGTAGCAGTGCTGGTCAGAGGATGTTCCCCGGCTCATCCCCCAGGGAGTGCACTGGGCATGACACGGCGGGATGGACCAACCAGGTGGCCCTGGGAGCCACTACGGCAAGGCACACAGTAGCAGTGACAGTCTCAGGAGATCAGTGATTTCCCCAAACTGATAAAGACAAGTGTGCATGGGCTGGAGGCAGAAATGAAGACTGATAGTAAAGTCCAAGCTTCGTTGCTAATTTCCTCATTTAGGAGGGAAAGGGATATTATGTAAGAAAATCAAATAGAAGGCACAGCAGGCCCGGCAGGGGCGATGGTTCTGCATGAACACAAACCTGGGAGAGGAAGGTGGACGTGGGAGCAGAGGGCTCTGTCGGCCGGGGTGTCAGGGGAGGTCACTGAGTGGGGTCACCTGAGCGGTGAGGACACCTGGGTAGACTTTGCAGCTTGAGGGCACAGGACCAGGGTCACCCGTGACCGGGGCTGGTGCCTGGTGGGCGTGAGGGCCAGCCAGAGGCCAGAGAGGCCGGGACTCAGGGAGCAATGGCCAGAGGACTGGGGTGAAGGTCCCGGGGGCTTCGTGATGCAGGGGCGGTGACCAGCGTGGGGGGCTCAGCTTTCACATGGTAGAACCTGGGCTGCCTGTGAGGGAAAGCATAAAGCAGGGAGACCAGGTGGGGACTGAGCTGGTGAGTCCAGGGTGACGAGGTGACAGGTGCAGCAGGAGGAGCAGGGCCAGAAGGGATGGAGAAATGGGGTCAGACCAGGACCAGCCCCTCAGCTTCAGACTGGGGGATCCCTGCTCTTGTGAGGGGCGGGGATGAGGGAAGAGGGGAGGTGGGCCCCCCACGGGGGGCCTGTGTGACATGCTGCTGGTGGTGAGCCTCCCCTGAAGTGGGCAGAGGAAGGCATCTGGTTGGGACATCGGGATGGGTGTGCCTGAGGGTTAGGACTCAGGCCCCAGGACGTCAGAGGGGAAACGCCAAGTGCTCAGGGCAGAGGAGGGTGTGGGGCTCAGCGAAGCCATCACTGCTGCAGCTGTAACCGTGGTGGGACCTCATGGGGCCTGCAGCCCCTGGACTCACGATCAGGACACCGAGCAGACAGCCTTGCCCCTCGTGACGGCCTTAGCTTTCAGGCTGCCGCAGAGCTGTTCCACCAGTGCCCTTGAAGAGGCACCATCTCAGTGAGACCCTGCAGCAGGGAGGGCTGTGCCGCCACGGGGAGCCCCTGCTGGTGACACGGGTGCCTGGGCACGCATGTCATGGGCCCTCGGGCTTCTGGCAGCCACTCAATCCATCGCAGTTTGCAGAAGCAGCAATGGGGAGGTGGGCCAGGGGGAGGAATGCAGGAGGACCCCACTGCTGAAGCTCCTGGGTGGAGGGGCTGTGCAGCCAGCCCTCAGGTGCTTCCAGGACACACGCAGGCACAGGGCCACAGGGCCTCTGGTGAGAAGGTCCCCTAAGGGAGGACCACTGATGGGTGAGCCGAATTAGCAGCAGGTCACTGAGTAAATTTATGAGGACCTTCTGTATTGGAGGCCCACCTGAGAATGTTGTAGTCCTATAGCATTAATAGTGATAGTAAACCCCTGAGACTCAGAGGCCAGATAGCTCTTCATTAGTAAAAGCAGGCATTGCCAGGACTCACTCTATTGGCAGCTGGCTGGCGTTGCCTCTCCTGGGGAAGCGCAGAATGCCACTGGAGACACCGTGAGGGGCTGTGATACCTCAGAGTGTGCGTCCAGGTGTGGGCCACGGGCAGCCCCAGACAGCGCAGGGGTGTCTGCTCGTCAGCATCTCTCATATGAGCCACACTCCCCACTGCTTTCTTTCTGACTTGCTTTGCTCTGAGGCCTGAGGAGCCCAATGGTCCTGGGAAGGAAGCAGAAGGTTTGGTTGCTGGGAGGTTGGTAAAGTGGTAAAAGGAGGTGGGAGAGAGAGCCCAGAGCCCTAGGGAACCACCCCCACATCTGCAGAGTGGAGAAGGAAGAGCAGACTCAGTGCTGACACATGCCGAGCGTTGGTGGCCTGGTGTGCATCCAGGCAACAGGACCCAGGCAGCCTTGCATATCATTCCTGTTGCTTGAGGGGCTGCAGAAGCAGAGAGCCGCCACTCCTGCCTGGGATGGGCTCATCAGCCTAAACTGAGCTCACAGGAAAGAACTGAAATCCCCATGAGAGAAAGGTCCAGTGTAAGGGAGGGGAAGCAGCCACAAGAAGCAGGACAATCAGCACCCCAAGAACTCAGAAGGTAGAATAATTTTAAAAAGACATCAGATGATTAGGTTACAAATAAGCAGTAATAAAGGAAAAGTGAAACCAGAGTGAAACAACAGGGAACTACAAAGAGGAGAGAGAGAACTGGAGAAGAGCCAGACAGAGCTTGTAGAAGTGTGGGTTACAGTTGCTAAAATTAAATGGGGATTAGATTCAGTTTAAGGGAAATCCAGTGAGCTGGGATAGTGATGAGCAGCAATCATTCAGAATACAGAATATTGAGATAAAGAGGCCAATACCAAAACAGAAGCTACAAAACAGGGAGGAAAGAAAAGTAGAAAGGCCCATATCTACCAAGTAGGATTCCAGGAGTAAGAGAGGCTCTCAGGGGGACAGAAGCTGAGCCTGTCTCAGAACCGACGGAAGCTGAATCCTCATGTGCAAACACCACAATGAGGGGGAGACATGGCAGACCTCCCACAGATGTGCCACAGAACACAGATGAGGACCTTATATAATCCACAGAGAAAACAAGGTTATTTATGAAGAATCGAAAATCAATGGATAGAAGACCTTTTCTCACAGAAAAACATAAGTCAGAAGACAGGGGATAATATATTTATAGTGAGTGTAATTCTCAATTTAGAATTCTATGTCAGCTAAATCATCAAAAGAATGGATGAAAAAAGACAATTTTGGAAAAGCAAAACCACTCACAAACTCCAGTTTAAAAATGTTCTTTCAGTAGTACATTAAATGTGTAGCTGGGGGTTGCAAGAAATAATGCTGAGCAAATAACTTGGTAAATATATAAATGCATCTAAGTCATTCTAAGTACAGAAACATATAAAATGATGATGATTTAGTGAGAGGGGACAAAAACAAACTATAAACTAATAGACAAACACAAAATGAAAGTTAAAGCGTTTGAAGTCTCTTATATTATGAATGAAAGGTAGCTGATA
>JAQQAC010008525.1:16539-96638 GCA_029783875.1 Phataginus tricuspis | reverse complement strand
CCTCAGTTGGAGCCAATGGTGGTGACATTAAATCAATTTGCCCTGCTTCCCTGGGATGCTGCCACTGGCTTCCCTTTGATGCACACACAGAGTGGGTAAACCTCCCTCCAGGGCCCACCAGCAGGGCTGGGGAGCACCTGGGCTTCACACTGGGCGGCACACCATGGCCTCTCCTCCAGGTCCATGCTTGGGACCACTTTTGCCAGCACAGACTCAGCAGGTGGGCAGATCAGTCATAGGCTGTCACCCATCCTCTCTTCTCTCCCCACACTGTTTTCTAAATGCCTCAGCATGCTATACCAGCGGGTCTCAAACTCCTGCCTTGGAATCACCTGGAGGCCTTGGGAAGCCCCAAGCAAGTGCCCAGGCCACACTGATGCCGCCCGTCGGGGGGCACACTTTGAGCACACTGCTCTCCACCCAGCACAGCCATTCTTCTAGGCTCGGGGACCGAGCTCACGCAGGCCAAGTGATAGACCCTGCCTGCATTCAGAAAGGATGCATCAATAACAGGCAGCTTGGGGGAAGTAAATCAGATCAGCGAATAAGATCACCTACTTTCTTGAGTCCCCAGAGCACAGGGTGAGGCTGTACTTTCTGCTTAAAGCAGATTTCAAGGCTTGAATTTCATTAGAACCTCTGCCCAAAACTGAGACATTTTACTGCCCACACAGAAGTGTCTTAAAGTGGCATGCATCATCTGCAGGAAGGCAGGAATTTCTTCCCTGTCTCCTGAAGTTGGTTCACTGGGATACTTTGGGGAGATTCAGAAGAGGAGGCGGAGGCCATGGGGGGCTATGCAAATCTCCAGGTTATGTGTGAAGAGCCTTGGTGAACAACACTCAGTGTCCATCGGGAAAACATCCACAGTGGAAATAAAGCTGGTGGTGCAGGGTGAGCCCTGTGTTCCCTGGAGGGTGAGCTCCACTCCTGGGGGCCTGATTCTTCCTGAAATGCTCTAGTTGTGGGAGGCCTCCTTGAGTTTAGAACTTTAAAAGCCATTCATTTATTGAGGGAGGTGTTTACACTCACAGGATGAGTGATAAAGGGACAGGGAGCAGCAGGTAGTCCTGATGCGGCACAATAGGGAACGACACCTTGGTCGGGAGCCTACACATCTGTACCCCTGCACTAGAGTCTTGCCCTTGGGTCTTGCTTTAGAAGATCTTGTTTGGAAAGACCCACTGGCTGGTTTCCATACACTCAGGAAAAACAGTACCCTGGTGAAAGTGGATAAATGCACTCACAAGCTGTAACCTATCTAGCAGCCACTCACCCTCCAGGGACCTGACTCTCAAGCAGGGAGATGACCAGGACTAGCACCCAGGAGGGAGGCGCTGGTGCAGCCCTCACCCGTGGGAACCAGCACAGGGATGAGCCTCCCCCCTCCCCCACTAGACTCCCTGAAGCATTTCAAAACTCACCTGTCATCACATTGCCAGTGATAAAATGTTCTGCTGAAAAGTGCCACTTGTGTCCCTCCCAACACACACACACACACACACACACATGCACACACACACACACAGGATCTCAGCCCAGAGCAAGTACTTGTCAGCTGTCCTTATCTTTCCCTGACCCTCCTTCTCCCTCCTCTCCCCCCCACTGAGAATACCTCCTTTCTGGCATTCTGTGTCCCAGATCACTGTCCACTGAGTTATGGGACATTTGTTACAGCCTAATAGTTTGTTTCTTTGAGAAAGGATTGCAATTCTTCATTTTTCCTGTGCCTGTCACAAAAGTTACTCAAGAACATGTGAATGGACTGGACTGGATGGCAGTGGGCTTCCGGCAGCTCCCCTGCCCCCCTGATCAGTGGTTCTCATCCCCCCTGCACATCACATGGGCCCTCTAGTGAGCTTTGAAAGGCCCTGAAGCCCAGTCCTTACTGGAGGCCAACTGCATCTGAATCCCTGGGGGTCGAGATCAGGTGTTGGCATTTATTAGAGGCTCACCAGGAGATTTCCATGTGCAGCTGGGGTTGAGAGCCACTGTCCTAGCTTTCATCTGAGTGCTGGAGGTGCTGGCTACCTCCTGGCTTGATTCAATGTCTGCAGATACTCAGGATTTGGACTGACTGCATGAACCTGGGCCCTCCTCTGACCCAGACTTTGGGACTCTGCTCACTGCCCTGGCTTCTAGCCCATTGCCACCTATGGCCCCCAAGCTGAAGGCTGCTTGAATTTGTATTAATCTTCTGGTCATTATTGATGCTGAGAAGTCAGACACAGGGCTGTTATCCCAAGGCCTCCCTGTTGCAGTGACAGCAGAGAGAAAACACTAATAACGAGCCTCAAGTTGCATTATGTGCAAGAGGCCTGCAAATATCATCTGAAGAGACAGACTGGGAAGGAGTAAATTCCTGAGGCAAACAGAACTGGAAGGCGTGAGGCCAGTGGGATTTGCAGGACACACTAGTTGTGAGGAAGTTGGGATTCCTATGGCCAGGATCCTCACTGAACTTAAACCACCTGATGATGTAACTGGCCTGTTGCTAGGCTACCGCTTCCACACCTTTAGGCAATAAGCTATTATGCTATATAGAGAGCTTGGCCCAGTGCTCTGTGCGGAGATATAGATGCTAGTGTTAGACCTACCATGGGAGAACAAGCAGGATAATAAACCCTTTCACCCCAAAGACTGTTTTGCTGCCAGTTTCTTTGGTCAAATTGAACCCACAGCAAACTTGCCTGGGGCTGAAACCCATTGGCAAGACAACTGGCAAAAGTCAGCAGGGTTCATTGTTGACCAAGGAAAAAGACAGGCTGCTCTTATGGGAGGGGTGCTTCAGCGGATTGTCCCCCAGTGGGTATGTGGTCTGAAGTGGTTTGCCAAGTAGAGGACTGGGCCCCACCCCAGGACTGGAGGCAAGTGGAGATGATACCTGAGGCAGTAGGGGAGGCCCTTGGTATAGTAAGTAGGTCTTTTGAGAGACAGAGTGCCCATGAGGGAGTGGGGCCTGTGGGTTGGCCGCTTCTCATAGTATTAAAAATGTCTGCAGAAGAGAAAGACATGCTCCTGTAAAGACCCAAGAAATGGTGACATGAGAACACAAGCTGCAAAATTCTGTGGATTCCCTGAAGAAGGAAATGGCATTGATGCTAGCAGAGGCAGCATGAGAACGCTGGCAGCAAGGTGCCATTGAAGAGGTAAAAGATTCCTTACAGAACGAGACGGCAGCATTGCCAAGTGCTCTGAAGGAGAAAAAGGCAATCAAGGAAAAAGATGAACTCCTGAGGGAAGCACAGGCAGAAGTAGCATGAGAACACTAGCTGCAAAGCATTGAGCTGAAGGTAAGAGACCTTCTGAAGACTGAGGTAGCATTGCTGCGAGGTACAGTAGGAAAGGTAAAGGTTGTAGCAGAGGAGGCGCTCGGGGAGGGGGAGAGAAAGGTGCCATCAGCCCCAGTAATGGAGGAGATGGAGAAAGATGAAGGGGTGATGCTGGAGGCACTGGCGCCTCCTGTATTGAAAGCACGCCCAGTGGTTGTAAAGAAAATAAAGACTCAGCAACTAAAGGTTCCCCACGGAGAGGAGCAGCCCTCTCCCCAGGTCGTGAAGCACTCTATGGTCCACCCCTATACTCAGGCTGAGCTGGTGGTTTTGGGCTCCCTGTTTAGGCAGAAGCACTCGGAGTCAATATCAGCTTGGCTCCTGCGTCTGTGGGACTTAGGGGTGGATGGAATTGTTTTTTCGGGATCGGAGATGGGAAAGCTGTCTTCCCTGACAGTGCAGCCTGCCTTGAGGCAGCGATTACAAAATGCAGATCAGACCCAGGGAGTCACTCCCTCCTCGATTGGCTCATGGCTGCACTTCGTGCTGTGTGTCCCAATCCGGGTGATCTACCATCCTCTCCTGTTAGATGGCAGACATATGCTGAGCTCCAACAGGTGTTACGAGACCTAGGCATAAGAAATACCATGTATAGGCCATAGAATTATGGCCCAAATAAAGAGATTTTCACTACTGGGATTAGAAATATTGTGCTTCAAACAGCTCCCACAACCCTCTTTGGGTCTCTAGTGGCCATTCTTTCCCCTCACTTTGGGCATCTCATAAATGAGGAGACACGTACAGTAGCCGACTTAGGAGAGGATGAAGCATTGAGAATCCAGAAAGAAATAAGATCTGCTACTCACAAGAAGAATTTAAAGGGCCCCATGAAGGTTACGAGGACCCAGATGTGGATTGATTTAATATGGGCAGGAGCAGATGGAAGGAAATTAGATGGTAAGTCAAATAGGATCTTACTAGAGCTATGGCAACAACTGAAACCAAAGCAGCAGTTACAGCCATTAAGAAAAAAGAGGCAGAGGTCAGAGACAGAGCCATGTCTGGCCTGTGTGTTTGCAAGACATCCTGCTGGAGAGCGAGCCAACCTCACTTGAGCCCACACAGGAAAATGATTGAGGAACATGGTTTGACTGAGGGGAAGGTAAAGGTATCTGCCCTGAGGGACCAGGGGGAGGACTGGAGACCACATATTGAAATAGCTATCTACTGGTCCCCAATGAACATACAATGTGTCCTGGCTCTGGTGGACACAGGGGCTGAATCTTTACTGATTCATGGTAACCCCGAGCAATTCCCCAGGAACCCCACTATCATAGATGGATATGGGGTTAAGGCCTATCAGAGTGAAACAAACCCAAATCCCTTTAGGAATAGGGTGTCTACACCCAAAAGAGTATATTGTGTATATATATCTCCTATCCCTGAGTATATTATGGGGATTGATATCCTGCAGGGTCTATGGTTGCAGACCACCGGAAGTGACTACAGACTGAGAGTATGTGTGGTGAAGGCAGTTCTGAGGGGACACGGTAGGCACCCGCCCATAGCTTTGCCTGTGCCATGGCAGGTGACTAATAGCAAACAATACAAACTGCCTGGAGTGCATAAAGAGATTGGAGAAACTTTTCAGGAGCTGGATAAGGTGGGTATTATAATGCCCACCCATAGTCCTTTCAATTCCCCAGTGTGGCCAGTAAAAAATCCAGATGGCTCCTGGCGTATGACTGTGGATTACAGAGAACTGAATAAAGTTGTGCCCCCTATGCATGCTGCTGTCCCTTCTATTGCAGGTCTAATGGATACCCTCATCCATGAACTAGGAACATATCATTATCTGGTAGATCTTGCTAATGCCTTCTTTTCCATTGACATTGAGCAGGAAAGTCAGGAACAGTTTGCCTTCACATGGGAAGGACAGCAATAGACTTTCATGGCCTCACCATCTGTCATGGACTTGAGCCCATGACTTGGGTACATGGGAGAAATCGCCAATGGTGCGGCTGTACCATTATATTGATGATGTCATGCTCACGTCCGATTCTCTTTCAGATCCAGAAGGTGTAGCACCTAGACTGCTGCAACATCTATAGTAGAAAGGATGGGCTGTGCATAGTACCAAGGTTCAGGGACCTGGTTTGTCTGTCAAATTCTTGGGGGTCATCTGGTGGGGTAAGACCAAAGTTATGTCAGAAGCAGTTATAGATAAAGTCCGGGCCTTTCCTACCCCTACAACTGTGGCATTGCTACAGGAGTTTTTGGGTCTCCTAGGCTACTGGAGAGTGTTTATCCTGCACTTGGCACAAATTCTTAAGCCCTTATACAGGTTGGTACAAAAGGGCATCAGGGGGACTGGGATGAGACATGTGCATCTGCCGTTACTACAGCAAAATGGGCAGTCAAGTCTGGAAAGGCCTTGAGTGTGACAGACCATCAAGGCCCTGTGAGCTGGTTGTTCATGTGACTGAAGATGGTTATGGCTGGGGTCTCTGGCAGCACTTGAACAAACTCGCCAACCTATTGGATTCTGGTCACAACTCTGGAAAGGGGCAGAGGTACGATACACTTTGATAGAAAAACAACTGGCTGCCATGTATCATGCCTTGCTGCCTATAGAACCAATCACTGGAATGGCCCTTATAAAGGTAATAACCATCTATCCCATCTTGGGGTGGGTAGAGACTAGACCCAAAAGCCAAGGAATGGTGTGGCACAAAGTCCCACACTAGGCAAGTGGGGTGATTACCTACAGCAGTGTAGTGCCCTTTCTAGTAGCCCCTTGAGTGAAGAACTCCAATGTACGTTGGGGCCGGAGACATATACTAGTGAAAAGCAGGAAGAACTTGCTTTTGAACCATTAGTAGCAGAGTCCCTATCGAGAGGGAAGAGTCCCTATACACGAAGATGCATGGTGCACAGATGGTTCCAGTCATGGGCAGCCCTCAAAACGGAGAGCCATAACTTTCCATCTTAAGACTGAGACAATATGGATGGAAGATGGTGAGGGGAAGAGAAGCCAGTGGGCAGAGTTGTGGGCCGAGGGGCTTGTGATCAGCCAGGAGCCCTTCCCTATAGTGGTCTGCATTGACATCTGGGCTTGAATATTGGGGCTTGACCCTGTGGTTACCAACCTGGTACCATGCCAACTGGCTGGTTGGTCACTGACCTCTTTGGGGGCAAGAATTGTGGCAAGACTTATGGGCCTGTGGTTAGACTAAAATAATTACAGTATACTATGTGACAGGTCATTTGCGACTGGCATCCCCAGAAAATGATGAAGCAGATAAATTGGCCCAGATATGTCGGTTAAAAGGAAAGCCTGCCTCTGATGTAGCCCAATGGTTACATTAGCGTTTTTTGCACATGGGGTAAAAGACAATGTGGGCTGTAGCCCGTCGGTGAGGCTTGCCTTTGACCTTTGAAGAAGTTAGTAGACCCCCGCAGGAGTGGTCCTGTGCTCCAAAATGGACTTACCCTGAGTTCCACCACAATGTGGGACAATAGCTCAGGGGCCTATAACCCTCATCAGGTGGCAGATAGACTATATTGGGCCTCTACCTGTATCAGAAGGATATCGGTATGCCATGACTTGTGTGGACACAGCTACTGGACTTCTGGTTGCTTTTCCTACCCTTTGTGCCGACCAGCAGATGACCAAAAGAGGCCTGGAGGATCTCTTTGCTACCTATAGCTGACCACAGGTAATTGAGAGTGATCAGGGAGCCCATTTCACTGGACATACACTGCAAGAATGGGTGCGACAGCTGGGAATCAAATGGAAGTTTCATGTGTCATAAAATCCTACTGCAGCAGGCATGATAGAGAGGCACAATGGCTTATTAAAATCTGGACTAAAGTTAGATACAAACATCTGCAGGGATGGTCAGTATGCTTATGGATCGTGCTATGGAGTTTGAACGAGAGACCCTGAAAGGGAGCCCTGAGCCCCATAGACATGTTAACACATATGGCTGCCTCCCCTATACAACTGCAAGTACAAACCAAGGAAGAATCACTGAAGGCAAGGTTTGGCCACCGGAATAATATCTTGCTGCCAGCACCAATTGCACTGAACCCTGGAGAATCCATTGAGTGGATGTGGCCTTGGACCTTTTGACACATGGATCAACGATGGCTGGCTCTCCTGGCACCTTGGGGACAAGGCCTGGAAGCTGGCCTCCTGTGTATTCCTGGAATAACAGCAGAGTGGCCACCAAAGGTCACAGTAGTATATCCTGAATGGCCAGAAGGTAGGAGCTTCTTACCAGGGAGTTTTGTTTTATCATTATGGCCAGTACATGCACCTCCAGTAGCACTATATATAGACACCGCAGTAACCTCCAAGGGAAAGGAGTAAAAGTATGGTATACTAGACCTGGACGGGACCCCCTTCCTGCTACAGTCCTATTACAGGACTACTCTCTTGCATGCATCCTACCAGATGGACAAGATTTTCCTATGTTGGTGGCATTAAAACATGTGTCTTATCACCCCTAAAGTCTTTGTGGATTGGGATCTTCCTCTGGCTTGGGGATTATTATAATTTTTGTTACCTGTATCAAAATCTTGTTGTATCTTAATTTTTGTTAATTATCTCTAAGTTGTTGTTATCCTCTGTTGCTACTGTGGAATCTGGTTACAGTGCTCCAGCTTTCTCGTATAGGGACCACTGCAGAAGATTGAAGGCATGTAGATTGTAAGGCGAGAATCCTGGAGGGGTGGAGTGTGGGGAAGTTGGGGCTCCTATGGCCAGCATCCTCACTGAACTTAAACAACCTGATGATGTAACTGGACTGTTGCTAGGCTACCGCTTCCTCACCTTTAGGCAGTAAGTTATTATTGTGCTATATAGATAACTCAGCCCAGTGCTCTGGGCAGAGGCAGAGATGCTAGTGCTAGACCTACCACCAGGAGAACAAGCTGGGTAATAAACCCTTTCACCCTGAAGAACGTTTTGCTGTCAATTTCTTTGGTCACATTGAATCCATAGCAAACTTGCCCGGGGCTGAAACCCATTGGCAAGACACTAGTCCTCAGTGAAATGATGCCCTTACAAGAGAAATTGATGTTTCTTTAGCTCTGTTATCAAACCAAGCACATTTGCATCCAGTAAAAGGTATAAAGTATAATATGATATTATAACAGTTCTCAGTTGTTCCCTTCAAGTCACTTTGATCTGGGTACTTTAAATAATATCTGCACTGTCTTAGAAGAACCTGTAAATCCGGTATAGTTAACCCCACCCTACCCCTAAAACAGGACTGACTACCTGACCTTGCAGGGTGGAAAATGCATGAAGGACATGTAGGTTTTTATCACCTCCTAACATTAACACAAGTATTCAGCATAAATGAGAAAATGCTTTAAGGATGTGGTGAAGGAAATCTTCCCTGGGGGTCGGGCTTGCTCTGGACCCGAAGGACACTCCCCTGCCTGTGGGGCCAAGGCCCTGACTGGGGACCTTGCCTCATACAGAGACCACACTGGGTCTCAGGGCCCACGGAGCCCTGCAAGCCCTTCTTCGGGAGGCCCCGGCATGTTGGTTGACTGGAGGAGGCCTTAGGTCACCTCCTCTCTGTCTGGGAGTGAGCGCTGGTGGCTTGAGAAGATGGAGCAATGGGGTTAGTTGGCTTCCTGCATGAACAAGTCTGCTTCCAAGATGGAAAAACCATCCTGCGATGCAGGCCCTCCTGTAGCCTCCAGCTTTCCGGGGAGGCTGGGTGGCTCACACCTCTCCTGTGGAAGGAGCCTCTGTGACCAGCACAGGCATGCAGCACTTCCCACCTCCATTGTCCTCTCCTGGAGCACCATGCAGGTGCTGCTTCCAAAGTCCCACTGGGGCCTCTGCAAATGTCAAATACCTCAACATGGATTCCTGGTCTTCCTTCCCAACCCAGCTTCCCCCTGAGAACATGGGGCCAGTCACCAGAGGCTTTCCCCCTTTCTGGTCACTAGGAAGTCAGTCCCAAACACTGTCAACTTTTCCTGAAGAATCTCTCCATGTAGCCTTCCTTCCTTGACATGTCCACGTTCCAAGGACTGAGGCTCCTCACCTTGTGTCCCAAAATGCTCTCCTTCTCTAGTCCTCCCCATCAGGACTCCTCAGCCAATAGCTACACATGCTTCCCATTGTCTCCAGGCCAGTGATCCTCATAATATGGCCTAGACCAGCAGCAGCCCAGGGAACGTGTTAGACATTCAAGCTCCCAGGCCCACCTCCAGATTCACTGGATCAGAAACTTGGGTGGTGGAGCCTATCAATTCCCCTGTAGAAACATCTCCAGTGCACACATCCCAGGTCTGGCAGCTACAGCATTTCAGAGCTCAGAACATGAGCCTCAGGAGCGCTATCAGTCTAAGAAGACATGGTTGATTCATCGTCCAAGCCTGTATGTCTTTTTCTTTAAAATATTGCTAATGTAATGCAAGTTCAGATGGGGAAAGCTAGTTAACGTATCTTAGGTAGATAACTAAATAGGGGTCCATACACGAAGGCGATGGTCACAGGTACCCTGATGGGTGTAGAAAGTCACTGAAGCCTGATGAACCTCCTCCTAGTGGAGGTAGGAGGACTTAGGATTCTCTGATCCAAGTTCTGCCCTTTAATTCCCCCTTGCCCCCAAAACTTCACACTGCCTTTTTTCTTATTTTCCAGAATATTCACACAATTGTGACTGGGACTGCAGAGAAGGCATGACACCAGCTTTCCTAACCTTCTTTCTGTCCCTCTGGGTGGGCCTGGAACAGCGGCACAGTTTTTCAATTGTTCCACAGCCCTGAGCCCCTGTCTGTACCCACATGTCCCCCACAGTGTGCCCCTGGCAGGGCACATCCTCAGCCAGGAAGAGGTGGACAGGTTCAGATGAGTGGGCTCCCCCTGAGCCTGGGATCCATTATGGAAGAATGGCCGTTGCTCAGACCAGACCTGCTGGAGGGTCCCCCTCCTCTCTACCAGCTTCTCAGGGGTGTGGATAGTCAATAGCCCTGTCAGCCACTGATTTCGGACAAGCAGCTCAGAGCATCCTTTCGGAGATTGACATTCACTCCACTCCTTGAGCTCCATCTCTGCTGCTTGCCCTGGTGGGGGTTAACCTTATTCCACTCCTGCTGGCCTTCCATGAGCTGGTCCTGTTTATAGGAGGCAGCTGATCCAAACTGACGTCAATTCTCTGGTTGTGGAAATACCGACCACACATGCCCTAAGTTCACTGCTTTGAAGTGATATGGCTATAGAAACTCTTTCATATGCCTTTCGTAATATCTAAGAACTCTCTGACATGTAAATAAAATGAAGAAGCATAAACAGAAAACAATGAATACTTCTGTATGGCCTTTGAAGATCCAAAAAGTGCAGCTTGCACAGGTTTTCAAGATAAGACATGGAAAGGGGAAACACCACAGGCCCACGGCCCACTGTCAAAAGCAGGGTAGCAAGATGGTGCATGAGATTTCCTCTTCATACCCCATAAATAATTAAGTACTGATCTACATAACCATGCAGATACCAAAGATCTCTGAAGATAGCACAGATTCCACACAGGGGACCGAGCCTGCATACCCCTTTCCCTGCATTCCATGCTCTCTGCTAAGCCATTCTGGATATATTAGATGCAGCAGGATTTAATGGATACTCATCACTGGAATAAAGTTTTAACCAGCACAGACACATCCCCCTGTTTATTTACCACCTAAGGCTGCCTTTGCATCTAAAGGGCAGCATTGTGTGTAGTTGAACAGAGGCCCACAAAGCTTAAAATATTTGCCCTTTTCAAAAACATCTGCCAACCCCCGCTGGATACAAGGAGACTTTGAAATGCTCCATTTGTGTGCACCAAAAATCACCTACTTGACATCACTGATCTCCCACACCTTGTAGCTAAGCCTGTTCTGACAAATACACACGTGCCTCATTCCACTTCAAGGTGTTTCCACCACGGTCAGGAGGCACTAACGCATTACCACCCACCTGAACGGTCTCAGGCTCACGTGAGAACCATAACCAAAGTCAGGAGTGTGAGGCAAACTTGGTTAGTCCAGTCAGAGGATGTTCCCCTGCTCATCCCCCAGGGAGTGCACTGGGCATGATCGCGGCGGGAGGGACCCACCAGGTGGCCCTGGGAGCCACTACGGGGAGGCACACAGTAGCAGTGACAGTCTCAGGAGGTCGGTGATTTCCCCCACGGGGGGCCTGCCTCCCCTCTTCCCTCATCCCCGCCCCCCACAGCAGCAGGGCTCCCCCAATATGAAGCTGAGGGGCTGGTCCTGGTCTGACCCCGTTTCTCTGTCCCTTCTGGCTCTGCTCCTCTCACTGCACCTGTCACCTCGTCACCCTGGACTCACCAGCTCAGGCCCCACCTGGTCTCCCTGCTTTAGGCTTTCCCTCACAGGCAGCCCAGGTTCTACCATGTGAAAGCTGAGCTCCCCACGCTGGTCACTGCCCCTGCATCACGAAGCCCCCAGGACCTTCACCCCAGCCATTCTGGATAATGCTCCCTGATTCCCAGCCTCTCTGGCCTCTGGCTGGCCCTCACACTCACCAGGCACCAGCCCAGGTCACAGGTGACCCCGGTCCTGTGCCCTCAAGCTGCAAAGTCTACCCAGGTGTCCTCCCTGCTCAGGTGTCCCCACACAGTGACCTCCTCTGACACCCTCTGCTCCCACATCCACCTTCCTCTCCCAGGTCCTGCTGTGCTTTCTATTTAATTTTCTGGTGCTGTGTGTCTGTCTGACCTCTCTGGCCTCTCCTTCTGGCTTCAATGCTGCTTTCTATTCCTCCCCAAATCTCTCAGCATTAGTTCTAACCCAGGACATCATTCTTGGACCACTATCCTTCCTCAGCAACTCATCCCCTGCTGACCTTCAGTCTCCTGGCTGTAAATCTCATGTGCACTGTCCTGAGGCCACAGTTACTCCCACTTTCCAAGCCTTGGCGTAGAGACAGACTCCCTCCCACACAGGCTCCTCCATGGCGTCTCCTCTTGGACGTCCCACCTGCCCAAACCAAGGCAAGTCCCCCAAACCTGCTGCCTGTGGGTCCCCTCCCAGGACAGTAGCTCCCTCCTGACAGGTGTTCACCCCCCACGCCTCCTTCCTGCTTCTCCCCCTCCCCACCTCCTCAACCCCCAACAGAAAAGCCTCAGTTTCCAGGCCAGAAGTTGTCCTCATCTTGCCCCTTACCTGCCTCCCCCATTAGGGCTGGTCACAGCCCGCCCACCCCTGGAAGAATGACTGGCTGCTCTGAGCCACACTCCGCTCCTGCCCAGGCCTCCAGTCTGCTGTCCACACAGCGCCAGGGGACCCAGCCAGGACCCTGTGCAGCTCAGACCCCCCATAGCTTCCCACTCATCAGAGTTCAAGCCAGTCATGTGCCCATCCATGAGCCCTGCACCACCTGACCCGGGTCACCTCACTGATCTGACCCCACAGCGGGGTCCTCGCTCACCTGCCGCGGCCTCACAGGCCCCCTTCGTACCCCTGCAGTGTGCAGGATGCTCCCACCTGGTCTGGGAATTTGCACTTCCCTCAGCCTTGGAACCTGTCCCCTGACAGCCACATGGGCCTCCCTCCCTCCCTTCAGGTCTCTGCTCAAACGTCACCTGATGAGCGAGGTTCTCAGGACCCTCATCATGGTCACCCTGTGGGAGCAGCGAGTCCCCTCCTCCGTCACCAGTCCCACCGCCTTCCTGCCTCATTTGTGTTTGTGGCCTTGTCATCTGTGATACCAAGCCTGGCCTTGTGCAGGGCCTGTGTCCTCAGTACGTCCTTAGCTTCCAACAGGCAGGGACTGCATGCTATCATTTTGTCCCTGCTGTCTAACACACATGACCACGTCATGCACAATAAATGTCTTTTGGAACAATGACTCAATTACATGAGTGTAACATAATGTGTTTGATTTTACTGAAATAAAGATGTGACCTGCTCCAAGCCTGCATGTGGACACACATATCACCATTTTTCATCAATCTCTTAGTCATCTGTGTAAATGAATAGCCTTGAAGATCTCCCTGGGACTTCCAATAATAAGCCCATTGAGTTTATATATAAAAAATAAGGAAAACCTGAAAACAATGCAGAGTGAAGGACACCCACCACCCATGTGAGCTCCCCTTGCTGCTGCTGTGGGAGGAGCCTCATGAGAAGGGACCTGGTGTGGGCCTCCTGTGTCCCCTTCTGCGGTGAGGCGTCCTGTGTGCGCCCGCATGAGCCCATGACAGAGCGGGAAGTCACAGCCTGGAGCCTTGTCACTCCTGCCCGGCTCCCTCCATGCTGGCCTCAGGCCCGACTTAGGACAGGTGCTGTCCTGGGGCATTTCCTGGGGTCCTGTCTCTCCCTGTACGGAAGTGGGGGTGAAGGCCAGGAGGTCATCCTCACGGCTAAGGCACAGCATGGGGCGGGGCTCCCACCACACATCCTGCTGCAGCCTCGGAACTCAGACTGAAGGGGGCCACGGAGGCGGAGGCCGGCGCTCAGTATAAATGCCTACACATAGCAGTTAGTCAACCTAACACCTTTCCGGACACGGAAACTTTATTCAGTGTTTTTAGGAGACCAAGTCTGCTACAGCTACTATTACTACCCACTGGCATGGTTACAATAAGGCTGTGAACAATCACACGTAAGGTGGTGCTTGTACTTGGTTTTTACATATATACCTTCATGTACGTGTGTTAGTGCTTGAAAAACTTATGAAACCTACATTTCATTTACATTGAATACATTTATAATTTATAAAGTCCTTACAGATACATCTGTGTTGGTATTAATAAGTGTATTTCTAGAGAGTGATGTATAACAAAGTCGTCATAAGGACCGCTGGGATTACTAGCTCCCCGCCCCAGGACTGGCTCCCACGCCCTCCCTCAGCCCTTCCTTCATCCCCTTTGCACCTCATCCAGTGCAGGCCTGTCAGACCATCTGGCCTAGGAATATGTGGGCGCCAGGGAGGTGGTCCCCAAATAGCCCAGCAGCCTAGTTCCAGACACAGGGCAGAGTGGACGCAGCCATGGCCAGCATCCAGACGCTGGCCTCATCCTAGTCTACGGCTTTACCACAATGCACTGGGGGCCTCCTGGCCTGAGGTGGACCGAGGGCGACGTGCCCTCGGAGCTCTCCACAGGCACAGCATGGAATGGTGTGGCCAGGGCAGCCACAGGGGACCGAGGAAATGTTTTCCCGAGGGTCGTGGGCCACGGTCTCCACAGGGAGGGGACGGACACCACCCGACATCCTCACATCCCCCGGCTCAGGCTGGGCAGCTTCCACCTTGGAAGGGGCATAGGCATTTCACTGGAGGCCCCCAGGGGCGGCGCAGCCCCCGGCTCCTGGGTGGATTTAGAAACCTCCCGGATGAAAGTTCCCCGTGCAGGCGGATTCCAGTCCAGCAGGCGCCCTTTGGGGCAGAGAATCTTTCCTGGGACTTTCACCCATGGACCTGCTGCCTCCGCCTCTGCAACAGCTGAGCAGCAGGAGGATTGCTAATAACGGTCGGACTGAGGACCGTGGCAACCATTCTCGCCACTGGCCTGTTTCTTTGCTTTTTGTATAGGTGTGGAACTTCGGATACTCCGGACGTGTGTGCAGTTCACGTAACGTACTGTGTCGTGAATGTGCATCACAGCCTCACGGTAATTACTATTGTTATACCTCTTGGGACCCACCCCGCGAGCAATGATGTTCAACTCCAGTCCGTGTTTCCCCTTGTCGGGCCTGTGCCCCCGCCCCAGACCTCCGACTCCGCTGCCAGCTCCACACCCATTCGGTGCCCATCCAGGTAACCCTTGGGCCAGGCCGAAGCCACTGCCCTGCACCGCGGTAGCAAGGGGCCAACGGACCTGGCATCTGGGAGCAAGACACCAAGTGCACAGCATGTGCACAGCATGACAGCTCCAGTGACGGGAGGTGGAGCCCCTGACACCAACACCCAGAAGCGCAGCCCCTGCCATCGGGGAAGGTCCTGCGGGCGCTGCGCCTCCTGGAGCTTGAGGGCATTAGAGACGGCAGTCCCTAGGTGGTGATGAGGTTGCCCAGTCCCCACGCGCGGCCGATCTCATCGCACCCACGGATTGCAGCTCTCGGCTCTGGGAGTTCCAGGCCTGCGCCTTGCGATGCCGCGTGGCCAGGACACTGCGGACTGGGGGCATGGATTCAACCGGGACTTTACCAACTGGGAGCTATGCGAGGACTTGCCAGCATTTCCTGCAAGGCAGGTCTAGTATAGTGAACTCCCTCAGATTTTGTATCTCTACCATTTCTTTTATTTCTTCTTCATGTCTGAAGGACAACTTGGCTGGATGAAAGATTCTTAGCTGACAATATTTACCTTTCAACGACTTGAATATATCATTCCAATCTCTTCTGGCCTGTGGAGATTTTGTTGAGAAATCCGGTAATAAACTAATGGGGGTTCCTTTGTACATTACTGTATTTTTTTCCCTTCCTGCCTTTCATAGTCATTCTTCACCAGTGATTTTTAAAATGTCATCAAATTGTCTTGGAGAACATTTTTTTGCATTGAGATAATAGGGTGTTCTATCAGCTTTGTGTACTCTTCTACCATCCTTCCCTAGGTTGGGGAAGTTCTCAGGATTATTCCTTTAAATAAACTCTCTTCCCTTTTCTCTTTCTCTTCTTCTGGACACCAATTACATGTAGATTTGTGTTTATATAATAACACTGCATTTGTTTTGATTCTTCACTTTAAGAAATCTTAGCTGTCTGTCCTCTTCTATCTGAGTTATTTTTATGTTCCTGTACTCCAAATCACTTATTCTTTCTTCCTTCTCATCTATCCTGTTACCAGTGTTATATACTGAGCTCTTAGCTCAGTCACTGAATTCTTCAGGTCCAGAATTTTTGCTTGATTATTTTTATAATTTCAATCTCTGGTAAATATTCTGCTCATTAATGTTATTTATGTCTGATGCAACTGAATTGTCTTCTGAGTTTTCTTGTAGATCAGTTTCTCCATAACAGCTATTTGAAATCTTTGCTATATTACAATATTCTGTGCCTTTGAATTTGGTTTCTGGGATATCATCAGTTCCTTTTTGTGAAAGTATATTTCATGGCTCAGAGAAGATATATATATATACTTAATTTTGGTATCATTAATATATAATTACATGAACATTGTAATTACTAGATTCCCCCCATTATCAAGTCCCTACCACATACTCCATTACAGTCACTGTCCATCAGCATAAGATGCTATAAAATCACTACTTGTCTTCTCTGTGCTATATTGCCTTCCCCATGCCCCCCTGTTACATTATGTGTGCTAATCGTAATGCCCCTTATTCCCCTTCTCTCTCCCTTCCCACCCATCCTCCCCAGTCCCTTTCCCTTTGGCAACTGTTAGTCCATTCTTGGGTTCAGTGAGTCTGATGCTGTTTTGTTCTTTCAGTTTTTGCTTTGTTCTACAATGTTTAAATATTTTGGAGTAAATTAAAATGAAGACACAACTTATTAAAATTTATGGAGTGCAATAAAAGTGCTTTGAGGGAATTTGATAGCATTTTTTGCATGCACATCAGGAAAGAAGAAAGATCTAAAATCATAATCTATGTTTGAAATTTAGAAAACTAACAACAGAAGAGCAAATCAAATGTAAAGAAAGCAGAAGGAATAATAATTAAAGCAGAAATCAATTAAGTTGAAAACAGAAGATCAATGAAACTAAAAGCAGATCCTTTGAAAACACCTATAAAATTGATAAGCCTGTAGCCATACTACAAAGACAATGTATACAACTTACTAATATCAGAAATGAAAGAGGGACATTCCTACAGATCCTATGGATACTGCTGGAAATAAAAAAATAATATGAACAGTATGCTCATAAATTTGAAAACACAGATGAAATGGACAATTTCCTTGAACAAAAGACTTCCAATGTCACACAAGAAGAAAGACTATATAAGTAACCCCATACCTACTAAAGAAATTGAATAAAAAATAAGTAACTCCATAGAAGAAAGCACCAGGCCCAAGCACTCTATGATGATTTCTACCAAACATTTAAGGAAGAAATTATTCCCATTCTTTACAATCTCTTTTGCATGATAGGAAAAGAGGGAATTCTTAATTTATCCTATCATTTCAGCATTATCTTAACACTAAAGCCAGATAAAGATTGTACAAGAAAACTACAAATAAACATACCTCATGAACTTAGAAATGAAAATCCTCAAAAAGTATTTATAAATTGAACCCAAAATATATAAAAAAGAAATATATCTCACAGCTACTTGGATTTTATTCCAGGTATTAAAGCCTGGCTCAAAATGCAAAAATCAATTAATGTGATCCATCATAACAGACTTTGAAAAGGAAAGTCACACGATCATATTTATAGATGCACAAAAACCTCTGACACAATCCAATACCTACTCATGATGAAAACTCTCAGTAAACTAGGTGAAGATGGGGCTTCTTGAGCTTATTAAACAATATCTATCAAGAGCCTACAGCTAACATTATACTTAATAGCAAGAAACTTGAAGTTTGTCTGCTCAGATCAAGAATGAGGCAAGGATGTTCTGTCTTAATACTCTTTGACAACATTGTTAGGGAAAATTTAGATAATGTGATGAGACAAGAAAAGAAAGAAAGTGTATACACATTGGGAGAAAAGAAACATAACTGTCCCTGTTCATGGATAAAATGACTGCCTATGAAGAAAGTCCAAAAGAATCAACAACAAAAACTCCTGGAACTAGTGAACAGTTATAGTATCATATGATACAAAGTTAACATACAAAAGCCAGGCACTTTCCTGTATGTCAGACATGAACAAGTGAAAATTGAAATTAAAAACAAACTATCATTTACAGCCATATCCAAAAAATGATATACTTAGAATGAAATAAAATACGTACAAGATGTCTTCACCACACCGTGTGGCAGTTGGCACACCAATACACAGACGGTTGGTAAGAATGCTATGTGCACAGAGCACGCCAGGACCAGACAGCTTCACTCTGAATTCTACCAACCATGAAAGAAGAATTAATGCCAATCCTTCCCAAAACCTTCCTTAAAACTGAAGAGTAAGACACACTATAAATTCATTCTATGAGGCCAGCAATACACTGTAAGGACATTACAAGAAATGAAAACAAAGGACAGTGTCCATGAAGAAAACAAATGTAAAAAGCACAATGGAATATGACTAAACCAAATTCAAGAACACATTAAAAGGATTATACCCTAGGACCAAGTGACATTTATCAGAGCGAGGTAAAGTAAGATGAACATTTGCAAGTGAAAGTATGAAGCACCAGATTAATTAAAGATAAAAACAATAAGCATTTGACAAATACAATGCTATTTCATTATAACAAATCTCAGCAAACTGGGTACAGATAGCAACTAACTCAGCATGATAAAAGCCATATATGGCAAACCCACAACATCATCCTCAATGGTGAAAAGCGGAAAGCTTTCCTCTAAGATCATACAAGGCAAGGATGCCCACCCTCACCACTTTCATTCAACATGAGAACTGAATGTCCTAGCCACAGAAATCAGCCAAGGAAAAGAAAAGGCATCCAAATTGGTAGGGAAGTCAAAGTAAAAGTGCCCCTTTTGCACATGATGTGATACTATATGTAGAAAACCCTCTCTAGATGTCACCCAAAAACCATTCCAATTACTAAATGTATTCAGTAAAGCTGCAGGATACAAAATCAATATGCAAAACATGTTGCATTTCTATATAAAAATAATGGGCAAGCAGAAAGATAAATGAAGAAAGCAACCCTGTTCTAATGCACTGAAGAGAATAAAATACCTAGGAATAAATCTAACCAAGGAAGTGAAATACCCGTACTCTGAAAACTAGCATACTTTGATGAAAGAAATTGAGTAACCTACCAATAAATGGAAAGCTGTTCCATGTTCAGGGATGGGAAGAATTAATGTTGTTACCCAAGGCAAGCAGCAGATTCAGTGTAGTCCCTGTTGAAATATCCGTGGCATTTTTCTCAGCACTAGAGAAATAATCCTAAAATTGAAATGGACCCACAAAATAAACTGAATAGCAAAAGAAACCTTGGGAAGGAGGACACAGTGGGAGGGGAGGGATCCTGCTCTGATTTCAAAACTATATGATGAAGGTGCAGTAATCAAAACAGTAGGATACTGGCATAAAACAGACACACAGATCAACGAACAGAACATAGAGGCCAAAAATAAGCCCTCATTTACATGGTTAATGCATTTATGACAAAGAAAACCAGAAAATACAATGGGGAAAAAGTCAGTCCCTGAGATTAATGCTGTTGGGGAAATGGGACAGCTATACGAATGGAACTGGATCTCTATGCTACACCACGCAAAAGGGATTCAAGATCTAAATGTTAAGACTTGAAACACTTGAAACTCCTAGAAGAAAACATAGGCAGCAAACTCCTGCATGACATTGGTCATTTTTTCTGGATCCATCTATCCCCCAAGGCAAAGGAAACAAACCTAAACACATGGGATTTCATCAAAGCAGCTTCTGCACAGCAAAGGAAACTATCTACCAAAAAAGGCAACTTACTAATGGGAGACTATATTGAAAAATGACATATCTGGTAAGGTTCTAATATACAAATTATATAAACAACTGATGCAACACAACACCAGAAAAAAGTAATGATTTGATTAAGAAATAGGCAGGGGATCTGAACAGGTATTTTTCCTCAGAAGACATAGAGATGGCCAATAGACACACACACAAAGGTGCTCACCATCACTAACAATCAAGGAGGAAATAGTCAATATTATTGTAACACCTTTGTATGTTGACAAATGGTAAATACACTTACCACTAGGAACACTGAGAAATGTATATTAGTTGTCCAATCACAATGTTTTGCACCTTAAACCATTAATAGTGTGTTTCAGCATTTCAATAGAAAAGAAAAATAACTTGTGTGAGGAGTGTAAAACAAAACATACCAACATATTTTCTGAGTCTGAAAATAATCACACAGGAAGGTAAAAAAATGAGCATGCTACACAGGAAATGAAAGCAACTGTTATTACCAGAAAGACGCAAAGAAGGCAGCAAGGAGATTGGAAACATCTCAATGTCATCTCTGAAACCGTGATACACAAAATTAAACCATGTGTGTTCAGATTTTCTACTTGGAACCAGAGAATATCTATTTTCCATAAATGCATCTGATTTAGAAAAGGCAGCTAGTGGCTTGGCTCTTCAAGATTATGGCAATTTCAGTCCCAAAGACGTTTCATCTTAGGTGATTTTAAGTGGCATGCAATCACTGGTAACAATACCCAAAAAACAGCACTATGTTTTGATCTCCTAATCCAGATTCATGAATTTTGCTTGCTCTAATAACACGACAAATTAGGACATTCCATTGATTCACTTATCTTTTCACTAAATCTATTCATGGAGAGTTCCAGCAAAGTACATTCGAGTGAGCTGAAATTAATTTTTTTTAAATCATGCTCATCATTGGTTCATGAGAAAATGTCAAATACTGGTAGTTATTTGAAAATGAGTTAAGCTGCATAGGGTATCTTGACATGTTGGTTAGTTAGCTTCTTGAAAGCTAGGAACATTACTGTACAATAAATTCTGGCTTTGGTATCAACAAAGTAGTAGAACATAAAGTAATCTACTGAATTTTAATACACTGAATCATCCACTTTACAGTAGTTTCCAATTACTTTAAAGTTAACCAAAATTAACAATACAGATGAGTGAGAGAATATATTGGGATGCAACTTTCCTTCCTTTGCCTCAGGTTCCAGGGCACTGGCTTGTCCCAGTTCACTTTAAGTATTGATTTCAGGACTGCCATTGTTTCCATGAAACTGAATTGGTATTTCTCCTCAGAAACAATTCTGAATAAAAATGCTACAGAATGCTACGGATTCAACCCTTGAAAACCCTCAGTGAGTGAGTAACAAGGGCAAATTATTCCTTAACATGAGAAAGTACACAGGCACTTGGAAACATAGAGAATGAAATCTGTATTACTTACAAAAATTTTATACAAAGTGTGGCACAGCTGCCTCTTCAGGTGTCTGGACCCTGGACAGGAAGCCTTTTCCTTCTGCTGACTCAGCTCCAAGTGGTCCTGAGGTCTCAACACAGCCTAATATGCCCTGTGGGAAGGAGGCTCAGGTCCCCGCTCTGGCCAAGGCCCTGGAGGCCCAGGGAGGAGCACGCGTGCACTCAGCTGGGTGAGAACTGGAAGGTTTGCGCGCCCCCTAATGGTCATGGGTGCGCAGCGCAGAAAGCTCAAACTTAGGGGCTCCTGTGTGTCTGTTAACAGGGAAAATAAAAAGTTCTAGGGATATTTCATGAAAGGCAAATATTTTCGAGTTTTATGTGAAATTTGGAAAAATAACGCACCTTTTTATTATTTAGTTATTCTATTTGTTCCCTGGTGGCCGACCTCCCGCCAGAATGATACAGGAATATTCATGAGCATAGGTTTATATTGCACTTGTAGCAATTACATTTTTATTAATGGAAACTTAAAAGAATATTTCTTGTTTGTAAGGGAATATTTATGATATGAAGACATTATGAGGAAATAATCTTTTATTTAAAATACTTAACAGGTAGCTGTTCATGGATTTTAACTAAATACACTATGAAAAATTCCCTATAAAAATGTTATCTTAAAGATAGCTTAGAAAGGATCACTGCAAGGAAAATATGCAAATTCCATAGCAAATAATATATATTCATTTACTTGATAAACCTAGCACAAAATGTATGGTGTTTAAATAAAATATAGAGTGCACGTGCTGTGAGTGAGAGCTGACCAGATGGGGGCAAATCCACTCATGTAAGATGAAAGTGACAAAATCTCATGTAATTGACTTTTTGTATCTTCACTATAAGAACCCTTGGCCTTTCCTTTTGTTTTATTTTGGGTTGTGTTAACTAACAACTGTGTTCCTTTCCTCTACTGTCACAGGGACACTCCCACCCTGTCCAGCAGCCTCTGCCCAGGTGTCTGTGAAGATTCTTACCTGTCTACCCTGTTACCTTGGACAGAGGCGTCAGGACTGTGAAATGAGTAGTAAAGGATTTTATGACATTTTCTGTCTGTAAGAGATGAAACTTTATAATACCAGAGTTGAAATTTGTCTTTGTCTATTTAACTTCCAAATACATTTTTGGATTATGTTATGTATAAAAGTAGATGAATGTTAGAAAAAATTTTATTAGCTTGTCTATCTCTACCGTTTCTTATGACATGCATATGATAAAAAGAATCACTTTTAAAGGTAAAACCTGGTCCAGATCAAGTAAATGCTACAAGAAAAGAATATTAACTTTTTATACAGAAATGTAAAGTATTGAGAGATAAATTGGGAAAAGTTTGTAGTCAGTGGAAAGAATTCAGCATGAGTTGGATCTGTAGTGTGATTTTTAATAAATAAAAATATATCAAGAATTATAGAAATACTTCAATAATGATATAAATTGTCAGCATGTACTAATTAGTTACTATGCTCCCTGTTAGTATTTTACATACAGTATCTCATTAAAAATTCAGAGCCGTGTGAATGAATATTATTGCCCTTTCATAGAAAAAAAACATACTCAATGCTTAGAGGCATTAACTAACTCTGACCGGGTCCTTCTAGGGCTGGGCTGCACAAACCGTGTCACAGTTGTGTCCTTTTCCTACAGTCACAGGGCCCTCCCACCCTGTTGTGCAGCCTCTGCCCAGGTGTAGCTGGGCAGAAACTCTGATCTGACCTCAGACATGGTTCTCTTATCTTAACCATAATACTGTATTTCTTTGCAAGCAGCCTAAAAGATATTTTTGGATGTTATGGCCACAATGCTAGAGATCAATGAATGATTTCCCACCCCACAGCCTATAGAAATTTCATCACAAAGGGGCTCTGAAAATGTTCTGTAAATCACTGAAAATGCATCAGTAATGTTGAACACACTTCTACCATAGAGAGTTGTACTAGTGCTTTTGTTTATACGATAATTAACATTATGGAATGAAGCGGTAAATCGCTCAAAAAATTGTACTTCTCCAAAATTAAGCTGACATTCATTTCAAACATGACATTCAGTGCCAATCTCTAAAAGAGCAAAGAGGAGGCCATCTTTGATTCTACAGGACTAATTTACACCTGTGCACAATTAAGTATCACATACTCTCAAAAAACAAACATGGGAAATCACCTACTCCATGTTCCTTGTTTAGCAGATTGGGAAACCCAGGTCAAAGATCTCAAGGACTCACTTCACTGAGTGGAGTCTCCATGTCCCCAGGCCCCTGATGAGGAAAGCAGCCCCAGGGTCCAGGCTTTGAGTCAAGTGATCTGCTACCAACCAGGAATGAGTTTTGACCATGTTGCTCCCACAAATGACCTTCTAGTTGTGTGACGTGGCTATTTAGAGAGGCAGGCTCATCATATGCTTTACCACGGCCTCCCAAAGTGAGGAACCTCAGCTTGTGCTCAAAGCCAGAAGCCTAACACTTCTGGCCCAGATCTTATATACCATACATACTATTGACTAATGTGGGGCTCTTACTCCATCTGGTTCAGAACCCATTTTCCTACTTCCAATCCAGTGATTTTAATTTCAAACGGGGTAATTATAGTTCTATTTTTAAAATCAAAACTTACCAAATTTAAAAATAGAATCAGAACAGGCACTTGATATTGATATTTTGACAGAGCTGTCCTTGAAAAACTGTGGGAAAGAGGACCATTTCAGAAGAGGCCCTGAAACAACTTAGTATCTTATCAGAAAACATAAAATTAGATTCTCACCTCATATCATAAAAGCAAATAAGCAAGAATTTAAAAACTTTTAGGAGTAAATATAGAAGAGTATTTTTATGGGCTTTAATTACTAGGAAAGGATTTCTTACAAGATGAGGAATGGGAAGCATAAGGAAAAAACTATTAAAGAAAGCATCATCATACTATCAAAACAAGTGGGAAAACAACTTACAGCCTGGGAGAAGATATCTGCAACACTTAAAGCTGAAAAAGGATTAATATAAAGAATATATAAATACATGATACAGCTCAACACAAAAAGCAACCAGCAGAATAGGTATTTGGCAAAAGATGTAAGGGCAAGAGAGGTACCGGTGGACAAAAATGTGAAAAGTCCAACATTTCCAAGCACTGACAAAGATGTAGGGGAATGAGAACTCTCATATACTACTGGTTGGGATACAGAAATGCCACAGGCACTTTGGAGAACAGTTTGACAATATCTAATAGTTAAAAATATGCACCCTCCCGACCTGAGCCATTCCTTTCCAAGGCATTCCTTAAGTAGAGCTTGCCAATCAGTCCGCTGGGGCAAATGGACTAAGGAGAGGCCAAGAGATCAATCCACGCAGCTTTGGGAGCAGCTGAGCCCTGAGGGTTTGGCCAGTTGCTGCAGCTCTGAACATCCTGCAATAATATTATTTTCTGCCAATGCTGTAACTCAGGAAACGTCATGAAAGCTTTGCCCTACAAAAAATCCTGGACGTTTGCACCAGAACTCCTGCACGTGAGTATTCATATCATCACTGCTGGTCATAAGCAAAAAAGAAAAGGAAGCTACTCAAATTTTCTTCAGCAGAAAAAGCAGTCAGTGACTCACACTGCATTCACACAACAGAATACACTACGGTGTGAAATGAGTGAACCACCATCACACGTAACATTATGAATGAATTACACAGCCATATGTTCAGTAGAAAAAAGTGTCAGAAGCACACTACAGTCTTCTCTTTATACAAAAGTGAAACATGTAAGAATACACAGTACTCCTGGCTGTTCATGGCTTAAAGATGTATACATATATAATAAAAATAAGAAAATTTCAAGGGACTGATTTTGTGAAATTTAGAGTAGTTGTTTTTGTTGGGGGAGGAGGAGGGAGCCCTACACTAAGGGCACTGAGTGTGTTGGCAACAAAAATGGACCCAGTTTATGAAGCTGGGGGATGGGTATGCAGTATTTCATTACTATTTATACCTTTTTGTATGTCTTTCAAGTTAGCACGGAAAATTTTAAGAAATAGAACCAGTCAAATTATTTACTAATTAATGTTGACATAAGCAATGGGGAATTACACATTTCAAAGACTAGGGTTTCAAGGATGATGCTAACGTCTGAGCAGAAGGCCACACGCACACCCGCCCACTACACTTCAGAGCCAGCTGAACCCCCTGCCTCCGCGTCTGGCTCTGTCGGCGGTCTTGTCTTCCATCCTCCCCGCCCCCACTCTTCTGATTCTCTCATCCTCTACCTCTCACCTCCAAACCAGTTTCCTGTACACTTGTCTGCTGTCTTCATAAACACCACCAACAGTAACAGCTGATACTAATGGAGGCTTTGCCAGGAGCCAGACCAATTCTCAGGGCTTCAGGTACTATCTCATTTAATCCTAAACGATTCAACAAAGTAGTTACTACAATGATGCCTATTTACAGATGAGGAAAGAGGAACTTACAAAGGCTGAGAAATCTGTCCATAGGCATAGAGACAGGGAGAAGACCAGGGATTCTCACTCACATACAGAGTCCAAAAGCCATATTCTTCTCAACTCTATTATAGTTTCACTTTCCATAATACACATGCAAAACATTATAAATATTTTATATTTATTTAAAAGGAATTCGAGTTGCTTGATGTGAGTTAAGATGTGATAGATTGAGAGGAAAACCTAAGCTACTTCTAAATTATGAATACCTAACAATACTATATTAATGCTCCATTTCATGCTAACAACAAATCTAGGATGTAGAATCTTCTACTGTGATCAATCTTCAGACATGGACACTGAGGTTTAGAAAAGTGAGTGTAACCCAGAGTCACACTTGGCAAACAGCAAAGCCAACACTCAAGCCCAGGTCTTCTCCATCTTCAGAAAGCCCAGGTTCCTAACTATGACGACACTCCATTTCTTTCCTCTACAGACAACCCCTGCCCATCCCAACCCCTGCCAACTCTCAAGGCTATGCGAAAATAATTCTCCAGGTTTGCTCAAAGAGGATTCTGTCAAGTGGGAAGGCAATTTCTAATCTTAATCAGATAGTATGCTGTTGATAAGAATTATAAATGGTTGTAAGTATTTGTACACACACAAACACATATTTATACCTATTGTGTGTTTATAGTTCTTCTTATTCTGGAGCCTCCTTATCCATCTAACATATTACAGTGGTTTAAAATTGACGGAAGCACCAACTTGAATATAATTTAATATGTCTAAAATCCTGAGCACTTGCCTGGAGGGTCCCAACCCTGTCATGCTCTCAAGTAGAGTCACCAGAAACATGGTCATCAGCAGAGTGACAGCTCACTTTCAGACCGAGAGGGAGAACATTCTCTCCTCCAAAAAACCTATAGCAGATCTTTTAAAACCAACTTCAGCAAAGCTCCTCTAAGAAATGAGTTTTAGGTGCCTGATGCCTGAAGCATTAAGAATGATATCCTTTTCTTCTTGCTACTACCCATTATAAAACCTAGAATTCATAAACATAAGCAGCTTTCAAAGGTTTTTCAACCTCAAATATACTATCTCTCTTGCATCTCTCAACTAATTTAATATTTTTATCTTTATAAAAAATAGTATTCTCAAAAACATTTTTTTTTCAGATTTTGATTTCTCCTGTCCAGAGTAATATTTGGCACATAAACAGCTCAAGACAACACTTTTGTAAATACTAATGCCTAAGACAAAAAAATGTTGCTCTTAAAACAAATTTATTGGCACTAATTAAAACATAATGTTCAAAACATCATGTTTGAATATGCTGTATATAAATATATATTGCTAGCTAATATATCAATTCTCCCCAACTCCATAAAACATATATAAAAGACTGCAACCTATTTACAAATTTGGAAATAGGTTCTTTAACTGTCAGTGTAATAGACATCAAAAACAGGTAACTTGTGAAACCGTGCAGTTGATGAAAACATTTGGAAAAGCACATCCTTACTTCAGTTTCCCACTGTAAAAGTAAAAAATAGGTAGACTTTGAGAGTTTAAAGACCTTCCTTGAAACTTCAATATCTACTTTTAAATTAAGGCAGAAAGCCCCTGGAAAAACACATCAAGTTTACCAAAGAAAATTTTTAGTGCTCCATGAAGTCGATCTTGCCATTAAACTGCTTCTTGCCTAAGGCACATGATTAAAAAAGATTCATATTTTTGTTTGTATGATGAAGTTATTAAGTATTATAGCATTTACATTATTTTTCACATGTACTCAAGCCAGTGACCACTAAGGGGAAGGAAGTTCTCTAAGTAATGTGCAAGGGTAGCTCATCTCGAAAAGACTGTATGGTTTTGCAATGTGTATCTTAGTTTCCATTAAAATATGAACATTCTCTAGCTGCGACCTAGCAATTTCACCATCATCAAACAAACCAGTGGCACACACCTTGGAATCCCAGTGGGGAGGAGCTCAGCATCTCCTGGGTTAGAATACAGACGTGCACTTACCAGTTCCTTAGAAGTCTTTAGATTCATCTGTGCTGTTTTCTCTCTGTAAACATGCTCTTCTGTTGCTTAGACCTTCTCTAAAAAAGTCAGTTTATGAGCTGCCTTTCCAGTAGCTGAGAAGACTGTGGAAAATTACTTCAGACCCTCTTCATGTAGAGTCAGTCCAGTCTATCTGCTGACAAAAATTTCATAAATGAGGTGATCAAGCAAGAGGGGTGCATGTGTGCCCCCCGCTGGCTGGTGAGGGCAGCGCAGGGTGTTCTGGGCTCACTTCAGGTTGGAGGGCGCCCCCTCCTGGCCAGGGTGCGAACCCACACAAACTCTCCATGCCCAGCCTCTTCTCCGAGGGCCTGGGGATGCTCTGCCCCTCCCATGCCTTTCCTCTTGCCTGGGACAGGCCTCACTACTTGGAGCAAGGCCCAGGACAGCAAGGGAGTCACTCAGTTTCCTAGTCATCTGAAAAAGGTGGACACTATATAATGTGGCAAGATGACATTAACAATTTTAAGTCCCTAGGTAAGATCCACCCATTTATAGGCACCAGATGCTATTTTAGACATAAACGGTTGGACCCAACATCTCTGTGGTCAATGAGATATAATTGTTTTGGAAATAATGTTAACTGTTCTATAGCTATTTTGCTGGATAAACAGACAATAATATGGGAAGAAAATCTATCTCAATCATAATTCCAACTAATTGGAAGTTCCTGAAGTTAGTGTCAAGGATATGGAGCATAATGTTCCATTCCGTAGTGATGGGGTTAGGGTTAGAGTTAGTTTGGGGTTGAGGGTTAGGGTGAGGGTGATGGTGAGGGGAAGCAGGAGCGGGGGGGAGGAGTAGGGATTAGCCACCAGAGAAGGGCTGGGAGGAAGACATGGGTGAGTGGCCAACCCCTGAGGCCCACACACCCGGTCCTGCTCTTCACCAGACATTGCCTAGAAGCCCAGTATCAGGAGCCCAGATTGTACGCTCTTTGCTTTTGTCCTGAGCTGAACTTTCCATGTAGGCTAAAAAGTCGAGTAGGAAGAACACATTCAGCCCAGTCATCAGAAGGCCAATCAAGGCTATTAATACCTGGACTCTGAGTGGCCTTTGAGGTACAAAGGTGGGCAGTCAGTCATAGGGGAATTCTACCTGTACAACTAGAAGTTTAATTTGTGAATGCATGTCTCTATAAATTTTGGAAAGAACGTGGCTCATAATTAATGGTGTTGTTCATTTCCAGTAACTATTCTAACTATGTAGGTGAGAAAATGGTCTGTTCAGCTGAAATACTCCAAAGTCAAAGCCACTTATGTGGAGCAAAAGGAGTTTTGTTCTCTTTCTGGCCAACGTCCATCCACTCCCTTATCCAGGCACTGTATGACCAATGCCTCCTCCATGTCAGCCACACAGCTATGGGCCACTTTGAGCTTCAACTTCCTCATAAAATGGGAACTTAGAATGTGCTCTCTATAAAGCCTTCTGGCTCTTTCTGCCTTATTTTCCAGATTCTCAGCAAAGACGCAGGCACCATGCAGAGACAAGCTGGTTCTGTACTTATGTCATCACACACACACCCTGGGCCATCCTGGGTCGTGCTGCCTGCCCTGCCCTGACTCTGGACTTCAGGTTCAGGGAAGGATGGCCGTTCTCTGTGTCGATCATCACCACTCCAACCCCAGGCTCATCAGCTTTTCTCACATCCGGGTCAGGGGCCATGGACACAAAGCTGCAGCAGGCCCTCAAATACTGGTGCCTAAATCAGTCAGCAGGTAGTCTCCTGTCTGAAACCACCCTGGCTTGAACATCAGAGAAAAGTACCCCACGGATTCCCTCTCCAAGACCCCCTCTTCCATACTCCACACCTGACCCTTCTGCCTGGGACACTAGGAGGTTTAGTCCCATCAGCCTGGCTGTGGGACCCCGAGGCCTTGGGTCCTTGTCCTTCTAGCTGGTGCCTCTTCCAGGAAATGAGCTCCAGCTATGGGGGGCCCTCCACACCCCGCTTGTTTTAGACTCCATCGCAATCCACAGCTGCAGGCCTAACACCCTCCCACATGCAGCTCAGTTTTGCTGTCTCATGCTAACCACAGCCCCCACAAGGCTCTCCACCATCTATTCCCATCCCTCCCAGCACTCTGCTCTTTCTCCTGGGGAGCCTGCTGGTTGGCCGTGACTTTTCTGTGAACATGCAGCACTGACATGGACTGTGTTCATTCTCTGTTCCCAGTGCTGTAGTTGCCCATCTCTGAGAGCCACCCTCACATCCCCAGGAAGCCTGGCCCTGCTCCTTCCACCATACCTCACACCTTCCCGGAAGCACTCCCACTGGCCTCTGAGAAGAAGGGAGACTACCTACCCTTCCCCGAGTCACTCCACTGATTCAGATCTAGGCTCCTGCCTCCCAGCAACATCCGGGATGAGGTGGCTCCTGCTGTAGGTCGTGGTCACAACTCCAGATTGGACCTGCTCAGAAAACTGGACATGGCAGACAGCACTGGCCACTCCTGGTGGGGCACCTGGCTGAGCAATGACATCTCAGGTCCATTTCTCTTCATTGGGAAAAAAACCAAGACTAACAGAGTTAGTCTGTGCCCTGCTTGCCTGATACTGGCACCCACTCTCCACACGGAGTGGCAGCTGTGGGGAGCTGCATGTTAAGAAGCTCTTGGCTTGTACAGGGCAGAACTTTGTGCTCCTGAACATTTTCTACACCAGGGCCATTGATCTGTGTGTGGCTCTTTACCTCTAGAAGAAAGGAGGCCCTCAAGCCAACAAGATTCTCACTGCTTCCTCCTCCCCAGGCCTCATGGTGGGCGGACAAAAGGAAATTTCTGTGCCCAGGTGGGGGCGAACAGGCATCACTGAACTCTCTCCCCCTCACAGCCACTGGGATGAGGCACAGAGCAGCCATGACCTGGGCTGTGCTCACAGACAGACTCACTGTGGCAGTGGTGGGGTCGCCTGGGAAGGCCATCTGTCTGAGGCAGGGATGAGTTGGGCAAGCATTCTAGGGGGGACAAGAGGAGCAGAGGTGCTGGAGCGGGAACACCCTAAGTATGATCGAAGAGGAGCTCTCTGGTGTGTGAGGTGTGGGGTACTGGGGGCTGGAGACACTCCTCCAAGCAGGCCCAGATGCCAGGTGGGCTGGCTCAGCACTCCCACAAGTTCATCATTCTCAACATAAGGTCTCCAATAGCCTCAGACCAGTTCGGACTCTGACACTGTTCTGACAAGGTCATGAAGCCTGTGCCCAATCTACAAGGACCACCAGCAGGGTGAGAGCTGAATTCAAATCCTACATGCTCACCCTCCCCAGAAGCCCCAGGGCTGGAGTCTGTGCATCGGAGGATCAGCATATTGTACCAGCTGAACTGTGTCCCCCACAGTCACATGTTTACATCCTAACTCAGGACTTCAGAACATACGTGCATTGGCTTAATGGTCTGGATGGAGGTAATTAAGGGGCAGCAAGTTCACTGGGATGGGTCCTACCTCAGTATGACTGGTGCCCTACTAAGAGGTGAGGACTCAGAGAAGCACACAGTGGAGATGATGCGAACAGACAGCAGACAGCCACCACCACTGACATCCTGACCTCAAGCCTCTAGCCTCTGAAGTGTGAGATGAATGTCTGTTTTCACCACATCTGCGGTCCTGCTAAAGCTGGATTCTGGGCCCTCCGTGGCCACTTGGGGTCCAGGGAATGGAGACTCCTCTCCGCCCACTCCCAACTCACATCAGCCCTGGGCATTGTGTTCCTGGTGCACCTGCTCTCTGTCCAGGAGGATGGAGTCACTGAACCTGTCCACCAGCATCTCCATGGTCTCCTGAGTGGAGCTCTGCAAAGACAGGGCCAGTAGCCGAGCAGGAGGCATCGGAGGCCTGTCTGGGCAACTCCACAGGGGGATGGGGAGCACAGAGTCTGTCCCCCAAGTCAGCCAGAGGAGCCTTGGCAAATCCCTCCAGACAGGGAGGGAAGGGATTCCATGTGGGTGGAGGAGCATGGACCCCAGCATTCACCTTTACCCCTGGCAGTATGAGCTGGGATATGAATATGACCAAATTTCCAGGTGTCCAAGGCCTAACAACCTACTCATGCTCATGAAGGACCCCTGGACCTGCCTCCATCCTCAACACACACAGGGGACAGGGGCCGGGGTGTGGAGCTCCCCAGGGGGTCCCAGCTGTGGTCTGTCCTGGGCGGCCCCGTGTGACACCTCAGGCCAAATGGTCGAAGGTGTGGCAGGTGCGGCTGAGCCTATGTCCACGGTGACCAATGAGGCTCTCACTCTCCTGCACAATGGGAGTCACCTCAGAAGCTGCGCTAGCACCAGTGTCAGGCGTGTGAGATCACCCCTGCAGCACCCGTGCTGGGGGCACGTATGTCTGATGGGGGCCCTCTGCAAACCCCAGCACCCTCTTCTGCTCACACATCACGAGCCTGAATGTGGGTCACTCTAATCTGTATGGGAGTTCAGGAACTTTATGTGGGATTGTTGAACTGCCACCCCAGCTAAAACCCTCCCCTGGGGCCCCTCCCGGCCTCTGCAGCTCTGGCTTCAGGAGGCAGAGGGAGTACACTGCTCAGCTATGGGGGGCCTGGTGCATGAGGCTTCAGGAGACACTCTGACGACTGGAAGACCATGAAAGCAAGGTGGACTTACTCTGTCCCAGCAGTGATGAACGGCAAACAGTGACACAGTGCTGCTGCGAGGGCTCCAGCTCTCCTGACGCCTGACCTGGGACATCCAGCCATCCTCTGTCACTGGGGCGGCAGGACTATGGAATCTTGCAATTTATCAGCTCCTACAAGGCTGGCTGAACATAGCCAATTTAAGCTGGTGGAGGAGGCCGCTCGTGGTCTGTCTTGCATCCTGACCCCAGGCACAGAATGAATGCTGAGGTCATCCACACCTGTCAGTGTTGGCTGGGCCCCACTCCCTAGCTCCTGGGCTTCCCTTGGTCCTTAACAAAAAGCTTGTCAGTCAAGATTGGATTAAAGATGGCGGTGTGAGAGGTGAGACAGAGACATCCTCCTAAAACCACATATAAAATGAAATTATAATTAATACAACTAATCCTGAAAGAGCAACAGGAAAGGAGGCTGCACCAGACTGCATACACCTGGAGAAAAGAGCAGACCTCATGGAACAGGTAAAGTACCAAAGCCGTGACCCAGAAGTACCCAAGCCCTTCCCCTGCCCCAGCTCACCGGCAGGAGGAAGAGAAACAGAGTGGGGAGGGAGTGGAAGCCTGGGACTGCTGAACACCTAGCACTGGAGATCTGCTCTAGGAGCACAAACCTACATTGTATGGTGCTCTGGTGATTAGTGGGGTTGGAAAGCTAAGACAGGCGGAATACCTGGAGAGACAGAGATCCCAGCTGCTGTGGAAAACAGGAATTCATATCCAGATGATCTGGGCGGGCAGTCTGAGAGACTTCCTAACAGCGAGAGGGTTACTAAAGGGGCAAGGACTGCACAGAGCTTACTGCTCAGGAGAAAGGACAGGTAGACAAAATTGTCCAGGTGCACTCTGCCAGCAGGTTGGGAAATTAAATGACCATCAGGTATTCCATCCCCCTGGCTGGCTATGCAGCTCCAAGGCCCCCCACCATGAAATGCAGCCTGCTGTGTCTTCCTCCAGGCTAGCCTGCACCTGGCTTGCAAATCGGGAGTCCCTGCCCTGGCATCACGCCAGCCAGAGGGAAGCCCTGCCTTCGGCAGCTACAAACACAAAGCATAGAGGTTTACACCTGTGTGTTTGGCCCACTGGTTCTGGCAGTGGAGACATGCATAAAAACTGGGAAACAGGAAACAACTCTTTCCTCCCCCCAGGCACCAGCACCACTCCCCTGCGACCCCCGACATCGCTCCAGGGGCTGAGCAGCTCCAGAAAGTAGAACTTCTGGACACTAGAGGGCACAACATACAAATATGGAACTTCAAAGGAACCTGGTTCAAGGCAAAATCTTAACACCAGAGAAAGGACTGAGTGAGACTGAATTAATAAATCTTCCTGAAAGATATTTCAAAATAAAAATCATAAACATGCTCATGGAGGTACAGAAAAATATTCAAGATCTCAGGAACAAACTTAGGACAGAGATCCAATCATTGAAGAGCACAACGGAGGGTATTAAAAGTAGATAGATACGGCGGAGGAGACAATAAATGAAACAGAAACTGGGGAAGAGGAATACAAAGAAGCTGAGGCACATAGAGAAAAAAGGATCTCTAGGAATGAAAGACTACTGAGAGAAATGTGTGACCAATCCAAACGAAACAATATTTGAATTATAGGGGTATCAGAAGAAGAAGAGAAAGAAAAAGGGATAGAAAGTGTGGAAGTAAATGCTGAAAACGTCCCAAGTCTGGAGAAGGAGATAGTCTCTCAGGCCATGGAACTGCACAGGTCTCCCAACACAAGGGACAAAATGACAAAACCAAGTCATATAGTAATTAAAATGGCAAAGAGCAAGGATAAGGACACACTGTTAAAAGCAGCTAGAGAGAGAACTAAGATCACATACAAATGAAAACCCATCAGGCTACCATCAGATTTCTCAGCAGAAACCTTACAGGCCAGAAGGGAGTAGCATGCTATATTTAATGCAATGAAGTAGAAGGGCCTTGAACCAAGAATACTCTACCAGAAAAGTTATTTAAATTTGAAGGAGGGATTAAACAATTTTCAGATAAGTAAAAGCTGAGATAATTCACCTCCCACAAACCACCTCTACAATGCATTTTGGAGGGAGTGCTATACACGGAAGTGTTCCTAAGGTTAAATAACTGTTACCAGAGGTAATAAAAAGGGATAGACAAAGAGTACAGAATATGATACCTAATACATAAAGAATGGAGGATGAGAAAAGGAGGGGAGAAAAAGGACTTTTAGATTGTGTTTGTAATAGCATACTAAATGAGTTAAGTTTGACTCTTAGATAGTAAGGAAGTTAAACTTGAACCTTTGGTAACCACGAATCTAAAGCCTGCAATGGCAATAAGTACTTACATATCCATAATCACCCTAAATGTAAATGGACTGAATGCACCAATCAAAAGGCATAGAGTCACTGAATGGATAAAAAAACAAGACCCATCTATACGCTGCCTACAAGAGACTCACTTTAAGCCCAAAGACATATACAGACTAAAAGTGAAGGGATGGGAAAAGATATTTCATGCACTAATAGGGAGAAAAAAGCAGGAGTTGTAGTACTTGTATGAGACAAAATAGACTTCAAAACAAGGAAAGTCACAGGAGACAAAGAAGGACATTACATAATGATAAAAGGGTAAATCCAACAAGAAGATATAACCATTATAAATATCTATGCACCAAACACAGGAGCACCAACATATGTGAAACAAATATTAACAGAATTAAAAGGAGAAATAGAATGCAATGCATTCATTCTAGGAGACTTCAACACTCCACTCACTCTGAAGGACAGATCAAACAGACAGAAAATAAGTAAGGAGACAGAGGCACTGAACAACACAATAGAACAGGTGGACCTAACAGACATCTACAGAACTGTTCACACAAAAGCAGCAGGATACACATTCTTGTCAAGTTCACATGGAACATTTTCAAGAGTAGATCATATACTAGGCCACAAAAAGAGCCTCAGTAAATTCAGAAGATTGAAATTGTGCCAACCAGCTTCTCAGACCACAAGGGTATGAAACTAGATATAAATTATGCAAAGAAAATGTAAAAGCCTACAAACACATGGAAATTTAACTAAATGCTCCTAAATAATCAATGGATCAATGACCAAATAAAAACAGAGATCAAGCAATATATGGAGACAAATGACAGCAATAATTCAACAACTCAAAACCTGTGAGATGCAGCAAAGGCGGTACTAAGAGGGAAGTATATTGCAATACAGGCCTACCTCAGGAAAGAAGAACAATCCCATAGGAACAGTCTAAACTCACAATTAACAAAACTAGAAAAAAAAGAACAAATGAGGCCCAAAGTCAGTAGAAGGAGGGACATAATAAAGATTAGAGCATAAATAAATAAAATCGAGAAGAATAAAACAATAGAAAGAATCAAAGAAAGCAGGACCTGGTTCTTTGAGAAAATAAACAAAATAGACAACCCCCTAGACAGATTTATCAAGAAAGAAAGAGAGTCTACACATATAAACAGAATCATAAATGAGAAAGGAAAAATCACAACGGACACCACAGAAATACAAAGAATTATTAGAGATTACTATGAAAAATTACATGCTAACAAACTGGATAAACTAGAAGAAATGGACAATGTTCTAGAAAAATACAGCCTTCCAAGGCTGACCCAGAAAGAAACAGAAAATCTGAAAAGACCAATTACTAGCAACGAAATGGAATTTGGTAATCAAAAAACTACCCAAGAACTAAACCCTTGGACCAGATGGCTTCATTGCTGAATTTTATCAAACATTTAGTGAAGATCTAATATCCTTCCTCCTTAAAGTTTTCCAAAAAGTAGAAGAGGAAGGAATACTTTCAAACTCATTCTATGAGGTCAGCATCACCCTAATATCAAAACCAGGCAAAGACACCACAAAAAAAGAAAATTACAGACCAATATCCCTGATGAAAATAGACGCAAAAATACTCAACAAAAGATTAGCAAACTGAATTCAAAAATATATAAAAAAGATCACCCATTATGATCAAGTAGGATTTATTCCAGGGATACAGGGATGGTACAATACTCCAAAATCCATCAACATCATACATCACATCAACAAAAAGAAGGACAAAAACCACATGATCATCTCCATAGATGCTGAAAAAGCATTCGACAAAATTCAACATTCATTCATGATAAAAACACTCAACAAAATGGGTGTAGAAGGCAAGTCCCTCAACATAATAAAGGCCATATATGACAAATGCACAGCCAACATTATACTTAACAGTGAGAAGCTGAAAGCTTTCCCTTTAAGATCAGGAACAAGAGAAGGATGCCCACTCTCTTCACTTCTATTCAACATAATTCTGGAGGTCCTAGCCATGGCATCAGACAACACAAAGAAATAAAAGGCATCCAGATTTGTAAAGAAGTTAAACTGTCAGTTTGCATATGACATTATATTGTACATAAAAAACCCTAAAGAATCCACTCCAAAACTACTAGATCTAATATCTGAATTTTGCAACACTGCAGGATACAAAATTAGTACACAGAAATCTGTTGCACTCCTATACACTAATGATGAACTAACAGAAAGGGAAATCAGGAAAATAATTCCATTCATAAATGCATCAAAAAGAATAAAATACCTAGGAATAAACCTAATGGAGGAATTGAAAGACCTATACACTGAAAACTACAAGACACTCATGAGAGAAATTAGAGAAGATACCAATAAATGGAAACACATTCCATGCTCATGGATAGGAAGAATTAATACTGTCAAAATGGCCATCCTGCCTAAAGTAATCTACAGATTCAATGCTATCCCTATCAAAATACCAACAGCATTCTTAAGCAAACTAGAGAAAATAATTCTAAAATTCATATGTAACCACAAAAGACCATGAATAGCCAAAGCAACCCTGAGAAGGAAGAATAAAGCTGGGGGGATTATGCTCCCTGACTTCAAGCTCTACTACAAAGCCACAGTAATCAAGACAGTTTGGTACTGGCATAAGAACAGACCCCTAGACTGATGGAACACACTAGAGGGCCCAGATATAAACCCAAGTATATATGGTCAATTAATATATGATAAAGGAGCCATGGACATACAATGGGGAAATGACAGCCTCTTAAACAACTGGTGTTGGCAAAACTGACCAGCTACATGCAAGAGAATGAAACTGGATTATTGTCTATCCTCATACACAAAAGTAAACTTGAAACGGATCAAAGTCCTGAATGTAAGTCATGAAACCATAAAAGTCTTAGAAGAAAACATTGGGAAAAATCTCCTGAATATAAACATGAGCATTTTTTTTCTGAATGCACCTCCTTAAGCAAGGGAAACAAAATAAAAATGAACAAATGGACTACAACAAACTTAACAGCTTCTCTACAACAAAGGACACTACCAACAGAACAAAAAGGCATCCTACAGTGTGGGAGAATATATTTGTAAATGACGTATATGACAAGGGGTTAACATCCAAAATATATAAAGAACTCACATGTCTCAACACCCAAAAAGCAAATAACCTGATTAAAAAATGGGTGGAGGATATGAACAGCCAATTCTCCAAAGAAGAAATTCAGATGGCCAACAGGCACATGAAAAGATGCTCCACATCACTAATTATCAGGGAAATGCAAATAAAAACCACAATGAGATATCACCTCACACCAGTTAGGATGGCCAGTAAGACTAAGAACATCAAATGCTGATGAGGATGTGGAGAAAGGGAAACCCTCCTACACTGCTGGTGGGAATATAAGCTAATTCAAGCATTGTGGAAAGCAATATGGAGGTTCCTGAAAAAACTAAAAATAGAAATACCATTTGACCCGGGAATTCCACTCCTAGGAATTTACCCAAAGAATATAATTTCTCAGATTCAAAAAGACATATGCATCCCTATATTTATTGCAGCACTATTTACAATAGCTAAGATATGGAGGCAACCTAAGTGTCTATCATTAGATGAATGAATAAAGAAGATGTGGTACATATACACAATGGAATACTATTCAGCCATAAGAAAGAAACAAATTCTACAATTTGCAACAACATGGATGGAGCTGGAGGATATTATGCTCAGTGAAATAAGCCAGGCAGAGAAAGACAAGTACCAAATGATTTCCCTTGTCTGTGGAGTATAACAACAAAGCAAAACGGAAGGAACAAAACAGAAATAGACTGACAGACTCCAAGAAGGGGCTAGAGCTTACCAAAGGGGAGGGGTGGGCAAGAGCGGGTGGGGAGGGAGGGAGAAGGGGAAGGGCATTCAGGGGTATTATGATTGGCACACATGGTGTGGGGGTTATGAGGGGGAAGACAGTGTAGCACAGAGAAGGCAAATAGTGACTCTGTGGCATCTTACTACATTGATGGGCAGTGACTCCAATGGGGCTTGGGGGGCACATGATAACAGGGGTGAATGTAGCAACCACATTGTTTTTTCATGTGAAACCTTCATAACAGTGTATATCAATTATGTCTTAATAAAAAAAAAGCTTGTCAATCAAATACAGGCGCATGATGTGGACCTAACAGCAGAAAGATACAAGCTAAGAAGCGTGGGACTATCAGCTGTGAACTGATAAATAGCATCTCTAACATTTAAATACAAATGTCTGCCACCATGGGCTGTCCTTTCTGGAAATCACACCGGGGACTGAGTGACGTCACAGACTTGCTTTTGCTCATTCCCTGCCCCACCCAACCCTACCTTCGTCCCTGTGAGATGTTACAGATCCTCCCTCTTCCCTCCTGCAGGATCGGTTTCCCTGGCTGTCCTGAGATGGGGAGGCCATATGCCAGCGGCCCTGGCAGAGCCATCAAGATCTGTATAGCTGCTCCTCACCCCATGTAACTTCCTCCCTACAACTGTTTCTCCCATGAGGAGAGAGGTTTAGCATGAAGCAGGCATGTGCTGTGTCTCTGCCAGGGTGGAGGTGCATCACATCAAGGACGGTGCACACAACACCCAGCCACCTGTCTTGGTGGTAAGGACAGGGGTCTGTGCTCAGCCACCTCCTGCCTCCCGTCATCCTGTCCCTCTTTCATAAGGGCCCTTTTAATTAAGTCTCTCTGTTCATGCCCAAATGCTCCCACCATTCAGGTGATGCTGGAGCCAGAATCTGGGGCTACAGCAGGTGGCTGGGCCTTCCTCTGCAACAAAGGGTTTTCATCACAATTTTCTTCTGAAAGCATTTCCTGAAGTACTTTTTTAGAAGCGAGTGGAATGGTGAAGAAAGAGCTGAGAAGTAAAAATCCATGTGGATTTCAGAGACATCGTCCATCATCCCCAGGTAATATGGGTGAGAAACTGCGCTTTAAGGCCCTGCCAGGCCAAACACCCTCTGTCCCAAAGGCAGAGCAGCCAGGGTTCCAGGTCTAGTGCTTCCTGTGGTTTCACTCCTCTGTGAATACCTAATTTTAAGATTAAGGCCCAGAAAAGGGACTTATGCTATCACTAAGGGTCCGTGTTCTGTGCTGGCGCTCTTTTGCTCATGTCAGCTCAGAAAGACCTTCTGAGTGTTCCCCCTCCCCCTCCCACATGCTGTGCCTCTGTCTCCACAGGCCAAGAGGTGTCCTTATGGCCCATGAGCACTCACTGCTCCTCGGGATTGTTGCCAGGCTGGGAGAAAGTGAAGCAAGATGTGAGAGCAGCCCCACACCTGGAGAGAAAGCACAAGTACCAATTTGGAGAGAGGGGCATTATTTTTTAGTTGCAAGTGTATTCATAATTAAGACAAGGGAGGGGTGCACGAGGGCGCCGGCACGTTCCTGACGAAAGTCTCCTGAGCTTGGCTCCCTGGTCTCCAGTCCTCCCCCCCAAACAGTATGAAGAATATGGTGCAAGTAGACCAGGCAGGCCTGGGAGTCTGCATTTCTCACAAGCCCTGAACCACCTGGAGGGGAGATCAGCAGGACTGGGCTCCTGAGGGACTGTACACAGTTGTGAGGAGGGGGCCCCGGGGCTAGTTTCAACCTCCCTTCCTGACCACCTGATGTGGCTGTGGGGTGAGCTGAAGCCATGTGGGCCCTGTATAGAGAGGACAACCTGCAGGCCCCTCCACACTGGCTGTGTTGGGCTTTTTATGTTCATACAGCAACCTCAACAGATAGATGGGGCCACTATCAGACCATGTGAAGAAAGGCTAAAACATAAACTGCAATTCTTCTAAAAATCATTATTTTGGGGGATGTGTCCATTATTCAACTAGATTAAAACAAATGATTTTACATAATAGCTCAAACGCCCCCATCCTCAAGGTGGATGCAGAAGGCCAGTGACGCTAGCACCATCGTCCCTGTGGTGCCTGGGGTCAGGGTGTGGGAATGGTCAGGTCATCCGCTCACTGGAGATTGGACATGCAGTGCTGCGGAGAGTGGCCATCACCCTGCCACATGTCCATGGAGCCCCCTGACCTGCCTCAGGGGAGTCCATCACCCATCCCAGGTGCATGAGAAAACAGAGCACCCCCTTTCCTGTGTGGGTTCATGTAGGGCCAGATTTCCTGACCCCTTCACCTCTGAGAGATCACCTGTCAGGGATCCGTCTCCCCTCAGGCTGAGCCCTGGAGGGCAGCCCGTTCCTCTTCCCTATGAAGCTGAATAGAGCAGGGTGATCCCTCCCCCTGGTTCCTCCGGTTCAGGCTGTGGCTTTCAGGTGGGAAGGCCTATGAAGGCGTGAGGAGAGGGAACCAGTGCCACCCCATGACAGGATCCTGCTGCGGGGTGGGTCTGTGGATGGGGAGACGGGTGCCAGTGAGGCGGCTACAAAATACCCCAGGAGGCGGGGCTACCCTCTGGACCAGGGTGGGTGGGGGTCCTGGAAATGAGTGAGTTTTGATGGGGGGCAGGGTGGAAGGAACCCTGGAGACCCTGATCAGAGGGAATGGGGAGCAGCTTCTGATGCCTGGAAGCCTCGTGGACTTTACAGCACTCAGGGGGAGTCAGAAGCCAAGGGGCCCCAAGAACTGTGGTTCCCCATATAACAGGATCGACTGAAGGCTCTTGACAAGACTCATCAGGGGCAGAACCCCCCTACCAAGTCTTTGGCCAGATTCCATGGTGGAGGGGTAGGTGGGGCGGGAAGGTAACATTTCATTCCGGGAGGGGAGGACTGGCCCTCACATGTTTGGGCAGAGATGGAAAAGTTCAACAGGTATTTGGGACTGAATTCTGTCCTCTCCAAATTCCTAGTACCTCAGAATGTGCCTACATTTGGACAAAGGGCCTTGAAAGTGGCAATTAAGGCCAAATGAAAGGAAGGGTGGGCTTCATCCAGTCTGACTGGCATCCTTAGAAGAAGAGACACATAGATAAGGCCTGGGGAGGGCCCAGTGAGACAGGACTACATGCCAGCCAAACAGAGAGGCTCTGAGTGAAACCAACCCGGCTGACACTTTGTCTTAGACTGTCAGCCTCCAGAGTTGTGAGAAAGTATTTTTCTGTTGTTCTGGCCACCCAGCCTGGGGTTTGACAACCCAAGCAAACTAATACAAAAGGAGAAATGGAAGAGAGACTCCCATAACAAGTGTTTAGTGAGCTCAGGAGTGGAGAAGGATTTGGGCCAGGGCTCACCAGCTCACTTGCAAAGAGCCAGTGACTGAAAGTCTCCCCAAAGCAGAGCACAGCTCTCAGAGCCTCACTCCCAGGAGTTTCCTGAAGAAGCTGGAGGTGGACTGTGCTCCAGGCCTGGGCATCTCTTCCAAAAGTGGGATGAGGTCAGAGTATAGAGGGAAGCATGTTCTCCACAACAGGCCTGGGGCCAGCACCTCGGAGCCTGGCTGCTCTCCTGGGTTGGGGGAGCAAAGCCAGGCCCTGGTTCAGGAATGGGGAGGGAGAGCAGGACAGGGAGGGGACATCAGAGGCGGTGCTGGTGGGAGGGCACTGGGGGCCAGGCCAGGGTCTCACGAACACTGACAGCCACTAATTTGACAGAAATGAGGTTTTTGGGTCAGGCAGCTCTGAGTTGAAATCCCGTCCCTGGACCTTCAAGGTGCCAAGAAGCAAGTCGCAGGTAGTGACTGTCCACCTGCAGGTAGTAAAGAGAGAGACTCCATTCCTGATGTAAGGCACTGACAGCTGCAGCCTCTCGCCTCCCACTTCTACTCCACATGGGCAGATCTAGAAGAGAGCTGAGATGCTCCTCCCTCAGCACCAGCAGGAAGTTCAACCACATAAACCCCTTCCACATAAGAAGCCCTCACTCTGACCCCAAGTTCCAGTCAAGAGGGGCCAAAGCCACTGCCTCTCTTCCCTGGGACTCTCAGGACAGACCAGGAGCCCTGCTCCTGGGGCATCTGCTGCCGTCTCCTGTGTGGACGATCAACTTTATCTCACATGCGCTCACGTCTATGTGTCCACTGCCCCACATCACTGTAAATCCCTGGCCAGGGCTGCCCAACTTCCAACAAGAGACACTGGACACCCAAATAAAAAGCCGCAACAGCCAGTGGCCTCTTCATTGCACACCCCAGCCCCACCCACTCCATGCTGTCTCTGTCTAGGGACAAGTCAGCCCCGTGTACTAGTCCTAGAGCTCTGTGAGGACACCTCCATGTGCCCAGGTCCTGGGGACTCTCTATTCCACAACACAGGATGCTCAGGGTCTCATGGGAAGAGTTTTCTCTCACCCTGGGTCCCAGGACACAAGGAAGAGCTGGCAAGAGGCCCCACTGCAGCACAGACATTGTCTGGACTGATGTTGACCTGTATTTCCAGCCCTCCTCCCTTCATTCCTGGCCAGCCCCTCCAATGAAGGCAGGAAGGCCCTGATCCCAGACACCCGAGAGGCCAGAGGTACAATGTTCCCACAGCACTTGCATAATGTCAGCAGATCTGTGCTTCTGAAATGGGAAATAGAGAAATAGATGATACCTCCTTCTGTCAATGGCTTCCCTACTAGCTTCCCTTTTTCCCCAGGAGCAAATAGGCAGAACCTCCTCCAGGCAGTGGGAGATGTTATTTCCATCAGTCTGGAAAAGGCCCTCCAGTGTGAAAAGCAGGAAATCAGTGAAGTGCCAGTCAAGCAGGGAAGGAGTCATGTCTGCAGGAGGTCACTGAGGAGGGGCTGGGACTCCTGGTGGCAAAGGGCCACCTGCTCATGCTAACTCAGGAGGTCCCCAGTCATACATCACAGGGCTCGGGCCTGCTCTCTGGCATTAGGGGGCTCCTAGCTGGATGGGTAGACCAGACTCCTTGTGTTTTAGGAAGAGGAGCTAACAGGTTCTCTGGCAGGCCTGGATTATAGGCTCCATGCTGGAACCCCAGAGATGCCCCCAGAACAACACTGCTGAACTGATAAAACTTAAATTTCAATTAAGAAAATTGGAGTATGTCCAGCAAGAGTCAGCCTGCCTTCCCATGTGGGTGGTGAACCACAGCTGGACACAAGATGAGGGGGAGGATGGACCCCATGGGGACTCTGGGGTGACAGGTGTCCCATCCTTGGGCATATGTCTTGGTAGGGGCCACATCATGCACGAGTTCAGGTGGTCTATTTTCACCACCACTATAACCTGAACTCAGCACCAGCTCTGTATGGAGAGACGTTCCAGCTTGCTCCTCCTGGAAAGCCACATGGAGATGCAGCCAGGAGGCTACAGGGACACAGGAGAGCACAGGCAGCTGATGACCTTGGACATTTCACCCCAATCCTCTCAAGCCTGTGGGTAAGCTTGGGACTTGTATCCTGATTTCAGTGACTGGACTCCCAGCACATTTTCCTCACAATCCACGGACATATTCTGTTTTCTGACAGTGTGTCCTACCAGCGTAGGTTGTTGGCAGGTCCCCACATTTTAAAGGACAGAAAGTTCAGGGCGTTATACCCAGAAGAGGCCAGAAAATGGCTGGCGTGAGTGGGGAGTGCAGGGCAGGGAATGATGTAGACACAGCAGACACAAAGCAGGAGAAACGGAGGAAAGGGTGAAGGTCAAAGACTTGTCACCACTGGGATCTACAGGGACTTGCCAGTCTGGGAACCAATAACCGAGATGAAGAAACACCAGTGAAGTAAAGAGTGCAAACTGGACGAGAGAAGCCAAAGGAGAGACTGCCCTGGACTTCCACCACCAAGCTGGATGCCAGAGTTACCCACTGGGGGAGAAAGGACTTCCCATCATGGAGAGCCCCCTGACCTTACAGCGAATGTTCACAATACAGAGCATATTGAAGGTGGACGTTCAGGACAATCTTGGACAAGCGAATCATGACTGGTTTACATCACCAACTGACTACATGGCAGTATGTTTTTGGCCAAAACAGGAAAATAGAGAATACTTGATTTAATTCTTGCAATATGAAGAACTATCTGGATAATAACAAGTGACATTTTTTATGAAATAATTCTTCCAGAAGAATTAAAAATGAAAGTCCTCTCATGGTGACAGATTAGGTAATTTAGTATTGTTAAGATGGCAATACTCTCCCAATATGATGTAACAATTCAACAAATGCCTTACTAAAAATTCAGCCACCCTTGTTTGCACAAATTGACAAGCAGAACCTGAAATTCATAAGGATATGCTAGTGACCCAGAGCAGCCAACTTCATCTTGATAAAGAAAATACTTTGAAGTCACTCTTCCTGACTTCAAAACTTAATACTAAGGTACAGTAACCAGGACAGTGTGGAAACAGCATAAGGATGGACATGTGTTTCCAGGGAACATAACCAAGACTCCAAACATAAACTCTTACTGTTGTGGTCAACGGCTGGCCAAGGCTTCCAAGTTAATTCAACAGAGAAGAATAGTGTTTTCTCCAACCAAACACGCACAGGCAAATGATGAAGTGCAGTTACATCTCACAGCATATGAAACACTAACTCAAAACAGACAAAAATTAAATGTGTAAAGCTTAAAGCAATAAAACTTATAGAAGAGACAGAATTACACACTTATGACATGGAGACAGGGAATGGTTCTTTAGCTGACACCAAAATCACAGAGAAATAGGCAAATGGGACTTCATCAAAATTTAAAATTTTTACACTTCAAAGAACATGATTAAGAAAGTAAAAAGTCAGCAGAATGACAGAACATATCTGAAAATCATGCCTGATGAAGAAGTGTATCCAGAATATAACACAAGCTCTTACTATTCAGAAACAAAAAGCCAAATGACGCATCACTAAGTGGGCAAAGAATTTAAAGACACTTGCCCAAAGATGAGATACAGAAAATAAATACGTAAACAAATAAAATGATTGACATATTTGGTCATGAGGGAAATGCAAATCAAAATCACAATGACATAGTTCACACCCAGTTGTACAAGAACCTCCACAGCAGAATTATTTATCAATAGCCCCAAACTGTATACAACCTAAATGTCCACAACTGATGAATGGGTGTTGAGGGGGCTGCAGCCCATGGACAGTGATGACAGGGGCAGGAATGCCAGGCACTCACCTCAGCCATGGTACTTGTGGCAAATACCCAGACATTTCCCCAGCTGGAATCAATGCTGAGGCTGGGCCAGCCCTCGTGGTTCTCATGATTACAGGACACACCTCAGCACAAACTGTCAGGGGACTTCAGAGAACAAGACTTTTTACCCACATGTCCTGGAAGACACACAGCACAGCCAGGGTCAGACAGTGAGCTCGTGGGAAGAGAAAGAGGGAGGTGTGGCCCTGGGGCTCTGCCTTTATAAGGGCTGAAGGGCAGATTGTCTAAGTTTTCATGGGTTCACTTTATTGATGAATTGCAAGCATAAAAACAGGAATTAAAGTGCAGGAAGGGAGAAGAGGGGTCACTCAAGAGCTCAGTTTTCTAGGGTAACCAGCACTCTAAAAGGGGAATGTCACGGGTGCAGGTGGCCTGGTTCCTTACCTAGTTGTTCTGCTAGCAGCTCTGTCAACGGCCAGCGGTATGTTTAGCCACATGGAAGCCTCAGCAATCAAAAGCTTAATGTCAGGCACTGACACTATAATGGTAAACAAAATATGGCCTATCCATGCAATGGAATATTACTGTCAATAAAGAAATGGAGTTCTGACACACACTACAACATGGGTGAGCCTTGAAGACCTTACACTAAAGGAAAGAAGCCACAAATGACCACACATTATATGATTCCATTTATATAAAATACCAGAATAGGCTAATCCAGATACAAAAAGTAGAAGAGTGGGTGTGAAGGTGTGGGGGAAAGGGCAAGTGGGGGACTGCTAATAGCTCTGCAGTTTCTTTTTTGGGCGATGGAAAATTTCTGGAATTAGATAGCAGTGATGTTTGCACAACCTTGTAAATATACGTATTTTTCAGTGGGAAAACCTGTTACATGAACTTTCTTAAAATATTACAAGTAAAACAAAGAAATGAAAAGACAAACAAAACCACTGGCCCTGAACTTAACAGGTACGTGACCGTCATCAGAGTACTGCAGATTCAGACAGGTGTACACTTTACTGGCTCCAAGGGGAACGACAGATCACCAGGAGCACACATGCGCATTTTAAGAAACTGGGTTCAGGGTGTATGCAGTTTTATGCTTTAGGTTTTCTTCCTTCAACATTATGTTTTGAATATTTTCCACGTCCTTAGAAAATCAAATATAGTTTAAAAACTAAAGATAATGGTTGAAAAGTCTTGATACATTCAGACACAGCATTACACTCAGCCATTAGAAACTCAGATGAATCTATGGGTCCTCAGAAATATTTCCGCATATGCTTAAAAGGCAAAATGGTAAAGGATAATTGTGAAAGTTAAAACAAGGAAATTTTATTTTTTAACAAGCATTTACCTAATGTTTAATATACTCCAAGCACTATTTGAAATCCTTTACAAATAATGATTCAGTTTATCTAGTTTTCATCATTTTACAAATGAGGAAACTGAGGCGCAAGGTGATTCGTTACTCCCTTGAGGTTAGTGGCAGGAGCAGGATCTGGGCACCTCAGCTACAGTGTTCCTGCTCCCTCTTCACCCCATGCAGCCCATCATGTCCAAACAATGATATTCTAGGCATAGAATCTTGTGGAAGGTCACACTAGAAACTGTAGGCAGTGGTCTCCTGGAGGGTAGAGACAGAAGGGCTGAGGGTGGGGAGGGGATTTTTTATTTTCTTTGTTTCTGTGCTGGTTAAATTTACAAAGTGCACTTAATATAGATGAAATAAATATAAATCCAAAATAAAATATGGAAAAACTAAGGTATGCCAATATGGAAATAAGAATTGAAGAATTAAAGATTACAAATAAAACATGAAAAAGATTATAAAATGTACACAGATCATTTAACCAAATATTTGTAAAAATCTCACTATTTATGAACAAATAATGACAGTGAAGCAAAAACTTACATGATAAGTTAATAAATATAATAAATACCCTGGCCACAGGGTTCCATTCACCATGTAAAATATCCAGTTAAATGGTTTCAACAAATGTTTTCTATAAATATGTTTAAAACTACTTTAAAAATGTTTTAACTTGTAAAACAACTACTGTACAAATCACAAATATGAAGGTTAAGTTGAAAAAAAAGCATATAGGTTTGTGAACTTGAAAATACTTTGAAATTTTGGAGACTTAGAGTTCCAAAATACATATCACACGCATGCTTAGAACTATACACATAATCTGAATCACCAAGTAAACCACAGCACATCCTCTGAAGTCCCTAAATCTGCTTAAACCCGCCTTGGCCCTGCGCCCAGGCGCCCGCAGTCCCAGCACCGCCCCGTCGTCCGCCGCCGTCTCCCGTCTGCGCGTCTCCAGGGCCTGTCCTCACCCCCACGCCGCCCTCAGAGAGCCGGCTCACAGCGCGGCCCGGGCGCCCAAGGCCAGACTTCCTGAGGCGGGGCTCAGGCCGGGAGGACCCGAGGCGCCCAGGAGACGCTGCGCGGGTCACACGGAGCCCCGGACTTACCACCCTGGAAGGTCCTCGCCTAGGCGCGCGAGGAACGCGGGAGCCGGGAGGAGGTGCTCAGCGCAGGCGCGTCCGCTCCCGCCCCTGTCCCGCCTTACTGCGCATGCGCAGCAGCTTGCGCGTCTCCAGCACTATAGTCCCGAATAGCCCCTCAGGGAAAAGGCGGAAAGGACTCCTTTGCCCCCACCCAGGCCAGACCTTGCGCAGGCGCTCCGTAGTTCCTGCAAAATCCTGTCCCTCTCCTTCTGTCAGGCCAACTCCTGTGGACATGACGCTGGGCTTCTGGACCACGGGGCTCTTTTTGCCTCCTTTCACTCCCAACACTGTATCGATCTCCATGCACAATCTCGGCTGGACAGGAATCTGGAAGACACACACACCCCCTACCAACCTGGTGCACCCGCCCTTGGCTGGACCCCAGATCTAGCCTTGAAGTCAGACATATACCCAATCCCTCCAATGGAAATCAAAACATGTGAGATTTATGGTTCTGCCTGGATTTCCACAGACCAAACCATCATATATTCCACCCTGTTCTGAGAGACCCTCCAGATGGACCCAGAGACCATCCACTTTCCCAGTTGTTTCTGTGGTCCATCATCTTGAAGAGGATATGGAAGGTCCCCCATTGCCATGAGGGACTCACATGCGGTGTAAGGTGTAAGGGACCTGCAAATGATATCTAGTGTGACTGCCTGACTCCAAGTAGATTGGAAACCCAAGAAATGCCTGCTTCATTCACTCAGTTATGAGTATATCAAAAAGTGTCTGAATATATGAGTGCTTAATATATGTATTTTTTATGAATAAACTCCAACTAGAAACTTCCCTGGTATCTGAATGTGCCTGAGGTCCCTCTGCTGTCCCCAGAGATCCCTATAATGGCTACAAGGTAAGAACTAGGATCAATTAGATTCAATCTCAAATTCCCATTAAAAATTGTAAAAAAGGTCATTCTCTATGTGCTTTTCCAAGAGGGAGTATTTGAATCTATCCAACAGTTTCTCCATGATCTCTGATGGATCTCTGCAGTGTCCAATAGCTGGACCAGAAAGATTCATGGGCCTGACTGGACATCACCACAATAATAAACATCCATCACAAGTTATGAAAACTATATCAAGCACAGAGGGGCATCTGCATAGATGTCCAGTCTGAGGATAGTGAGATGGTACCTTGAGGGTCAAGATTAACATGTGCACAGAGGATCTTGGTCCCAAGCACTCATATTTCCACCCTGCCTGCCATTACCTGGGTTATGATCATGACAGATACTCCTGGATTCCAACAACTAAAAACATGTACCTGCTCAAGAAGTGACCCCCTCATTCCTGGTCTTCATTCTGTCATTCCCCCTCCACACACATGGGGATGGGCAAGAGGGTTTTTGCTATGTATGTATATTTGTTCTTAGCCTGTCTTGCATTGCCATTTGTTACCCCAGGGTGATTCATGAAATATGGCAAGAAGCTTTGGAGGTGAGTGATGAGCCATTGTCTACAGTGACCCTTGGGGTACTCTCGAGGCCAGAGCCTCATAAATTGAGGGCACAAGAAAACATCTTGCATTTTTGAGCATCTCCAGTCAAATGAGCTGGAAAGAGACTGTTTATTCAAAGTAGGTGCCTGGTTATCAGTGTTCTAAGGTGTTCTGGTGTCCGTCACCAAGGAACTGAACTCACTTATGCAAACTTCCCTTACCGTGATCCTTTTCTCAATCAGATCTACCCAGAGCTCCCAGAACCTTTGAACACTCATTCTCTTTACCATGTTATTTCTATAACTACAAAATTATCCAAAAGACTTGCTACAGCTCCCTGGGAATATAATTAGGATTTAATCCTTAGGAGACACAACTTAGACCTCTTTATTCTAATTACTTCCCTGTCCAGGAAAATTCACTATGACTTTCAGGGCTGCCCAGTCTGCCAAGCTGCACAATAAGTCCAAGCTAGAAATTAGTTCCCTGTGGCTTCACCAGGTATACATAAGGCAATACCTGCACATGTGCACTGGTGCCACAAGTGTTTGGTGCTGGCGCTCCCAGCTATGTCAGTTCCATCTTTGCAGCCTCTGCAAATTTCTGCAACATACTTTTCACACATAATCATCCTGAATTTTATCTGGTCCCACTTAGCTATAACAGAATTTAGGAACATTGTCTTTCAGTCTGTTGAATTGCCATCTAAAATAAGACTGGGTCTCCTCGACATTAATGGAGAATAAAAACAGTGAAAACTTCCACTGCTGTTTCCTTTCAGTAACCTTCAGGTTAAAGAGGATGAAATGATGCTATTTTCAGATGAACTGAGCATTTATTTACCTTCCACAGATCCCCTTTCTTCCTATGTTTAATTTAAAGAGAGAAAAAATATCTTGCTTTCAACCAGAATTTAGGGGTGGGCCACCTGTCCTCTGTTCCCAGAAGAGTGTTCAGAAACATTTTGCTATTTTTCACCTGCTTGGACCTAGTATGTAAATGTGAGCCAATTTATTCTCTTCCTCATGGAGTGGAGAGCATCTGGAAATGCCTTTTAGGCAAAAAGTATATTCCTAAAAAGCTGAGTCAAAATTGAATCTCTAAATCAAAGAAGGAAGATAGTGTCATCATAGTGACACTATCCAACATATTAAATATCCAACATATTTCTCAATCCCTTCCTCTACCACCAACAATAATTGTCATCAATGTACAGACCAACTGCCTTTCTGGGAGCAGTGGGATCTAGCGCCATGCACCAGTGGACTCAGGAGGACTCTCATTCACCCATGAATCCAGTAATAGTCACATAGACTTCAGTTCTCAAGTGTGGACTCTAAACTAGCTCCAATACCTCTTGGCCACTTTATAGGAGCCCCTGGAATATATTGCCATGAGCCATGATACATAGATGAGAGAGGCTTTGTGGAGGTCCAGGTGTCCAGAGGAAAAGTTTCAGCCCACCATCAGAGAAAAAATATATGAGTTTGAATGCATGGAAGAGTTTGGATGCATTGGCCAAGGCATTCATATTAGATAGTATTAAATGATGCAGATCCTGCTTACCACATTGATGACTCCATGAGTCTCCGGAAATGCTTCAACTGTGGATTCCCCAACTGGCCCTTGGGCACCCCTGGTGCTCTGTATGCTACACACATCCCCTGCCTATGGCTTGTTCCAAGTGTGTGCTCCCAATTGTGGGGACAAGAGATAACTTGGCAGCTGATGAGCATGTGCATGTGGCCAAATTCTGCTGGTCAATTGTCTATATAGCAATATAACAAAGTTATACTTAATTTAAGCATAGTACTTTAATATTTAAATATTTAACTAGTGTAGAATTATAATTAATGTAAGATATACTTTAAAATAGAAATGTCAAAATCAAAGAGAATTTTAAAAGCAACAAGAAAGGAGAAGCTTGTAATTTAGAAGTGAATCCCTATAAGCTTATCAGTTGATTTCTCACTGGTATTCTTACAAGCCAGGAGAACATGGACTAATACACTAAAAGTGCTGAAAATTTGCTAATAAAGAGTACTCTAATCAGCAAAATTAGCTTTCAGGAAGAAGGCAAATTAGAACGTTAGACATACACAAACTGAGGATATAATCACCACAAAACGTGCCTTAAAATAAATGAATAAAAGAGTTCTTTAAGCTGACATAAATGAATATTGGTTGGTAATATGAAAACATAAAACAGACTGGTAAAAGTGGGTATATAAAATTCAGAGTACTCTAGTAATGTGATATGGTGGTAGTGCTGTTAACCACTTGTCTCTAGTATAAATGTTAATGGTAAGAGTATTAAAAATGACTAAAGCTACAATAATTTAATGAATACACAATATAAAAAGAAGTAAATCATGGCATAAGAAATATCAAAAAGCACAGTAAAAGGGTAAAATTTTGTGAGATTGAAGTTATTTGTTGGCATAAAATAGACTTAAATCTCTCTCTGTGTAAAGCAATGTAATAAAATGATACTTAATGTAAACCTCATAATAACCACAATGCAAACACCTAAGGGAATCGAAGCAAACCACTACAGAATACCATCAATTCACAAAGAAAGTTGTGGGAGAGGAAGAGAGCAATAAGGGAACTACGAAAGAGCACAATGAATACGATAGCATAAATAAGTTCTTACCGCTCAGTGATTGCTTTAAATATGCTGATTAAATTCTCTAATCAAAAGTTCTAGAGTGGGTGAATTTATAAATACAAAGGATCCAACTATATGTTGCCTAAAAGAGACTAATTTCAGCTTGAAGGACACATATTGGCTCAAAGGGAACAGGTGGAAAAATATATTCCATGCAAATGGAAATCAAGAGAGTAGGTATAACTATACTTATAAAAGACTTAAAGACTTTTAAGACGGAAAGACTTAAAAGGCTATATATAAAATAGACTTGTTTACAAGATACAAAGAAGGTCAATATATAATAATAAGGGAGTCATTTCATCAAAAAGACATATTATATATATTATAATATATATTATTATAGCATATATATGTATATATGTATATATATATATATATATATATATATATATACAGACCAATATTGGGGCAGTTAAATGTATTAACCAAATATTTAGATATTGGGAGGGAAAAGAGCTGATAATATAATAATAGTGGGTACTTCTATATACTCCTGTCAGCAATGGATAGCTTATACTCCAGAATATTAAGGAAATGTTAGACTAGAAGTATACTTTAACTAAATGGAGCTAAGGGATTTATCTAGAACATCCCATCCAATAGCAACAGAGTACACATTCTTCCTCAGCACATACAACATTCTCTGGAATAGATCTTATGATAGGCCACAAAATAATTCATAGAAAATGTTGGATTGAAATTATATCAAACATTTTTTCAGATTACAATGGTATAAACCTGAAATCAACAACAGGAAGAAATTTGGAAAATACATAAATATGTGGAACTTAACACACTTCTGAGGAAACAATGGGTCAAGGAAGAAATCAAAAGGGAAATGAAAAAGTATCCTGAAACAAATGAAAATGGACACACAACACACCAAAACTTATGGGACGGTGCCAAAGCATTTTTATGATTGAAACATTGTGGTAAGCCACCACATTAAGAAAAAAGAAAGATCTCAAACAAAGCTAATTTTACACATCAAGGAAATAGGAAAAGAAAAACAATACAATGAGGGCCAAGTGCTGTGGGGCTGCTCAGATGAGAGCTGAGCCAATGTCTACAATGAAAAAGATCCTCATTTTGGACTTTCTTCAGCTCAGGACCTCTGAGAGTCAGCACACAGCAGCAGAGTATCTTGTTCTCTGGAATGCCTGGGCAAGTGAGCTCGATAGGGAGCTGCCCCTGCAATGTCAGAACCTGGTTACAATAGTTCAAAGTTCAATTGGGGCCTATCTCCAAGAAATTAAATTATATTTTTAAAGATTCAATTACCAGGGCCCATTCCTTCAATGACTACTCACCCAGAGCCCATTTTGTGCTATTGACTGCTCACTCTCCTCCCATATCATCTCCTTAACCGTACACAATTACCTAAACCAACCTCCTTATGGCTTGCTGGAAATGTAAGTAGTGTCCTAGCTTTAAGGAGACAGAGCTGAATTCAGATCACTTTGTCTTACAAGATCTGTGTCCTGGAAAAACCACTGTGCCTCTCATTCCTCCCCCGTCTCCCAACCTGCACAGCAAGGAACAGGCTAGAATGGCCCTTCAGAGAGATATCATTAGGTGTATATGTGATATCTATATCACTTGTGGGCTGGTGTGAAGTGTATTAGATGCACAAAATTGGAGATGGAAGGATTCTAATTCTTCCAAGGGCTGGGGTGTATCACGGAGCATCATGCAAATCAAGCCCAGGTTCCAGCCCAGTGATATTCAACCAGTCACCGACCACTTGGTCTCATTTTAGTATCAGCACCATGAGGGGTTTGAAATTAACTGAAAGTTGGTTATTGACATTCTCTGGCATTAAACCACTCAACTGATTCTTGTTATATTTATAATGAAACTCAAGTGCTTCATCTTGGCTTATGAGGTGGGCAGACCCCACAATGGCTCCCAGTGATCCTCCACCCCTGGCGCAAACCTTCCTGTGTAACCACACAGTGGCCAGTGACAGACATCATTAGAATGTTGCCAAAGTGATGGGATATCACATTTCAGTTTTAATTACAAAAAGTCTCTCACCTGACTTTTTTGCCATACATTAATTAACTATGTAAGTGTGGGTTTATTTTTGGGCTATTATGTTCCATCAATCTATGTGTCTGTTTTTATAACAATACCAAACTGTTTGTATTAAAAGAGCTTTGTAATGTAGTTTGAAATTAAGGAGCATGATAACTCCAGCTTCGTTCTTTCTCAATATTGCTTTGGCCTTTTGGGGTATTATGTGGTTCCATACAAAGTCTGGAATTGTTCTATTTCTGTGAGACATGACATGGGAATTTTTATATGAATTGCACTTAATTTCTAGATATCTTTGTGTAGTATGGCCATTTTAATATTAATTTTTTCCATCCATGAGCACAGGGTGTTTCCACTGATTTGTGTCTGCTACAATTTCTTTCATCAATATCTTTTCAGTGCACAAGTCCTTCACCTCTTTGGCTAAGTTTATTCTTACATATTTTCTTCCTTTTGATGCGGTTGTAAATGACATTGTTTTCTTAATTCTCTTTCTGCTAGTTCATTATTAGTATATAAAAACCAAACAAATTTCTGTACACTAACTGTGTATTTGGAATGTGTATTTGAATCCATTTATTAGTTCTAACAGCTTTTTGGAGATGCCTTTATACTTTTATCTATATAAGAGCGTGTCATCTGCAAAGAGTGACACTTGTACTTCTTTCGTCCTAATTTGCTTGTCTTTTATTTATTTATTTTTGCCTAATTGTTTTGCTTTCCAATATGTTGTTGAATGAAAACAGTTCTTCCATTGCATGACTGTCTTTTCACTTTCTAGATGGTGGCTTTGGATTCAGAAAAGTTTTCTTTTTGAGGAAACAATCTATTTTTTTTTGTTGTTATTCTATTTTGGTGTGAGACTTAAGAAACCATTTCTAAATCTTAGGTCATGAACATTTATCTCCATATTTTCTTAATGAATTTGTCATTTTACCTATGACATTCAAGCTTCTTATCTATTTTGTTAGTTTGGTCTTTTTGTACATTCACCTTTTTGTCTTTATTCACACTAGCATTCAATTTTTACATACTTATAAAACCATAAATCTATTTTATATTTTACATTTTAACTTAACATCATACCACTTGAAGCTATGATGGAGTAACTCCTAGGTACTCAACATTCCTGCTGAGAGCAACTCTAAAAGCCAGATAAACAAACAAAAAAAGTATTTTTTAAGGAATTTGAATGTTGAAGGAATTAGACTGAAATGAGTCCAATATTCTGTGTGCCACTTTTTCCTTTGGGGTGTAAGCCAAATCTTGGCACAGGGCTAGAAGCTGAGAGCCAAGCAAAGGGCAGCTTCTGAGAAGCAGAGAAGATTTGAGATGACAAATGAGAGCTGTCAGGCAAGCAGAACTTGAGGAGCCATGAGCCCCGGCCTGCGGTCTGCTCTTCTAGTCTTGTTCTGTCATATTGGTTTTGGAAGGAAGTTATCCAAGTGGAATATTGAGATGAAGGACCTTTACAGGTTTTCTTGTACTCTTTTCCCCTTGTTGGAGTTACTATGGGGTCAAAATTTCTCTACCTTGAAACAGTTCCTTAAATAACAAGAGAGTCTTCTTTAAGCCTTCAAGATCATCTTCCTTTCTCCTGAGAGTGCTTTTAAAACCTCTTTTGGAATCTAATGTAAAGGTGGATGTGATCCTCTTATTTCCTCAAAAGCCTGTTAAGAATTTGTCTTTTTTGCTGCTCTTCTTTTGATTTGCAGATGCCAGACTTTGGAAAGGACTTAAATACCACAATATTTGGAATATCTACGTCTTTCTGGGAGATGCTTCTGTCTGAGAAGATTCTGTACAGAACCATATAATCATAAGAACACTGAATAGGAGTCCCAAAGAGAAACATCAAAGAAACTCCTCTTTCTGCTTTTTTATGAATAGTCCCAATTTTTGTGAGATATTATTGTGGATACAAATATGGATGAACATGGTTAAGGAGTGGCAGATGGCTATAATGTAGATGGGAATGTGAATAATAGGATGGTAGCTATTATGATAATAGGAGATACTGAATTGAAAGGGGGGTTATATGTACAAAGAATTGGGCTCATAAACCCCAAGAGCATTTTACAACTTTGATCGGGGCTTCTATCATTGTATCACCTGCTCCTATGATACCATCAGGCATGATGACGTTGACAAGGTTTCCTATGATTCTACATGTCCTACTGATCTATGTTTTTTCTGCACTATTCAGGGGATGAGTGTGGTCATGGATCAAAAGGTATGTCCCAGTCTCAGTAATATTTGCATTGATCTTGACTAGAATGAAGGGTTTCTGTGTGGTTTCCTTCCTATAAGAATAACTGTGTGAACTGGATTCTCTGCTGAACTCCAGCTCTTGATTTCAGAAGGCACTGATTTGGGGATCATCTGTGAAGTCCTGGTATCTCTCAGGATCCTCTAGTGGTATCACATTCATACACATATCCGATGATCCCACAAATAATTTAGTGATGCTTAGAGGTACTGGGTAAAGACTGGGGAACCAAAGAGTCCTGTTTTAATGGAGCTTAAAAGCCAACCACGATGAGCACCTCCCTCTCGATGTGGGACATTCATCATGAAGGTGTCACATTTCATCCCCTGGTGGATGAATCCATACAGCAGAGTTCCACAGTGGTCCCAAAATGTGGGGCTGGAATATGTGTGTGTCTTAAACTTGTGTTTGCTCTAGGGTCCTGGGAACTGAGGTGCAGGGAGATATGGCTGGAGCTGCATCAGCCTCCACCCTGGCTCACTGACATAACAGTAGATGAGTGGCCACAGAGCCTGTTCAGGTCTCCCACCGCTCAGGTGCAGGATACACCTCTGCCGGCTGTCCCACATCCCTCTGCTCAACCCTCCAGGCCAGCACTGGCAAGCCGACCACCCGTGTCCATGGTGCATAGTGCGAGCAGCTAGAGGGGCAGCACAGAGGATGCAGCAAGACCATGGAAGAGGAGCCCAGATGCAGGCTGGAAGGCCTGCCCAACCTAAGCCCTCTCCCTGCCTCAGCAGTCCACTGGCAATACACTGGCATCTGCAGTGGGAAGGAACCAGAAGTCTATTTTGTTAGTTTTTGTATGTGGCTTAAAGTAAGGATCCAATTTCATTCCTCTGCATGTAGATATCTAGTTACCTCGAACCATTTTTTGACTGGACCATGCTTTCCTCTATTTAATGTTCTCTACCCTTGTCAGAAATAAAATGACCATGTGTGCATTGGTTTATTTCTGGGATGGTCATTCAATTCCATTGCTCTATATGTGTATCTTTGTGGCAGTATTATATTGTTTTATTTACTGTTGTTTTATGCTAAGATTTAAAACTGGCAATTGAGTATCCAATTTTGATTTTTTTCCAAGGAAAAGTTTTGACCTTTTAGGGTCCCTGGAAATTCAATATCAGTTTTCACAGCACGTTGTTCATCTCTACCTGAAGACCTTTGGCATTTTTCATAAGAATCACACTAAATCTTGGAGATTCAGGATGTCGGCATGAGAGGTGAGACAGAGAACTCCTCCCAAAACCACAGATAGTGTGAAAATATAGTTAGTACAACTAACCCTAAAACAACAACAGGAAAGAAGGCTGCACCAGACTGCATACAGACCTCACGAACAGAGCAGACCTCAAAAAACAGGGTAACGTATGAAAGCCTTGATCTGGCAGGACCCAAGCCCTTCCCCCACCCCAGCTCACCAGGTGGAGGAAGAGAAACGGAGTGGAGAGCGGGTGGAAGTCTGGGACTGCTGAACATATAGTCCTGGAGATCTGCTTTGCGAGCAGAAATCTACACTGTGTGGTGCTCTGGTGGATGGGGAGCTGGGACAGGCAGAGTGCTTGTTAGACAGATTCTGACCGTTTGTGGAGGACATGATTGACACCTGGCTGCTCTGAGACAAGGGAAAGGCAGGCTGTCTGAAAGGCTTCCTAGCAGCAAGAGGGCTGCTGAAGGTGTGAGGTTTGCACGGAGTTGCTGCACGGGAGAAGGGATAGGGGAACAAGGTTGTCTGGGTCTGCTCTGTGCAGCAGATTGGGAACTTTGGTGAGCTTCAGGCACTCCATCCCCCTGGCTGGCTACTCAGCTCTGAGGGGCCCCACTGTGATATGCAGTCTGCTGAGACTTCCTCCTGGCCTGACAGCACTGGCTCGTAAACTGGCAGTCACTGCTCTGGCATCAGGCCAGCCAGAGAGAGGCCTCACATACAACAGCTAGAGATGCCAAGCACAGAGTGTGCTCAGCCCACTGCCTGTGATACTGGAGACAGGGCAGACGAGAGTCAGGAAACAGATCTTTCCTCCACCCAGGTACCAGTTCCACTCCCCTATGACCGCCAACCTCACTCTAGAGGCTGAGCAGCTCCACAGACTGGAGCTTCTGTGCACTAGTGGGCACCACACAGAAATATGAAACGTCAAAAGAACATGGTTCAGACCCAAATCTCACAAACCCCAAAAAAAGGGGCCAAATGAAACTGAATTCACCAATCTTTCTGAAAGAGAGTTAAAAATAAAAATTATAAACATGCTTATGGAGGTACAGAAAAATATTCAAGAACTCAGGAACTAATGTAAGTCAGAGATTCAATGACTAAGAAATTCCATATCTGAAATGAAACATACAATGGAGGGATTAAAAAACAGTTAGATGTAGTAGGAGAGATGGTAAATGTAATAGAAATTAGAGAAGAGGAATACAAAGAAGCTGAGGCACAGAGAGAAAAAAGAATCTCTAAGAATGAAAGAATATTGAGAGAACTGTGTGACCAATCCAAATGGAACAATATTCACATTATAAGGGTACCAGAAGTAGAAGAGCGAGAAAAATGAATAGAAAGTGTCATTGAGGAGGGAATTGCTGAAAACTTCCGGAGTCTGGGGAAGGAGATAGTCTCTCAAGCCATGGAGGTGCACAGATCTCCCAGCACAAGGGACCCAAGGAAGACAACATCAAGACACATAATAATTAAAATGGCAAAGATCAAGGATAAAGACAGACTTTTAAAAGCAGCTAGAAAGATAAAAAAGTCACATACAAAGGAAAACCCATCAGGCTAGCATCAGACTTCTCAACAGAAACCTTACAGGCTAGAAGGGAGTGGCATGATATATTTAATGCAATGAAGCAGAAGGGCCTTGAACCAAGAATATTCTACCCAGCAAGGTTATCATTTAAATTTGAAGGAGGGATTAAACAATTTATGGATAAGCAAAAGCTGAAAGAATTTACCTCCCACAAACCACCTCTGCAGTGCATTTTGGAGGGACTCCTATAGACAGAAGTATTCCTAAGGCTAAATAGATGTCACCCAAGTGATAGACAAAAAGTTATGACTCATAACATACAAAGAATGGAGGAGGAAGAAAAAGGAGAAAAAAAAGAACCTTTAGGTTGTGTTTGTAATACATATGAAGTGAGTTAAATTAGACTGTTAGATAGTAAGGGAATTACCCTTGAAACTTTGGTAACCACAAATCTAAAGCCTGCAGTGGCAATAAGTGCATACCTATTTATAAACACCTAAATATAAATGGTCTGAATGTACCAATCAAAGATGTAGAGTCACTGAATGGATAAAAAATCAAGACCCATCTATATGCTGCCTACAAGAGACTCACTTCAAACCCAAATACATACACAGACTGAAAGTAGGGAGAAAAAAGCAGACATTGCAGTACTAATATCAGACAAAATAGATTTCAAAACAAAGAAAGTCACAATAGGCAAAGAAGGACGTTACATAATGATAAAGCGGTCAGTCCAACAAGAGAATATAACTATTATAGACACCTATGTATCCAATACAGGATCACCTATATATGTGAAACAAATACTAACAGAATTAAAGGTGAAAAATAGAACGGAATGCATTCATTTTTGGAGAATTCAACACACCACTCACTCTAAATGACAGATCAACCAGACAAAAATTAAGTAAAGAGACAGAGGCACTCAATAACGTATTAGAACAGATGGACATAACAACATCTATAGAACACTCCATTCAAAAGCAACAGGATAAACATTCTTCTCAAGTGCACATGGAACATTTTCAAGAATAGATCATGTACTAGGCCACAAAAAGAACCTCAGTAAGTTCAAAAACATTGAAATTGTACCAACCAGCTTCTCAGATCACAAAGGTATGAAACTAGAAATCAGTTACACAAAGAAAATGAAAAGCCGACAAACACATGGAGGCTTAAAAACATACTCCTATGTAATCAATGGATCAATGACCAAATAAAAACAGAGATTAAGCAATATATGGAGACAAATGACAACAATAATTCAACACCACAAAATCGCCAGGACACAGCAAAGGCTCTGCTAAGAAGGAAATATATTGCAATAGAAGCCTACCTCAGGAAAGAAGAACAATCTGAAATGAACAGTCTAAACTCACAATTAATGAAACTAGGAAAGGAAGAACAAATGAGGCCCAAAGTCAGTAGAAGGAGGGACAAAATAAATATTAAAGCAGAAATAAATAGAATTTAGAAGAATAAAATAATACAAAGAATCAATGAAAGCAGGAGATTGTTCTTCGAGAAAATGAGCAAAATAGATAAACACCTAGCCAGAATTATCAAGGAAAAAAGAGAGTCTACACACATAAACAGAATCAGAAATGATACAGGAAAAATCACTATAGATATCACAGAAATACAAAGAATTATGAGAGAATACTATGAAAAATTATGTGATAAGAAACTGCATAACCTAGAAGAAATGGACAACTTTCTAGAAAAATACAACCCAGGAAGAAACAGAAACTCCGAATAGACCAATTACCAGTGAAAAAATTGAATTGGTAATAAAAAAAAGTCCTAAGAACAAAACGCCTGGACCAGATAATTCACTGCTGAATTTTATCAACCATATACTGAGGACCTAATAGCCATCATCCTTAAAGGTTTCCTAAAAGTAGAAGGGGAGGGAATGCTCCCAAACTCATTATACGAGGCCAACATCACTCTATTACCAAACCAGGCAAAGACACTACAAAAAAAGAAAACTACAGACCAATATCCCTGGTGAACATAGATGCAAAAATACTCAACAAAATATTACCAAACCAAATTCAAAAATACATCAGAAAGATCATCCATCATGATCAAGTAGGATTCATCCCAGCGATGCATGGATGGTACAACATTCGAAAATCCATCAACGTCATCCACCACATCAACAAAAAGAAGAACAAAAACCACATGATTATCCCCATAAATGCTGAAAAAGCATTCTGAAAAGTTCAACATTCATTCATGATAAAACTGTCAACAAAATGGGTAAAGAGGACAACATAAAAAAGACCATATATGACAAACCCATAGCCAACATTATACTTAACAGCAAGAAGCTGAAAGCTTTTCCTTTAAGATTGGGAACAAGACAAGGATGCCCACCCTCCCCACTTTTATTCAACATAGTTCTAGAGGTCCTAGCCATGGCAATCAGACAGTGCAAAGAAATAAAAGGCATCCACATTGGTAAGGAAGAAGTCAATCTGCCCCTGTTTGCAGATGACATGATATTGTACATAAAAAACCCTAAAGAATCCACTCCAAAACTACTAGATCTAATATTTGAATTCAGTAAAGTTGCGGGATACAAAATTAATACACAAAAATATGTTGCATTCCTATACACTAACGATGAACTAGCAGCAAGAGAAATCAGGAAAGCAATTCCATTCACAAATGCATCCAAAAGAATAAAATACATAGGAATAAACCTAACCAAGGAAGTGAAAGACTTACACTCTGAAAACTGCAAGATACTCATGAGAGAAATTAAAGAAGATACCAATAAATGGAAACACATCCAATGCTCATGGATAGGAAGAATTAATATTGTCAAAATGGCCATCCTGTCTAAAGCAATCTACAGATTCAGTGCAATTCCTATCAAAATACCAACAGCATTCTTCAATGAACTAGAGAAAATAGTTGTAAAATTCATATGGAACCACTAAAGATCCCGAATAGCCAAAGCAATCCTGAGATGGAAGAATAAAGTGGGGGGATTTATGCTCCCTGACTTCAAGCTGTACTACAATGGCACAGTAATCAAGACAAGTTGGTACTGGCACAAGAACAGACCCATAGACCAATGGAACAGACTAGAGAGCCCAGATATAAACCCAAACATATATGGTCAATTAATTTATGATAAAGGAGCCATGGATATTCAATGGGGAAATGACAGCCTCTTCAACAGCTGGTGTTGGCGAAACTGGACAGCTACAAGTAAGAGAATGAAACTGGATTACTCTCTAATCCTATAAACGAAAATAAACTCAAAATGGATCGAAGACTGAATGTAAGTCATGAAACCATAGAACTCTTCCAGGAAAACATAGGCAAACATCTCTTGGACATAAATATGAGCAACTTCTTTATGAACATATCTCCAGGGCACGGGAACAAAAGCAAAAATGAACAACTGGGACTATATCAAACTAAAAAGCCTCTGTACAGCAAAGGACACCATCATAGAGCAAAAAGACATCCTACGTTGTGGGAGAATATATTCACCAATGACATATCTGATAATGGTTGACATCGAAATTATATAAAGAGCTCATGCACCTCAACAAACAGAATGCAAATAAGCCAATTAAATATAGCAGAGGAGCTGAACAGACACTCTCCAAAGAAGAAATTCAGATGGCAAACAGGCACATGAAAAGATGCTCCACATCCCTAAACATCAGAGAAATGCAAATTAAAACCACAATGAGATATCACCTCACAATAGTTAGGATGGCTAACATTCAAAAGACAAAACAAATGTTGGCCAGTATGTGGAGAAAGGGGAACCCTCCTACACTGCTGGTGGGAATGTAAGCTAGTTCAACAATGGTGGAAAGCAGTATGGAGGTTCTTGAAAAAGCTAAAAATAAAAATACCATTTGACTCAGGTATTCCACTCCTAGGAATTTACCCTAAGAATGCAGCATCCCAGTTTGAAAAAGACACATGCATCCCTATGTTTATCACAGCACTATTTACAATAGCCAAGAAATGGAAGCAACCTAAGTGTCCATCAGTAGCTGAATGGATAAAGAAGTGATACATGTACACAATGGAATATTATTCAGCCATAAGAAGAAAACAAATCCTACCATTTGCAACCACATGGATGGAGCTAGAGGGTATTATGCTCAATGAAATAAGCCAGGGGGAGAAAGACAAGTATCAAATGATTTCACTTATCTGTGGAATATAAGAACAAAGAAAAAACTGAAGGAACAAAACAGCAGTAGAGTCACAGAACCCAAGATTGGACTAACAGTTACCAAAGGGAAAGGAACTCGGGAAGATGGGTGGGAAGGGAGGGATAAGGGGGAAAAAGGGGTATTAGCATTAGCACAGATAATGTAGTGAGTGGGCATATGGGGAAGGCAGTATAACACAGAGAAGACAAGTAGTCGTTCTATAACATCTTACTACGCTGATCGACAGTGACTGTAATGGGTTATGTGATGTGGACTTGATAATAGAGAGGTCTTGTAACGATAATATTGCTCATGTGATTATACATTAATAATATAAAAAAGAATCACACTGAATATGTAGATTATAATGTGTACTAGTGCTGCCTTAACAATATTATGTTTTTGATTCTCCATGGGATGTCTTCCCATTTCTTTAATGTTCCTATAATTTTTTCAGATATTTCATATGATTTTCAGTGTATATGGATTCTGGTACAGGGAAGAAAGCACAGTATAGACAGCCTGAATCCATTTCCAACATACACACAGAAAACTTCACCTTAAAGAATAGCAGATACTAAGTTGAACACCTTACCTAAAATGAATGACAGCAAGAGCACAAAAAATTGCAGGAGGTACAGGGATAAGGTAACTACAGGAACCCCGCTCCCAGAAGAGCGAGGGGATATAGTGGAGGGTGAGTAGTATCACTGAGAGAGACAGGCTTGGACTCCCTACCCTGGGGCACAGGAAAAAGGCCTTGTGATTTAAAGTGAAGCTAGACCACTGTGAAAGGAATTATATTTCAGAAAGCAAGGAAGCTGTTGGAGGCAACCTGGGATCAGAGGAGACTGACAACACCATTGTGCACCTGCACATTCACAGGGATGTTGCAGGAATCTGTGGGCTGGTGCCACCAGAGAACTTCAGGTGGATGCAGATGTGGGGCTGACCTCTGGTGAAAAGGTGAACCATAAAGGTGCCAATGTGGGAGTCACTTGGGGCATCCCAGAGTGAGCAGGGGCTAGAGGAGAACGCAAGTGCACTAGATGCCTGATAGCCACCAGCAGGATCGTGCGCACTGAGACATGAATCCCCAGTAGCAGTCCAGAGAACACTGTGGCTGAGGAGGGACATGCATGGAACCTGACTCCATGTCACCAACAGGACTACAGCAGGTACTCAATGCAGGAATTCCCTGGGGGCAGTCCCAAGAGGCCAAGTGCCTGCACAGGCATACAGGTGTGGAAACACAAGTCTCAGTGGGAACCAATCTTGGAGTTACCTGGAGTGTGTCCCCCATCTGCTGTTGGATCAGAATAAGCCAGAGCAGACATGACAGGTGTCCACCCAGGAGTCCTTTCAATGAGCCCCCATGGTGAAACTACCAGGACCACACTGTGGGAGTCCCAGCACCAGGAAAAGCCCATCTCACACTCAGCCTTAAGCTTTTCAAACCATGAGGCACACATAGTCTACACAGGGGACTCTCCTACACAAGACCAATCCTTCAAGACTGAGAGAGTGACCTTTTCAACTAACTCCTTGAACCAAGCACTGAAAGTCATGTAAAGTGAGGAAACAGGAATATGTTCCAAATGACACAACAACAAAAAAAGCTAAATGAAACAGTTAACCAATCTACCCAATAAAGAGTTTAAAGCATTGCTCACTGGACTTGAGAAGACAATAGTGGAACTCAAGGTGGACCTCAGCAAAGAAACAGAAGGTCTAAAAATGAAGCAACCAGGTGAGGAATTCAGTAGATGAAATAAAAATTACACTGGAGGGAATGAACAACATACTAGATGCAGAAGAATGGATCAGTGACTTGGAAAATAGAGTAATGGAAAGAACTCAAGATGAATGTCAGAAAGAAGAAAGAATTAAAAGAAATTAAAATAGAGTGAGAGAGTTCAGAATAACTTCAAATTACCTAATATCTGCATTAACTAGTCCCAGAAGGGGAAGAGAGATACAAAGGAGTAGAAAATTTATTAGAAGAGATAATAAATGAAAACTTCCTTAATCTGGGGAAGGAAAGAGTCTTTCAGATTCAGGAAACTTCAGAGAGCTCCAAACAAGATGGAAAAAGGAGGTTCACAAGATATCATCATGATTATATCAGAGATCAATGACAGAGAATATTAAAAGCAGCAAGAGAAAAGTAATGAAGTATGTATAAATAAAACCCCATAAGATTATCGGCTAATTTTACTGCAGAAACTCTACAGGCCAGAAGGGAATGGAATGATATATTCAAAGTGATAAATGGAAAAACCTGACCAGTATTTATTAAGGTTATCATTCAGAAAGGAAGGAGCTAAAGAGAGTCACAGATAAATATAATATAAAATAGTCCACCACTAAACCACCCTTACAATAAACCTTAAAGGAACTCTTTCAAGAAGAAAAGAAAAGATCCTAAATAGAAGAAAGAAATTTTTAAAAGGGAAAAGTTTCTACTGGTAAAGCAACACATAGCACAGGTAGTAGATAAATTACCTAAAAGCTACCAGGAAGGTCAAAATGACAAAAGTAGCAAACACAATTGCATCTAAAAATTAGTTAAGGGAATCAATCAATAAAAAGGTGCAAAAGAAGATATATACATAAAACATGGAGGACATGGAGTGAGAAGAGAAATGCTGTTAGAATGCATTTTAACTTAAGTGAACATCAGATTATAGGTTTTTACATTTACAGGATGTCATACAAGAACCCCATGGTAACAAATCTAAAACATATCATAGATGCACACACAAAAATGGTAGGGGAACACAAGTATAACACTAAAGTAAGTCCTAAAATACAAGAAAAGGGAACAAGATAGGAAGGATTAGAGAACAACAAAACCAAACAAGAAACATTAAAAAAAATAGCAATAAGTACATACATATCTATTACTTTAAAATGTAGATGGCCTAATGCGTCAATCCAAAGATACAGGGTGACTGAATGGATAAAAAAAAAACAAGACCTATATATTTGATGCCATAAAATGCACTAAACCTAAAGACATACAGAGGCTGAAACTGAAGGGATGGAATAAGATATACCATGCAAATAAGGATGAAAATAAAGCTGGTGTTTCAATACTTATATCAGACAGAATAGATTTAAAAACAAAGCAGTAACAAAGGACAAAGAAGGACATTACATAATGATGAAGGTATCAGTCCCACAAGAGGATATACCCATCATAAACATCTCTGTACCCAACATAGGAGAACCTAAATATATTCACCAAATACTACCAGACATAAAGGGAGATATTGATGGCAAACAATAATAGAAGAGGAGTGTAATACACAATTTACATCAATGGATAGATTATCTAGGCAGAAAATAAAAAAGAAAACAGACGTGTTTAATGACACATTTGACCAGATGGACTTATGAGATATATACAGAACATTCTACCCAAAAGCAACAAAAGACATATTTTTTCTGAAGTGTTTATGGAATATTCTCCAAAATAGTTCAATATTGGGACAGGAAAAGAGCCTCATCAAATATGACTAAAATTGTATCAAGCATTATTTCATATCACAATGGTATGAAACTAGAAAACAATTACAAGAAAAATATAACTTAAAAAACTACAAATATATTAAGGCTAAACAGATAAAAGCAGAAATCAAACAATTCTTGGAGAAAAATAAAAACAAAAAGTTTTCAAAATACTTTAGATGCGGCAAAAGTGGTTCCAAGGGGGACTTTTATAGCAATACATGTCAACCTCAAGAAACCAGCACAACTTTGAATAAAAAATCTAGACTACAACTAAAGGAATTATAAAAAGAACAAAGAAATCCCCAAATTAGTAGAAGGTGGAGCATAATAAAGTTCAGAGCAGAAATAAATACTATAGAGACTAAGAAAACAATAGAAAAAAATTAATGAGACCAAGAGCTCATTCTTTCGGAAAATAAACAAAGGAGATAAGCTCCTAGCCAGACTTATAAAGAATAAAAGAGAGAAAGTAATAATTTTTTTAAAAATCACAAATGAGACGTGACGGGCTTACAGATCATGGTGTGAGAAGTGAGACAGAAACTCCTCCCAAAACCACATATAATATGAAAATATAGCAAATACAACTAATCCTGAAAGGGCAACAGGAGAGAAGATTGTGACAGATCACCTACATCTGGGGAAAAAAGACCTCACAGAAAAGGGTAAAGTAGCAAAGCCATGATCTGGTGGGACCCAAACCCTGACCCCACTCCAGATCACTGAGGGGAGGAAGAAAAATGGGGTGGGGAGGGGGTGGAGGCCTAGGATTGCTGAACACCCAGCCCTGAAGATCTGCTCTGGGAGCGTGAATATACATTACATAGTGATCTGGAGATTAGTGGGGTTGTAAAGCAAAGAGAGGCAGAATACATGGAGAGACTGAGATTCCAGTTGCTTGTGGAGAACAGATACCCACAACTGGCCACTCTAAGACAGAAGAAAGGCAGGCACTTTGAAAGACTTCCCAACAGCGAGAGGGCTGCTAAAGGGGCAAGGATTATGCAGAGCTTGTAGCTCAGGAGAAAGGACAGGTGGACAAAATCGTCGTGGTGCACTCAGCCCAGCAAGTTAGGAACTTTCAGGAGCTTCAGGTGCTCCATTACCCAGGCAGGAGATGACTGCCAAGGCTCCCACTGCAATACAAAGCCTGCTGCTCCTTCCCTACAGTTGGCACCAGTTCACAAACCTGCTGACCCTGCCACTACCCAAGGCCAGCCAGAGAGTGGCTCTCATTATGGCAGCTACAGGGCCATAGCACAGAGACTCCACTCTGTGCTCAGACCACTGGCCTTGGTAGTGGAGGCATGCATTGTCACCAGGAAGTAGGAAAGAGCTCTTTCCTCCTGGCAGAAACTGGTACCACTCATCTGCGACCCCCACCATCCGTCCAGGTGCTGAGCAGCTCCAGAGAGTAGAGCTTCTGGGCACTAGAGGGTACTGCCTACACAAAGTTATTATTCCATATTATTCACTACAAATATGAAATGGCAAAAGAACCTGTTACAAACAAAAATCCCACAAACACCAGAAAGAGGGCCAAGTGAAACTGAAATCACCAATCTCCCTGATAAGGACTTCAAAAAAAATCATAAACATGTTCATGGAGCTACAGAAAAATATTCAAGACCTCAGGGAGGACTTCAAGAAACTTTGAAAAGTACAGTATCTGAAAATAAACACAAAATGGAGTGATTTAAAAGATTAGATGGGGTAGAGAAGACAGTAAATGAAATAGACGTTAAAGAACAGGACTACAAAGAAGCTGAAGGACAGAGAGAAAAAAGGATATCTGGGAATGAAAGAATATTAAGAGAACTGTGTGACCAATTCACACAGAACAATATTTGCATTATAGAGCTATGAGAAGAAGAAGAAGAAGAGGAGAGAGGGAGGGATAGAAAATATGTATGAGGAAATAATTGTGGAAAACTTCACCAATCTGGGGAAGGAGATAGTCTCTCAGGCCATAGAGGGGCACAGATATCCCAAGACAAGGGACCCAAGGAAGACAACACCAAGACATATAATAATTAAAACGACAAAGGTCAAGGATAAGGACAGTCTTTTAAAAGCAGCCAGAGAGAGAAAAAAGATCACATACAAAGGAAAACCATTAGGCTATCATCAGACTTCTCAGCAGAAACCTTACAGGAGAGAAGGGAATGACATGAAACAGACTTTCCTTTCATTTATTTAATGCAATGAAACAGAAGGGCCGAAAACCAAGAGTATTGTACACAGCAAGATTATCATTTAAATTTGAAGGAGGGATTAAACAATTTCCAGAGAACAAAAGCTGAGAGAATTTACTTTGCACAAGCCATCTCTACAGTGGATTTTTGAGGGACTTATATAGATGGAAGTGTTCCTAAGGCTAAATATCTATCACCAGAAGGAGTAAAAGTATAGTAAAAAAAAGTAGAACATTAATAACTAAGCGGATGCAAAATTAAATCAACCACCCCCAAAGTCAGTCAAGGGATTGACAAAGAATACAGGATATGATACCTAATATATAAAGAATGAGGAGGAAGGAAAAGGAGAAAAAGAAACAGAAACTTTAGATTGTGTTTGTAATAGTATACTAAGAGGCTTAAATTAGACTTTAGATAGTAAGGAGGTTACACTTGAACCTTTGGTAACCATGAATCTGAAGCCTACAATGGCAAAAAGTACATACCTATAGATAATCACCCTAAATCTAAATGTTCACAAATCAAAAGACATAGACTCACTGAATGGATAAAAAGACAAGACCCATCTATATGCTGCCTACAAGAGACTCACTTCAAACCCAAAGACATACACAGACTAAAAATGAAGGCATGGAAAAAATATTTCATGCAAATAATAGGGAGAAAAGAGGAGTTGCAGTACTTGTATCAGACAAAACAGATTTCAAAACAAGGATAGTAACAAGAGACAAAGCAGGACATTACATAATGATAACGGGGTCAGTCCAAAAAGAGGATATAACCATTATAAATATATATGCACCCACACAGGAGCACCTACATATGTGAAACAAATACTAACAGAATTCAAAGGGGAAACAGAAAGCAATGCATTCATTTTAGGAGACTTCAACAGACCACTCACTCCAAAGGACAGATCAACCAGACAGAAAATAAGTAAGAAGACAGAGGAACTGAATAACACATTACAAAAGGTGGACCTAACAGACATATACAGAACTGTACACCTAAAAAGAGCAGGATATACATTCTTCTCAAGTGCCCATGAAACATTTTCAATAATAGATCATACACTAGACCACAAAAAGAGCCTCAGTAAATTTAAAAAGATTGAAATTCTACCAACAAGCTTCTCAGACCACTACTGTATGAACCTATAAATAAACTATGCAAAGAAAATAAAAAAATCTCACAAACACATGGAGGCTTAACAACATGCTCCAAAATAATCAATGAATCAATGACCAAATAAAAACAGAGATCAAGTAATATATAGAGACCAATGACAACAATAACTCAACACCGCAAAATCGCTGGGACACAGCAAAGGCCCTGCTAAGAAGGAAATATATTGCAATACCGGAATACCTCAGGAAAGAACAATCCCATATGAACAGTCTAAACTCACAATTAAGGAAACTAGGAAAAGAAGAACAAATGAGGCCCAAAGTCAGTAGAAGGAGGGACATAATAAATATTAGAGCAGAAATAAATAAAATTGAGAAGAATAAAACAATAGAAAGAATCAATGAAAGCAGGAGATGGTTCTTCGAGAAAATAAATAAAATAGATAAAACCTGAGCCAGACCTATCAAGAAAGAAAGAGAGTCTATGTACATGAACATAATCAGAAATGAGAAAGGAAAAATCACTACAGACACCACAGAAATACAAAGAATTATTAGAGAATACCATGAAAAATTATATGCAAACAAACTGAACTGGATAACCTAGAAGAAATGGACAACTTTCTAGAAAAATACAACCTTCCACGGCTGACACAGGAAGAAACAGAAAATCTGAATAGACCAATTGCCAGCAATGAAATTGAATTGGAAATAAAAAAACTACCCAAAAACAAAATCTCCAGACAGATGGCTTCACTGCTGAATTTTATCAAACATTTAGTGAAGACCTAATACCCATCCTCCTTAAAGTTTTACAAAAAGTAGAAGAGAATACTTACAAACTAATTCTATGAGGCCAGCATCACTCTAATACTAAAACCAGCCAAAGACACTACAAAAAAAGAAAATTACAGACCAATATCCCTGATGAGCATAGATGCAAAAATACTCAACAAAATATTAGCAAACCAAATTCAAATATATGTCAAAAAGATCATCCATCATGATTAAGTAGGATTTATTCCAGGGATGCAAGGATGGTACACTATTTGAAAATCCATGAACATCATCCATTACATCAACAAAAAGGACAAAAACCACATGATCATCTCCATAGATGCTGAAAAAGCATTCGACAAAATTCAACATTTATTCATGATGAAAACTCTCAACAGAATGGGTATAGAGAGAAAGTACCTCAACATAATAAAGGCCATATAAAACAATCCCACAGCCAACGTCATACTTAACAGCGAAAAGTGGAAAGCTTTTCCTTTAAGATCTGGAACAAGACAAGGATGCCCACTCTCCTCACTTTTATTCAACATAATTCTGGATGTCGTAGCCATGGCCATTAGACAGCACAAAGAAATAAAAGACATCCAGATTGGTAAAGAAGAAGTTAAACTGTCACTGTTGCAGATGACATGATATTGTACATAAAAAAAAACAAAGAATCCACCCCAACACTACTAGAACTAATAACTGAATTTAGCAAAGTTGCCGGATTCAAAATTAATACATAGAAATCTGTTGAATTCCTATATACTAATTATGATCTAGGAGAAAGAGAAATCAGGAAAACAATTCCATTCACAACTGCATCAAAAAGAGTAAAATAACTAGGAATAAACCTAACCAAGGAGGTTAAAGACCTATACCCTGAAAACCACAAGACAAGCATGAAAGAAATTAAAGAAGACACCAATAAATGAAAAACATCCCATACTCATTGGTAGGAAGAATTAATATTGTCAAAATGGCCATCCTGCCTAAAGCAGTCTACAGATTCAATGCAATCCCTATCAAAATACCAACAGCAATCTTCAACAAACTAGAACAAATAGCTCTAAAATTCCTATGAAACCACAAAGGGCCCTGAATAGCCAAAGCAATCTAGAGAAGGAAGAATAAAGCAGGGTGAATTTCGCTCCCCAAATTCAAGCTCTACTACAAAGTCACAGTAATCAAAACAGTTTGGTACTGGCACAAGAACAGTCCCATGGATCAGTGGAATAGAAAGCCCACATATAAACCCAGACATATAAAGCCAATTAGTATATGATAAAGTAATTACAGATATACAATGGGGAAATAACAGCCTCTTCAACAATTGGTGTTGGCAAAACTGGACAGGTACACTTAAGAGAATGAAACTGGGTTATTGTCTAACTCCATACACAAAAGTAAACTCGAAATGGATCAAAGACCTGAATGTAAGTCATGAAACCATAAAACTCTTAGAAGAAAACATGCAAAATTCTCATGAATGAGCAATTTTTTCCTGAACACATCTCCTTAGGCAAAGGAAACAAAAGCAAAATGAACAAATTTGACTACATAAAACTAAAAGTCTTCTGTACAGAAAAGAACACTATCAGCAGAACAAAAAGGCATCCTACAGTATGGAAGAATATATTTGTAAATGACATACCTAATAAGGGGTTAACGTCCAAAATATATAAAGAACTCTCATGCTTCAACACCCAAAAAGCAAATAACCCATTTAAAAAATGGGCAGAGGATCTGAACAGAACCTTTAAGGAAGAAATTCAGATGGTCAACAGGCACATGAAAAGATGCTCCACATTGCTAATCATCAGGGAAATACAAATTAAAGCCACAATGAGATATCACCTCACACCAGTTAGGAAGGCCAACATCCAAAGACAAGGAACAACAAAGGCTGGTGAGGATGTGGAGAAAAGGGAACCCTCCTACACTGCTAGTGGGAATCTAAACATTTCAACCATGTGGAAAGCAATATGGAGGTTCCTCAAAGAATTAAAATAGAAATTCCATTTGACCCAGGAATTCTACTCCTAGGAATTTCCCAGAAGAAAACAAGATCCCAGATTCAAAAGACACATGGCGCCCTTGTTTGTCGCAGAACTATTTACAATAACCAAGATGTGGAAGCAACCTAAGCATCCATGAGTAGATGAATGGATAAAGAAGATGTGGTACATGTACACAATGGAATATTATTCAGCCATAAGAAGAAAACAAATCCTACCATTTGCAACAACATGGATGGAGCTAGAGGGTATTATGCTCAGTGAAATAAGCCTGGTGGAGAAAGACAAGTACCAAATGATTTCACTCATCTGTGGAGTATAACAGCAAAGAAAAAACTGAAGAAACAAAACAACAGCAGACTCACAGAACCCAAGAAGGGATTAGTGGTTACCAAAGGGAAGGGGGTTGGGAGGGTGGGTGGGGATGGAGGGAGAAAGGGATTAAGAGGCATTATGATTAGCACACATAATGTAGGGGTGTCATGGGGAAGGCAGTATAGCACAGAGACGATAAGTAGTGACTTTATAGCATCTTACTATGCTGATGGACAGTGACTACAGTGGAGTGTGTGGGGGGACTTGATAATATGGGTGAATGTAATAACCACAATGTTGCTCATGTGAAACCTTTATAACATTGTACATCAAGGATACCTTAATAAAAAAATGACTTAATCCCACAGGGCATGGATGGCTTTCCTGTTTTAGAGCCACTGGAGCCCTTTTATTAGAAGAAACCCTCAAACTAAATTTAGGGCTCCCATTCAGTTTCATACTCCTCACAATATCCCTAACCTTCTTCAATATAATGGATTTTGATGGCTGTCTGACAATAGACTCCTTAAATATCAAGCCATGTTAGAAAACCCTGATATTGCCAGAGCTAATTGCTCAGCCCTTCACCCAGCTACCTTGCTCCCAGACACACAGGAAGAACTCATCCATTTGTGCCAAGCAGTGTAATCGCCCTCTCTTGGCACTGGGCCTGACCTTAAAGTTCAGCCCTTGTATAACCCAGATCTTAACTGATACGCTGATGGAAGCAGTTTTGTACTTAATGGACAACAAAAGGCTGGGCATGCTACAGTCTCTCTACATGGAACAATAGAGGCCCAGTCTCTGTCTCCTAGGACTTCAGTTCAACTACCTGAGCTTGTGGTTCTATCTCAGGCCTTAGAACTAGCACAAGGAAGAGTATTTCCCTCTACAGTGACTATAAATATGGGTTCCTTGTCTTTCATGCTCATGCAGTCAGCTGAAGAGAGGATATTTAACTACTAAAGACAGTCCAATTAAATATACAGATCAGATCTTTATATATATTGAAACTATATAACTTAGCAGGTGAATATAGTACATTGCAGGGGACACCAAAAGGGGAATGGCTGGAGCACCTAAAGGCAGCTGTTTCTCCTAGTCTATGTAGACATCTTTGCTGGGTGGGTGGAAGCCTTCCCCACTCAGAGAGAAGAGGCCAAAAAGTGGCAAAAGCTTTGCTACATGAACTCATTCCTAGGTTTGGTCTCCCAAAGTCACTCCAGAGTGACAATGGCCCTACCCATCCCAGCTCACCCAACTTACTTCACAAGCCCTGGGCATCTCCTACCACTTACACTGTGCCTGGAGGCCTGATCCTCTGGATCGGTAGAAAGGGCTAATCAGACTCTTAAGGCTGCCATCCAGAAGCTAGTACAAGAAACCTCCTTGAACTTGGTCAAGGTTCTGCCCATAGCCTTGTTAAGGGTCTGTGTAGCCCCAAAGGCCCATCTTTGAAGCCAACTATGGATGGCAACTTTCTTGTATACAGACCTCTTGCTTGATCCTGAAGCTAGTGCATTGTCAGAATATGTCATGTCTATACATGAGTTCCAACAGGCTCTAAGAGAATTTGGGCTTGGACAAGACCCAGCCCACAATGAACCAGAAGGCAAGCCCCTTTATATCCCAGTGACCCAAGTCATTGTTAAAGTTTGGAAATATGAGTCACCCCAATCTCATCTACAGCCCATTTGGAAGGGACTCTACCCTGTCCTATGTCCACCCCTTCAGCTGTCAGGGTCCCTGGAGCTGCTAGCTGTATACATCACTCTCATGTGAAAGCTTGAAAGAGTCATCTTTAGAAGATAAAAACACCCAAGGACCCAGCTACACCTGTGAACCATTAGAAGAGCTAATGCTTCTCATCAAGAAACAGCCTGGTTAACGTTAAGTGACTCATGCCTGGGCCTACTGTCAGGTTACTTTCCTCTGTCTCCTTTGGACACTTTCCCTCATTTGGATCTTTTTGTCTCATGTCTGTAGGGATACAGCATGCTTGAGATTAGGACTCCAAAGATGGAGTCAGACTAACCATGCTAGAGTGAATGAAACTACACTGTGTGCATAAGACCTAATACTTTTAATATTATTTATAACTGATTTATAAAGCTTTGAAAAAACTCACAATAGCACATTGTTTACTTTAATGCTCTACAGTACTATAAGTTTAAAATCACAGTCAGCACTTAAGTTATAGTCAATCCAGCAAATGAGACAAAAAAATTTACAAGAGTCAAGAACTGACGGATACATCCTTTGTCTTTTTTGAACTAATGCATAAGTGCAGAATAAGAGACTCTAGTTTAAATATCTTGTTTACAATATACATTTCTGTTCTAGTTATGCATTAGTAAATCCCATGCTTCACATAGAAAAGCAATCAACATTAAGAAAAAATGTACAATTTATGAAACAAAGTAAATAAATATTAGTATTACAGAATCAGAGCTGTACATAAAAGTTGTTCGGTTTTAATCACATAAAAATATGTTTTGGTGCAACCTCACGTATATATTGATGCTATTTTGCTTTACATCATTTAGATCCATGTGTCCAAAAAAAGGAAATAAATTATATTTATTACAAAGCAGATACACAAATTCTAAAATATGTACAAATTACTACTAAAAAATGCTTATAAGAATATAAGCAAAGTAAAAAAAGGCACTAACATCTGTACAATTTAAAAAGTACCAGACCCCATAGGTTAATTTCAAATTTTGTTTTGGTCAGGCTCATAATGACTTGTTAATTTATCTAATTCTTTCGATATAACAAAATTATATATAATAGCAAACTACTGTAACTTAGGACAAGCATGCTATAAACTCGATTACCTTTATTTCTAGAAAAACAGAAACAAAAACAAAATGGGAAAATGTGGAAATGAAAGTCTCCATGCATCTTAGATCAATGTAGTTGGCTCTTTTCTGATGCAGGCTCTTTGCCCTCCTCTGTGCTTGACGATAATTCTTGGCTGCCATGAAAGCCCAACTGTTTGTTGTCCACACAACTCTTGCTGTAAAACGAGGAGTGAGCTAATGCAGTCTGTGATATACCAGAATTGTCCTTTTCCCCACCATGCAAGTCAGGGTGGATAGCTGAGGTACAGCGCTGACCTGGCTCAGGTCCACTAAGGCATCTGATGTTAACCTGTGCACTCTCCAAGGATTTCTGGTGGGGCTCCTGCACCTACACTGGCTGATCCTCCCCAAGCAGAGCGGCCTTATCTGTGGCAATCCGGAAAGAGGCAATGGCTTTTGTACAAGTCTGTATACTTTCCTCCTGTTCTCTCTCTGATGCATTTAGGCTGTCTTCTCATGTGCTCTGTTCCGTCAATAGCTGAGGATAGGAGGGCATGCTAGGTGGACCAGATGATTGCAAACTGTGAGATTTCTCATGCTGCTTTGAAATAACACAGGGATCCTTAGCAAAGGACTCCCCTGAAGCCCCTTTCTTCTCCTCAGAGCCCTCCATTGCCAGAGGCAATGCGGGTGGAGGATGTAAACTGGAAAGGGCCCCACCGACTGGCACCATAGAGAGAGGAACTTGCACTTGTTGCTGGGAGTGGAGTGGAAGATGACTGAAGACATAGTCATTAGGACCCTCAGGGAAAAGGCTGGAGCCTGGTCATAAGCACCTTCTTGGTCTCCATAGATACTGAAATAAGGAACCTGAGAAGACAAAATGGTGATATTACACAAACTGATTTCTCCAATGTCAAGACATTGGTCTAAAGGAACAAATTTCTGCTCAAGAAATACCCCAGGCAAAAGATAAGCTTCTTCATCAAATCATAAATCAAGGCAAGTGCTTCTTAGGAAACTATCCATTGAGGTACTGAACATTAAATATTGCAAGTAATGACAACTCATATTCAACTACATAGCTGGGAACCAAAGATGACTGTGTCTTAACTCTTCTGTTTATATTATTATTTCCACTTAAAAATCTTCTTTGCAATTAATGAATTAATACTCTTAAAATTTAGGGCCAGAATTCCAGATTTTAGAATAGCCCCATTCCTTAAAATGCAGAATATATTTTCTGTAATTGTTTCTCTGGCAAAACACAACTTAGACTGTGAGACTATCTGGTTTCAATTACTGAGATTTGTTCTTTTAATGGATTGTCTACCTATTTGACAGGCGTGCATTTATCTGATGTTAAGATCTCAGAAAATAAAAGTAAACTGAGCCTGTTTTATATGACAATCCATTAAAGCAACGAATCTCAGAATTTTCACATTCATCCCTTCTTCGCCCTCTGAACAAACTCTCAATAAGCCTTTTCTACTTTGATTTGTGCTCAACTTGCACCCATATTTTGTGTCATAATTTGGCCCCTCTCATTGTTAATATGGTGAACAAACTCTAATCTTACTTCAATCTCAGTAATAAAAATCTTGCTATGGAAATATGAATAATCAATCCACATGTGGGTTGTGTTAAGTGTATGTATATGTTTGTGTGTGTGTGTATGTGTATATATCTGTATTTACCATATACCAGATATATTACCATAATCTTTTCAACAGTGTCATAGGTCCTCTGGAAACAAATGCTATAAAGGAGGTTGGTGTGCAAGAAGTTCCTTGGGTGGGGTGGGACAAGTAAGGGAGCGAATGCATGGGAAGGTAAGAAGAGGAAGCATATGGTCAGCTATGGCTGATCTGGGCTCGGTCATTGGCTGGGTGCTGCAGGGGAGAGCAGGGCCTTAGCTTGAAAACTGAGGCCTCTCCTGATGGTGCTGACATCAGAAGGCTGTTATCTTACTGTATTCATTACAGCTAAATGGCAAGTTCTTTTGAGGACAGCAATCTGCTTGCCCCACCTCCCTGGCTGCCATAAACAGATTAAGAAACTGTGGCCAAGAGGTTAAGTGATTTAGATCACCCCACATAGCAGTGGACAGAACTGAATGTTGGTGCTTTCATCAGACACAGTGTCCAAATATCCTATGTACTGAGGACCAGGATACACTTCTTTTGTCACTTTGATATTTATCTACCAAAACTTAAACAGGAAATTTTCTTGTTTAAAAGCGATGAGGTCAGAAACCATAAAATTTTTTCACCATCATCCTTGAGCCACACATATTAGACTCCCTCAAAAATTTGCTAAATGAATGAATAAAGAATTCTTACTTTTTAATTCTATCTATCTATCATCTGCCTAACTATTTTGAAGTGAAATTTGGCAGAGGCATTGGGGCGGAGGTGGCGGGGTGGTGGGTCCCAGGTGGTTGCATGCCGTCTCCTCTGGTCTTGCTCCCAGACTGGTCTGGAGGGTGGGTGTGTCATGCTGGGCCACAGGGTCCTGAGGATTCCCAGATCTATTTCCTCATATCACGTGAACCCAGCAGCAGGCTGTAAATTCTCTAAGGATAATTAAACTGGGGGATAGCCCAAAGACTACAATTGGGCTTCATAAATGGTCAAGTTTAACCATTCTCTTAAATATCCAGGTGAATCGTATTTTAAAAATCTGGTTGTAAACTCAGTGACTAATAAAACCAATCTCCTTCCAACAATAACCTTTTGAGAATATATCCAAACCTTAGATGAACTTCCTTAGTCCACTCATTCAGTTCTTTTTCCTGAGCTGACTATGAGTTGCTATTATTTTTTTAGTACTAAAAATGTAACACCACTGGGGGAAGATGGCGACGTGAGCAGGGTGGCAGAAATCTCCTCCCAACACTATATTTATCCACGAAAACACAACAAATACAACTATTCCTAATAGAGAGACCAGAATACACAGGAAAGCGCACAGCATGCAGCTACACCTGAGAGAACTAGGCACCCTGCGAGGCGGAAAAATATGGAGCCGCAACCCGACGGGACCCAAGGGCTCACCCACCCCAGTGCACCAGACGGAGGAGAGGATTCAGGGCCTGGAGGTCATGGAAGTACAGGCCATTGAAATAACCAGACTTGGTGATCTGCGCAGGGAGTGCTGACACACATCACACAGTGTAGCGGAGATTGGAGAGACAGAGGGTGCAGGATCTGAGCGGGGAATGCACCAGGTTGCTTGCAGCCAGCTCCAGGAAGGAAAAAAAAAAAAAACAGAAGAAAAGCGCGTGGTTTTTTCAGCGGTCTTAAAGGGACAGGAGCCCAGCAGAGGACCGGATCTCCCTGGCACACTCAGCCTAGCAGGCTTGGAGTCCTGGGTAGATTTGGACCCCTTAGCTGGTGACTGGGAAAGAGTGACCGTACTTAGACTTCTCACAGAGCTTAACACCCTCCCATTCATTCCCATCTCAGCCAGACCTATAAAGGGCCCTGCAGAGTGGCTCGGCCACGGCTCTGGAATAGTGGAGAAACAGCGCCACATACAGCATTCACACAGAATCCACTCCCGGTGGGCATGTTTTTTCTTCTCTTCTCTTCTCTTCTCTTCTCTTCTCTTCTCTTCTCTTCTCTTCTCTTCTCTTCTC
>JAQQAC010008525.1:4865-16039 GCA_029783875.1 Phataginus tricuspis | reverse complement strand
TCTCTCTCTCTCTCTCTCTCTCTCTCTCTCTCTTTCTTTCTTTCTTTCTTTCTTTCTTTCTTTCTTTCTTTCTTTCTTTCTTTCTTTCTTTCTTTCTTTAAGAGCCCAGCTGACATATGTGGCAAATACCAGCAACCACTTCTATAGCCATGAAAGACAGGAAAATAGTACACACAAAGCTCCAGAACCAGACAATACCAGAGAGGGAACCTGAAGGGATGGACATGTACAGTCTTCCTGAAAAAGAATTCAGAATAAAAGTCATAACCATGCTGACAGATCTAAAGAGAAATGTGCAAGAGCTGAGGGAGGAAGTGAGGGAAGTCAGGAAAGACTATGCAGAAATCAGACAAGCCATCGACGGGTTTAACAGCAGACTGGATGGGATGCAAGAGACTGTTAATGGAATAGAAATCAGAGAACAGGAATACAGAGAAGCTGAGGCAGAGAGTGATAAAAGGATCTCTAGGAATGAAAGAATATTAAGAGAACTGTGTGACCAATCCAAATGGAACAATATTCACATTATAGGAGTACCAGAGGAAGAAGAGAGAGAAAAAGGGATAGAAAGTGTCTTTGAAGAAATAATTGCTGAAAACTTTCCCACGCTGGGGAAGGAAATAGTCTCGCATTCCACGGAAGCCCACAGATCTCTCAACACAAGGGACCCAAGGAAGACAACACGAAGACACATAATAATTAAGATGGCAAAGATCAAAGATAAAGACAGAGTATTAAAGGCAACTAGAGAGAGAAAAAAGATCACTACAAAGGAAAACCCATCAGACTATCAACAGACTTCTCAACAGAAATTACAGGCCAGAAGAGAATGGCATGATATATTTAACATTATGAAACAGAAGGGCCTTGAACCAAGAATATTGTATCCAGCATGATTATCTTTTAAATATGACGGAGGGATTAAACAATTTCCAGACAAACGAAAGTTGAGAGTTTGCATCTCATAAACCATGACTACAGGATATCTTAAATGGACTGCTCTAGAGGGAAGCACCTCTAAGGCTAAAAAGATGTCACCAGAGAAAATAAAATCATAGCAAAGAAAGCAGACCATCCAAATACTAACTAAAGGCAAAGAATAAAACACATAGTATATAAAGAATGGAGGAGGAAGAATAGGAAGGGAGAGATAAAGAAACATCAGACGGTGTTCACAATAACTTAACAAGAAAGTTAAGTTAGATTCTTAGATAGTAAAGAAGCAACCCTTGAACCTTTGGTAACCATGAGTCTAAAGTCAGCAATGGAAATAAGTACATATCTATCAATAATCACCCTAAATGTAAATGGACTGAATGGAAGAACTGAAGGAAGAACATTCCCAAATGAACAGTCTAAGGACACAATTATTGAAATTGGAAAAAGAAGAACAAATGAGGCCCAAAGTTACCAGAAGGAGAGACATAATAAAGATCAGAGAAGAAATAAAAAAAATTGAGAAGAATAAAACAATAGAAAAAATCAATGAAACCAAAAGCTGGTTCTTTGAAAAAATAAACAAAATAGATAAACCCCTAGCCAGACTCATTAAGAGAAAAAGAGAATCTACACACATAAACAGAATCAGAAATGAGAAAGGAAAAATAACAAAGGACCCCACAGAAATACAAAGAATTATAAGAGAATATTATGAGCATCTACATGGTAACAAGCTGCAAAACCTAGAAGAAATGGACAACTTCTTAGAAAAATACAACCTTCCAATACTGACCAAGCAAGAAACAGAAAAACTAAACAGACGATTCACCACCAATGAAATTGAATCAGTAATCAAAAAACTACCCAAGAACAAAACCCCTGGACCTGATGGATTCACCTCTGAATTCTACCAGACATATAGAGAAGAAATAACACCCATTCTCCTTAAAGTTTTCTAAAAAATAGAAGAGGAGGGAATACTTACAAACTCTTTCTATGAAGCCAGCATCACTGTATTACCAAAACCGGGCAAAGACTTAACCAAAAAAGAAAATTACAGACCAATATCCCTGATGAAAATAGATGCAAAAATACTCAAGAAAATATTAGCAAACCGAATTCAAAAATATATCAAGAGGATCATACACCATGATCAAGTGGGATTCATCCCAGGGATACAAGGATGGTACAACATTTGAAAATCCATCAACATCATCCACCACATCAACAAAAAGAAGTACAAAAACCACATCTTCATCTTCATAGATGCTGAAAATCATTTGACAAAATTCAGCATCCATTCATGATTAAAACTCTCAAAAAAATGGGTCTAGACGGCAAATACCTTAACATCATAAAGGCTATATATGACAAACACACAGCTAACATCATACTTAACAGCCAGAAGCTGAAAGCTTTTCATCTAAGATCGGGAACAAGACAGGGATGCCCACTCTCCCCACTATTATTCAACATAGTACTGGAGGTCCTAGCCACAGCAATCAGAAAAAACAAGGACATACAAGGCATCCAGATTATTGAAGAAGAAGTCAAATTGTCACTATTTGCAGATGACATGATACTGTACATAAAAACCCCTAAGGACTCCACTCCAAAACTCCTAGAACTAATATCTGAATTCAGCAAAGTTGCAGGATACAAAATTAACACACAGAAATCTGTTGCTTTCCTATACACTAATGATGAACTAACAGAAAAGAAATCAGAAAAACAATTCCATTCACAATTGCATCAAAAAGAGTAAAATACCTAGGAATAAATGTAATGAAGGAAGTGAAAGACCTGTACTATGAAAACTACGACACTCCTAAGAGAAATTAAAGAGGACACTAACAAATGGAAATGCATCCCATGCTCTTGGCTAGGAAGAATAAATATTGTCAAAATGGCTATACTACCTAAAGCAATCTACAGATTCAATGCAATCCCTATCAAACTACCAACAGCTTTCTTCAATGAACTCGAACAAATAATTCTAAAATTCATATGGAACCAGAAAAGACTCCAAATAGCCAAAGCAATCCTGAGAAGGATGAATAAAACAGGGGGAATTACACTCCCTGACTTCAAGCTCTACTACAAAGTCACAGTATTCAAGACAATTTGGTATTGGCACAAAAACAGACCCACAGACCAGTGGAACAGAATAGAAAATCCAAACAGTAACCCAAACATCTACAGTCAATTAAAATTTGGTAAAGGAGCCTTGGATATACAATGGGGAGATGACAGCCTCTTCAGTAGCTGGTGTTGGAAAAACTGGACAGCTACATGTAAGAGAATGAAACTGGAGTACTGCCTAGCCCCATACACAATGGTAAACTCAAGGTGGATCAAAGACCTGAATGTAAGTTATGAAACCATAAACTCTTAGAAAAAAACCATAGGCAAATTCTCTTGGAGATAAACATGAGCGACTTCTTCATGAACATATCTCCCTGGGCAAGGGAAACAAAAGCAAAAATGAACAAGTGGGACTATACCAAGCTGAAAACGTTCTGTACAGCAAAGGACACCATCAGTAGAACAAAAAGACATCCTACAGTATGGGAAAATATATTCATAAATGATGTATCTGATAAGGGGTTGACATCCAAAATATATAAAGAACTCACACACCTTAACAAAGAAAAAGCAAATAATCCAATTAAGAAATGGGCAGAGGACATGACTAGACACTTCTCTTATGAAGAAATTCAGATGGCCAACAGGCACATGAAAAGATGCTCCACATAGCTAATCATCAGAGAAATTCAGATTAAAACCACAATGAGATATCACCTCACACCAGTGAGGATGGCCAACATCCAAAACAGAAACAACAAATGTTGGCGAGGATGTGGAGAAAAGAGGACCCTCCTAAACTGCTGGTGGGAATGAAAATTAGATCAACCATTGTGGAAAGCAGTATGGAGGTTCCTCAAAAAACTCAAAAGAGAAATACCATTTGACCCAGGAATTCCACTCCTAGGAATTTACCCTAAGAATGCAGCAGCCCTGTCTCTAAAAGACAGATGCACCCCTATGATTATTGCAGCATTATTTACAATAGCCAAGAAATGGAAGCAACCTAACTGTCCATCAGTAGATGAATGGATAAGGAAGGAGTGGTACATATACACAATGGAATATTCTTCAGCCATTAGAAGAAAACAAATCCTACTATTTGCAATAACATGGATGGAGCTAGAGGGTATTATGCTCAGTGCAATAAGCCAAGCCGAAAAAGACAAGTATCAAATGATTTCACTCATATGTGGAGTATAAGAACAAAGAAAAAAAAACTGAAGGAACAAAACAGCAGCAGACTCACAGAAACCAAGTATGGACTAATAGTTACCAAAGGGAAAGGGACTGTGGAAGATAGGTGGGAAAGGAGGGATAAGAGGGTAAAAGGGGCATTACGATTAGCAGAAGTAATGTTGGGGGGGGCACGGGGAGAGCTATTCAACTCAAAGAAGACAACTAGTGATTCTATAGCATCTCACTATGCTGATGGACAGTGATGTAATGGGGTTGGTGGTGGGGACCTGATGAAGGGGGTAGTTTAATCACCATCGTATTGCACATGTAATTGTAGATTAATGATACCAAAAAAAAAAAGTAAAAAAATATAATACCACTGTCCCAAGACAGTGATAGGACCTTGTGGCCTGGCGTGGCTTGTTCATCGCCTGGGTCAGTCTGGGAGTGGGTTCAGAGGGGATGGTGTGCAGTCGCTGCGGTCCTGCTGCCCTGCTGCCTCTGCCCGGGTGCGTCTGCTTAATTGCATTTTAAAATAAAATTAGTACAAGGGACATTATTACTAGAACACTTAATGTGGGGTGGGGGGCACGGAGAAGGAACTATCACACAGAGAAGACAAGTAGGGACTCTATAGCATCTTACTATGCTGATAGGCAGTGACTGTAATGGGGTATGTGGTGGGGACTTGATAATGGGGGGAATCTAGTGACCACAATGTTGCTCATGTGATTATACATTAATAATACCAAAAAAGTAAATAAAAATAAAATTAGTAGTTGGTGAACAAAAGAGATAAAGAAACTACACCACGTGCATAACCCATAAGTCACCCAGAGTTGCTCTGCCTGATCTACTCATGTCTACATTCCTCCTGCACAGCCTGTCCATTGGGATAGTGGCCATGCTTTTTCTGTGGCTCTTTTCTTGTCTGGGAGCCACTGACTCAGTTTCATATACTAAACATCTGTTCAAAGTTATTGAGTTATGTGACCAATTTCTTAATAAAACACAAACAGACCTTGTCAGTGACTGATGGCTATGCTTAAACCTAGGCCCTAATCAGTGCCAGGCCACCCTGGTTCTTGAGATACAATGGACCAAGGAAAAGTCACTCCCTTATCCCTGCACCACCACCTATCCCCCTGGCACATTTGCTAATATTGCATTCCAAAGCACCCTACAAGAACACATCACTAACCTAAGGGAGGGAATTTTGTAGGGCATACACCCATAAGGGGACTAATATCCACAATCATCCTAGACCAACAAGCCCCCCTCTGCATCAGTAAAGCTATGTGTAGTTGGACTCTAGCTTGTGGAATAGCTCTGTGGTTTCAGTGCCCCTGCCAGGGATTTTCTCATGGTGGAAGCTCTCTATAGTCTCAACGCTCTAGTCACAGCTTCTCCGTGGTCACCGTGACCTCTTCGGCAAGCCCATAGGCTCCCTCCCTAGTGACGAATGTCACTGCACTATTACGGTCTCTGCTTCCAGTGACTTCTGGAGCAGGAAATACACAATTTAATTCATGGGTTCGAACAATAACTGGCCCACAATTGACTCCACAGGTTTCCTTAAAAAAGGCAGGATTTTGTCAAGGCAGGCCCAGGTCCCATACAGACCTTACCCTGTGGTGCTGTTGTTCTGACCCACAGGAGTAACAATGTCTTTTGCTCCCAAAGTACAACCATTCAGGTTTTTGGGTACTGGTGTACACTGCAAGGTATTTCCTTCACTGGGAGAATAAAGTCTCAGGAGGCAGTCATTCTCTTGCTCCTAGCTCAAGGCCCTATCAGCCCTTCCTGGAAGCAGCAATGGCTGGAAACTTCCTGTCCTGGGCCCAACAGTTCAGCTTTTGGACAGGCTCCATTATAGGTTTTCCTATAGACCTTGACTTCTACCTGCAATTAAGTGGAATCTTCTTCCTCTGTGGGTCCTCCAATTATCTCTGCCTCCTGGCTAATTGGACAGGCACTTGCATGCTAGTCTTCCTAATTCTGAAAGTAGATGTAGTGCCTAATAATCAGTCCCTGCCACTTACCCTAATCACTTTCACCCAAGGTACAAGAGCCATCCAGGTTGTTTCACTCTTAATGGGGTTATAAACTGCCTCATGTATTGGTAAGGGAGTAGAGGTCACCTATTCTTCCTTGCTATCTCAAGACTTTGATGAAAATCTTGGAGAAATTGCCAAGGTAGTGACTGCTTTACAGAATCAAATACATTCTTTAGCTTCAGTAGCTCTACAAAATAGGTGAGATCTAGACATGTTCACTGCAGAAAAGGGGGAATTATGTCCATTCCTTGATGAACAATGTTGATTTTATGTAAACCAATCAGGAGTACTCAGGGAGGCAGCAAAGAAACTAGCTGATCAAGCGTCTGTTTCATCAGCAGCTCTCAGAATCATAGGAAGTTTGGTCCCACTTTTGGAACTGGGTATCTGACTACTCCCCTTTTCTGGAACCCTAGTAATGCTTTTCCTTGGCCTACTGTTTTGGCCACGCTTATTGAACCTCCTAATTTGATTCATTTCTTCTAGACTCAGGCCCATCGATACCAACATTCTCCTCTCTCATGGCTTCAGACCCTTGCTGACAAAAGAAGACCCCAACTTCCCCAGCTTCATGGGACCCCTGATGGCCACCTATGTGGTCGCCTGGCACTTACTCCATCCTGAACAACAGCAAGTGTTTTGGATCCAAAGGAGCGCAATGCCCTATAACAGCAAGAAGTAGGCAGACTAGCCACTGCCCCACTTCCCCAGTGATTTGGGTCCCAACTGCTTGAGGTGGGAATGTTAGGCAGGAAGCCAGAGATTAGTGGGAGAAGAGGTCACGGTGACCACGGAGAAGTTGTGACTAGAGAGTTGAGACTATAGAGAGCTTCCACCATGAGAAAATCCCTGGCAGGGGCACTGAAACCACAGAGCCATTCCACAAGCTAGAGTCCAACTACGCATGCTCCTGGGCCATCCCGAAGTGGCTTTTCCTCATTATAAAGTCATTAAAATAAATATGCATTGCAGTTTAACCCCCCCTTGACGGGCAATCAGAGAGAATTCTGGGAAAGAGCATGTGCAGTAGAAATTAGCTTACATCATTGCATCTGTCAACCAACACTTGTTTTCATAACAATACCCCTCCTAAAAACCCTTTGAAAACCTCAAGAAAAGGAATTTTCCCCAAATATTTGGGGCCTTCTGACACTAGGATGGAGGCCTGCTCTATTACAGACTGTAATAAACTTGCATGTCTGCTTTCTTGACTTTAGTTGCATTCTGACTTCCCTGCATCACTGAACAAAACTTCCCAACACATGGAGTGCATTCCCATCAAAATGGGGGCAAGGAGGAATGGTCCTTTTTATAGTGTACTTTTTTTACCCTCTTTAGATGTTCATAAATGGCTCATATAACTAAAGAGCAAACTTTTAAGCAGTGATTAGAACTTAGAGCAGCTCAAGTGGGGCTCATGGGAGCCTGCATGGTAATCCCACAGTTACCACATGCACAGAAGGGACAACACAGTCCAGACAGGACAGTGAAAACACAGCTGATGGGGGTTCTGTGCATTTCCATTTTGCAGATGAGAAACTGAGGTTCTAGACAGTGATGATATGTTCCTGGGTTTTGAGAAGGTGGGACATGACACCAGGGCTGACTCAGACACACATATGTCACACAAACAGAGATTCATGGGCCCCACACACACAGTCTTCCCTGCACACTGCCTCTAGTATTTACTCAGAGTGGAGCACACAGGCTCAACCAGCACAAATATGACACATACACTGACTCATGTAAACTCACACACACACAAGTGCATGCACAACCATGAATACAATGAATGCACTCACCCACAATTACACACTCACACCCAAACGCAACTACACACACGTAGAAATACACACACACCCAGAAGCAGAACCCCTCCCAGGATTTATACACAGACACACACACACACATATGAACACATGAAATAACATGCAGCACACCACAATCCTGCTGCTCCCTCATGGTATCCCCACCCACCCCCAGAGCTGGGCTCTCCAGGCCCTACAGGGATGCAGCTAGGACAAGAACATGGAGGAAAGCAGGACAGGGTGGTCTCCACCTTTGTAAGTTCAGGTAGCAGCCTGTGAGTGTGTCTGTGGGTGAGCATGGGTCTGTGTGTGGTTGCATGTCACCTGTGTCCCATGACAGTGTGTGCTTGTGAATATTCACCATGAACGTGTCCTGCTGTGCATCAGGCAACCAGTGGGACAGGACCAGCGCTGAGCAGGGCAGGTCAGGTGTGTCTGACTGCACAGGTGGGAGTGTAGTGTCTCAGGCTGGCAGTGGGTGTGGATTGAGCTTGAGGGTGGGGAGATTGCCAAAGTATGTGACCCTCAAGTTTGCACAGATGTAACCCTGTGTCAGTGTGGGACCAAGTGGGACCCTCCCCTTCTCAAACTGCCCCCCCCAAATGGGATGCACGTTTAAACAAAATGGCAGAGATTGGAGCCTGGCCTTGGGGATTTTCTATTTAGAAAATTGTATAAAGTGCTCTGGTTGGGGGTGGGGGTGCAGTGGTGATTCTCCTGGAGGGGAAAGTCAACACTGTTTGTTCACCCCCATCCCCACATCTTGACCCATGGACCTGCTCTGGGAGGCAGGTCTTGGGGCAGTTCCAAGCACAGGGTGTGAGAGGGGGGTATGCTTTGCCACCCCCTCACCCCCAACCTAGCCCTGTGCTTCTGTAACCACCCATTCCTCAGGACTTCTTCCTCCTCAGTGAGGACACCCACCACCCCAACCCCCTCTGGGGCAGGTTCTTGTGCACTAGTAGCCCCTGGTGGGAGATGTGATTGCGTCCTGCAGCCACCCCACACCAGAATCTCTAGCATGTGCAGATGGGGAACCCCCAGTCAGGGGGAAGTGGAGGTGAAAGTGTGGCGGTTTGCTAGAGAATGGAGCTTTAAGAAGGGAAAAGAAGCACCTGCCTTCCCACTGCCCAGGAACAGGAAAAAAGGAACTTGGAGGATGGGGATGAGAGTGTACATCCATCCCCAAGAATACTCACTTAGCACCAGTCACATGCAAACAGTGACAACCCACTGTCACATGCACACAGTGACAACCCACTGTCACCTAGAATGCAGCCACACAATACAGTTCGCCACCTACAGGCAACTCCCTAACTACACATTCACAGGGGACACCCATGGTCACCTAGAGACATCACTACTCAGGGTACAGACAACCCAGCCACACAGTTTCACTACATTGCCCAGGATGCATCCCTGGAATCCTGTGTTGACCTTTGGGAGTACAGGAGTCCCCAGTGCATCCTTTCAATGTGGATGTCACCTGAAACAGGCAGACAGGACACCAGAACCCTCACATACAGTCAAGGATGGTGGCTGGAGTGGGGCGCACCTGGCTGAGACCTAATCACCTTCCCAGCTGGGGACCTGCATATAGCGCAACAGGCCACTTTTGGGGTGTTTGACGGTGCAGGGGCTGGTCAGGTGGCAGGGACTCTGAGCATAGTCATCGACCCAGCACCAGGTTCAGGGCTCTCAGTGACGCAGCTGCACACTTTCTACCGCTCTCCTCAGAAGCCATTTTCCGCTAGCTGGCATGCTGCGCTTGGCCTAGCCTGGGGCATGGCAAGGGGCCACTGCAACCCCCACCCTGCAGGAGCCCACTAGGTGCCCCTTCCTAACCCTGACTGCCACCCCTGGGCTCAGGGGTCAGACGCTCTGGGTCATGCGCTCCCGCTTCCCACCTAACCAGATGAGGCGGACGCCTGGCCTGGGTAGGACCCACACCCAGGAGACCCACCCTCCCTGCCAACTACTCGGCCCCCACATGGAGTCCCCCAACCTAGCATCCCCAGATGTGCCCCATGCCCCAACTCTGCCCCAGGCCACGATGGGTAGGTAGGTGGAGGTCGACAAGGTTCTAATTCCCCAGGGAAGACCTCGCTCTCGCACCCTGAGACCTTACAACTTTTGCAGGGAGCCCACACACTACCGCAGAAACTCCCCGGGTGTAAAGGAAAGTGGGGTTGACCACTTACCATGGTGCTGTGGGAAGAGGAGAGGTTGGTGCCTGAGCCAGCCGGCCAGATTCCAGGCCAGGCTTGGCCAGAGGCAGAAGAAAGAAGCAGGAAGGAGGGCAGGAGCACTCAAGGGAGGGGAGCGCTGCACCCTCCCCACTGGCCTGCAGGTTTCCTCACTAGACCAGCCTTCCCCTGGGCGTGTGTGCCCCTGTGCCTCAGGCACCTCAGCACCCTGGCCCGTGTGAATGTGCACACGCACACACACACACAGGCCAGGGACACTGGATGCCCTGGCCTCCTACACCCAGACGGGGACACAACGCAGAGGCTGCTGGCCCACACCCAAGCACCTGAAGCATGCCACAGACACACACAGTCTGTGGGTGTCACCCTGTCTTGCCAATGGGTTTCAGCCCCAGGCAAGTTCGCTATGGATTCAGTGTGACCAAAGAAATGACAGTAGAAAATTCTTGGGGTGAAAGGGTTATACCCAACTTTATTTCCATGGTGGCAGGTCAATCACTAAAATCCCATCCACTCAGAGTGAGTCTGCATGCAGCAAGCTGGTCTCTGTCTCTGGGCCTCTCTGCCTGGGCAGCTATCCTCTGGGCCTCTGTCCTCAGTGCTGCCACCACTCCAGCCTCTGCTCCTTTCACCTGAAGATTTGAAGCCATGCCGCCATGTTGCCCAGAGCACTGGGTGGAGATCTTTATATAGAATCAGTAACAATGTATTGCCCACACCTGTGTAGTAAGCTAGCCAACTAGGGCCAGGTGAGAATCCTGGCCACAGGAACTTTCATTTTATCCACACACCCATGTGTGCAGGGACGATCGCATATGACTGGCACAGTGACACCCTTCTGGCAGGAGGCCTTGAACACAGATTCATACAGCCTGCAAGTGATACCCAGACTGGCGCAA
>JAQQAC010008520.1:0-31854 GCA_029783875.1 Phataginus tricuspis | reverse complement strand
AGGCCCAGCAGCGTGCCGAGAGCGCAGTCTGCTCTGAGACTGCGGGGGATGACAGTTTCCTTTAAAGCTGCTGTAGCAACCCCGCTGGCTTCACTGTCTACCTTTAAATTGACAGTCCACTGCTACTCACCTGTCAGTCTTTTCTAGTCTTTCACTGGCATCAGAAACAGTCGAGCTACACCAGTATCTTTGTAGTTATACCTTCTTTAGACCAGTCAGTCACAGGCAGCCACCTGGTCTCCCAGTACGTGGTTTTGATGTCCCCATCATCACAAAGTCACTGTATGTCGGGGCGGTCACTGTCCCTTTGCCAGTGGCTATGTGGTTTCTACTGCCTTCAGACTGGAAAGCAATCCAACTCCCAGATCCAGCCCCAAAGTTCTACTTTCCTGTGCCATTATTGGCACTAATTGTACCAATTTCCAAATTCCTGAAAAAACAGAGCCTGATAAAAATCTCTGTGTGCTAATCCTTAATGGGAAGAGGGGGCAGGTTTTGAGGAGAATCAGCTTGGCAAGTTGAGGATTGCTTTGGAGGGTGGAAGGGAGTTGGCTGCTCGCCACCTCAGGGCTGGGAAGTGGGGTTCTATGGAAAATCGCCATCCACTCCCTGTAGTTAGTACACAGTATGCCGAGGTATGACCTCATTTAAGCAAACTAAAGGAGAGACTGGCTAACGCATCAGGATAGCAGAAAAAGAGAGGCTTATCTAGGAGATGACTGCACTCTATGATGATGTGACAGATATGTATGAGTCATGGGACAAGATAGGAAATCCACAGGATTTTTCGCCTGGCATCATTTAAATCAAGTGATTCTGATCAAGAAACTTCTGCAAGAGAGATTTTGGCCAATATTTGGCATCAGATGGGAAAGACATGTTAACTCAACATTAAATTAGTTTCAAATTTGATTGTTAAATAACACTAGGCATTGTTATTGAACTGGGACAATTCTGTTCTTAAAGTGACCATAAGAATTTATATTATTTTAGAGTGAGCAAAAGAATCCAGAGGCCTCCCCATGGTAATCATTTAAGATGAAGGATACATTTAGCATTCAGCATTTTAAAGGGCAATGTGAGACGCAAATAAATTTTTTTTTATTGTTGCATCTTACTATTCTTGTTTGTTAGACAAGTCCTTTTCATAAACATATGTAAGGATGGAAATTTTTATACAGATATTTTTGCTTCTCTGATTTTTGTGTAATTTACAAATAATTGCATATGCAGGAACATTTAAAAAATATTTTTAAAAATAAGTAAGTTTGATACTTAATTTTATTTTGGATCCTTCAAAATAAAATTGTATATAAGCCTATTTTTTCTGAACTTGAATCATTAACATTTAAAATTATTATGGAAATCATGGACATTAATAGTTTCTTCTTTGAATTTCATCAAAACCGTAAGAAAAATGATTATAACAGCTTTCCTTTGGAAAACTATAATCCACTTCGGAGACATTACTCTGTGATTCTATTTAATAAAAGGAAGGGCTGCCTGATGTCTGTGTTTCAGGAGAAGCTAGAGAAACTGACAAGGGTCCGAAGGAAACAATGGGGAAGAGGAAGTCGGTTGGAATGACAAGGCAGGGAGAGCACTTTTTTAAAGGAGTCACACTTGAAATCTTTGCAATAAGGCAGATACAACTCCTAGTTTATCTCTGTACCTTTAATAACACCACCACTTGGAAGAATCAGCTCCTTCTGCAGTGCTATTTAGCAGAAAGGCTTGTCTTTGTTCTTTACAGAAAATTCTGAGCAGGCCTCTCCCTTCAGATCAGAGACAGATTCTCTATTTGTTTTCTCATTTCTCTCCAGAGGGCCATTGGCAGACTGAAATGTTCACAGGCAAATATCACAGGCACTGAGTTCAAGTCTACGGCAGTCTCTCATGTATACTATTAACCATACACACACGCAGGCTTACAACTCATGTTGTATAATCTTGGACAATGCATTTAATGCGGTTAGCCTCAATTTCCTTATCTACACAATAAGAATAACCACATTGGCTGTAAAATCTGTAATATATGTATCAAATGAGCTATAGTAGCATAAGAGTACATTTAAATAATAAGAGGATTTCTATGTAGGATTTTGTTAGTAGTAATACTACAAATATTAAAAGATAGCAGCTTATCAGTAGAGCTTTAAATTACATTAATACAGAAAATTATCTTAAATGGCCTGAATTTTAGCCATGTGTAACTTTTTTTTTTTAATGGTGGTTGAATCCAGTTTAGTGCACATAGGAGATTTTAAAGTACATTGTTTCAAATTTTCTTTAGCAAAATGAATGGAGCAAAGTGAGAGCACTATGGTGAAAACATTTTAGGCGAATTAAGCTTTCCATGGGTATAAAAAGACAGAAAAAAATGGTATTTAAATCAAATAACATGTACCCATTTGATGTCACACTGACTTCACAACACTGACCTATCACAACATCATGGCCCACCCCAACAAAGGACTGATGAGTCTACAATATACAATAAGCATTCAGAGAACATCGACTGATTTTTATCTCTACTTCCATAAATTTTGACCTTAGAAAACCTGTGATAAAAGGCTACTGTACCTGTGGATTTTTTTGCTGTTCATTTTTGAAATGTAATTAGGCTTCAGCCCTATTATTCCCTGACAATGGAAAAGCCATCAATTGTGCTGCTTTTGAAATCCTGTATCACATTAGGCATTTTCTAATAATAATGCCCTTGGTTAAGAAGAAGAGAAAATTGACTTGACCTAATTAAAAGCTCTGAAGATCCTTTCCATAAAACTTATTTGGGCCATATGCCAATTAAAGAATGAACATTTACAAAAAAAATCTGTCAAATGGAGATAAAATAAAATGATGTATGTTAAAGTAAATCAGATTGTAAGAGGTGAGATTTGTCAGACACTATATAATTTCTAAGCAGAATGCACAGCAGTGAAGTTTCACAATGGGAACACATTCATCTGTTAGTCTCAAGAACCTTAGATCCAAGAAAAGGACAGCGCTGTGCTACGGAAGGTGTCTGTAGTATAAAAGCATCTCTCTTCAAGCAAAGTTGCTACAAGCTTCAATGAATAATGAAGAATCGCCTCTTATCTCAGTACCATCTTTTTATCTTCCATTTTCTTTTACAATGAATTAGCCCCCATTATTATTTCTGAGGAATCCAGAGCCAGGAAGCTACTGACAACTCAGAAGGTTTCAACTTACAGTTTTCATTCTAAGTCAGAACACTTGAATTCACACAATGAGCAAGTTAAAATATGAAATGAAGTTCAGTCTCCTGTTATGCCTTCAAAAACCTAACTTGACTCACTATTGTTTAACATATCAAAATCTATTTTTATGAAATCTCTGACATCTTTCTATCTTTTTATCTCTCACATATTTAGAATTGTCTGTGTCTCCCCTGGGCTCTGTGGTTCCTTACCACATTGTATAAAATGGTCAAACAGCTGCTGTATTTTTAGGTTTATGCATAACATTTTATGACAATGCATTTTTCCTTCTGCTATCAATTCTTGGCCATGCACATACATACCAATTATCTCTGATATTGTTTTGTCTCAGAACACTGCTTCATATTTATTTAGATATGTAATTATGTAATAAATACTTGGTATTTTATCTCATTTTATAAAATCATATTTTAAATACAAATCTACAAAATACATGGTATTGTACAATGTTTTATTAATATGATCCAAAATTTTCATTTCCAATTGATCAGATAAAAATTTAGACAATCTTGCTTGCCTCACATGAAAGATTTTCTATCAAATGCCCGAAACTAATCTTCTAGCTAGTTTCCAATGGAAACTTTGGTTTACTCTCCACTCTGGCCAAAATGAATTTTCCCCATACCTGAGAACTCCTTCTGCATTTTGGCCTCATATCTTTGTTTGTGGTATTTTCTTTTATCTGGTGTTTGAGGCTCTCTGAATGCCAGTCGACCTTCAAAGACCATTGTTAATGGTACCTTTATAACTTAACATTTCCTATCTGTTCCCACTAGGGAAAAATTATAATTTTTTTTTATTTCTACAAAACCCAGGGATAGTGTATTTCTAACCCTTTCATGATACAACACCAACTTCCGTAATTCCTTATATTTGTATTAGGCCTTTGAGTATCAGCTGTCCATTGAATTTGTGTATTTTAAGTGACACAGAGATTATTTCGTACAAACCATCCATATTTTATAGTTGTGATCTACACATCTGTGAAAGGAAATTTGGGTTCTATAAAGGCAAATGTGACTGACCAATCTACTAGACTCACCAGGGCTAGACACCTGGAGAAAAACTTCCACAGCAAAGTTAGTTTAGTAAAATCAAACACCAGGTCACCAGGCAAGGTGGGATGATGGAGAGGGAATTATTAAGAAAAGACTTACTTAGATATAGTATTTATAATAATAATGGACCTTCTTATACTAATAAAAGAAACTTTTAAAACATGAAATAATTTTTTTTCAGTTGTTCTGTTTTCTTGAGGAGGTTATACAATTATATATATACACATACACACACACACAAATATATATATGTGATAGTGAAAAAGAAGGCACAGGAGAAATTTTGAAGTTGCTGACAATCTTCAGGTTTTGTGGTAAATGCAATACCAGATGAATAGTAATAAACTATAAAATTGTGTGATAGTCTATAAATATTAGGGGATGAAGCAAATCAACTTCATAGCCAGCAGTTAACAACAATGCATTGAATGAAACTAGAATTATTATTGTTATACCTAGAAAAGAATTACTGAATGGAAATAATAAATGATTTAAAGATTGAACTGTGTGTAAACCTGTTCTACATGAGTAATAAATATACAAATAAGGAAGAGAAATTCTACACAGTGGGCAGTAAACTTTTGGAAATCATTAACAGCAAAGAAATTATGTAAACCCAAAAATGTAATAGTTCATCCAATTTGTAGTAATATCAGTACAAAAACACCTAATATGCTAACAGAGCAGTGTGTTTATCTTATTATAATATAACTTTTCATTTCAAAAATGCACTTATGCCTCTGTCTTCCCCTCATCTGCAAATGCTCAGTGTCCGGCTGCAACTGTCCAACGTGCATTGCCCAGTGTAATAGCTGCTCGTTACAAGTTTGATAAATCAGTAAGTACATGAATGAATCAAACACTTCGAAGTTGTATGGTATATACCATATTCTTCCAGATGGCACAAAAACCAGGACTAATAATCTTAAAACAAATGTTAATTGAAATCATTTTTAGAAAAATCTTTTTAATGATAATAGTAGCTTGCATGAGCAGTAGGTTTACAATCACTACAGCACAGGAACTTGCCAACGCGAAGTGACACTGACTACAGGCAGCTCAATAATCAGAATGACTGCACGCCTGTGTGCACGCAGGGGATCAGTTCAGCTGGATCCAGCGAGGAGATGCATACCCGTTGTGCGCCAAGAATGAAAACGAACTTTTCGCATAATTGTTAGAGACAATGCTTAGGATACCTGGAGCCTTGGGCTACTGATGACCAAGCAAGTGGTTAGACTCCAAGTTTGTTTGGTCTACTAAACACCACTCTGACAGACTAAGGGCCTCCGCCCCCTTGCAGCACTCCAAGACTGACTCACTTTGACCAAAGTGGTCAATAAGCAGAAGTGAATGGACAAATCAACTTAAATCTATTAAAAACCTTGATACAAAGAATGAACCTAATTAAAAGTAAGTTTTCTCATGATTATTGGAAAAATGGGAGAATTATTGTGTTGCTTTATTGAATAGTAATTTAAAATACGTTACATAATCATGATTTTTCAGAAAATACTATCAAGTATGAAAACTAATTTGTAAAAATATTTGTATGTAAAATATTTGCATATATAATATTTGTACATAAAACAAATGAACAATATATGAAGGTGGCAATATTGCTTAAGTAAATTTTTTGTTATTTTGGGTAAAACTGATGTAAAGAAAGCAATGTCACAGATCATACAAATTATAAGTAAATAAAAACTAGTACACCAATAAAAACACCCCAAATTTATTTTTCTTTAAGTATTAAGAACCATGGACATATACAAATGCAAATACATATTAAACTGCTGTGTTAAATTAAAAGCAACACGTTTTATATTTATTTTCAGATTATCATAAATTAACAATGTGCTTTTCCAAAGCATATTAAAGGACAAAAATTATACATAATCTTAGAGTGAATTCAATTTTTGTACCTACAATTAGAGAAATGCAGTATATGAAAAATTAATATGTGGTATACCTGTTTTTAGATTGCTCTATGAACATTAATTATGTTAAATATGACAGCTAAACTACACAAAGAGTTTCTGACCTGTGAAAACCAACTGTATGTTTGGTTGTTTTTCGTTTTGTTTTGTTTTTGCTTTGTTTTTTTGTTTTTTTCACTTTCTTACATATGGTGTTGTATGCAAATGAACCAGAATTTCTATTAGAATCTCCCTACATTTCTGTTCACAGTGCAGGCTTCCCATTTGAGGTGCAGTGTGGTGAATCAGTGATAGGAATCCTTACTAAAATAATTAAGTCCTAACTGGGGGAATTAAAAACTTTAAAAATGACTTCAAAAGATAATGTTAGTCAGAATCTGAAACATATTAAGCAGATTCAACCCTACAATTTTGTGTAACGTGCACATTCAGAAACCAGAATCAGAGGAGAAATTTCATACATGCAGATGAGCACTTGTGAACAACTCATGAAATAAATGCTATTTAGTCTGAAAAGCCTTCTGATTTGGGAGCCAATCTACTAGATAGATGCCAAATTAACTGATAATTGCCCTAGGCTGAAACTAGCCATACTGTCTGGTACTGATAAGTACTTTGAAAAATAACATTTTCATAATTGCATGAATCTCTATTAAATGAAATAAACCTGTAAAATCATAAAAACAACAAAAACCAAACATACTGCTAATGCAAATTAGTCCTTTGTTAGAGAATAATATCTTTTTTTTTTTTTAACATTGCTTAAAGCAAATCAATTGAAAAGCTAAATCCGCAATTATACTGCATGCTATGCTTGGATAATGTCTCCATTCATATAGCCCATGCTTCACCCACACATGGATGCTAAATTGTGGTAGTGTGTGTGGGCAAAGGAGTTTACAAGATAAATCATTGTTAATCCTTGGTATCCAGAAAAATAATTGTTTTTGCTAAGCATCAGAGTAAAATCATTCACAGTGGATGTCGCCCACCCTACTCCTGACGATTATGCCTTTCTCAGAATGCCCGTATAGTCAAATTCCATACAGCTTTCCTATCGTGCATTTGGTTCTGATTACTGTAAAAAAGTGTGTAGGCATAATTCTATTGCCTTCAGTTCCTGGGAAATTTCTCAGAAATATTAAGTTGTCACTTTAGGCAATTATTAACTACCTATAGAAAATGATGTGTGTATATATTTATAAATCAGAGAAGCAAAAATCAATCATTATCTTTTATAGTTTAGAAAAATGTTTACTCATAATTTCTACTCCCATATTACCATGTTTTTCTTATGCAGTTTCATTGTGCAATGCTGGCACCTAATCTCTTGTATATCTTTCTCTTGAATTGAATAATTGATTTTAAATTTAAAAGAATAAATGCAAGCTAAATTGTTTAAATATGAAAATTTAGCTATAAGCATATAGGTTAAACTGTTATTTACAAAACCGTTATTTATATAACCTGTTTTAATTGTCCATGAACATATGATTGAGGGGTGGGAGGATGCAGCAACACCCCTTGTATTGGACAAAGCCAGAGATACTTACAGAGTATGTTTTATTAATATAAGAAACCAAATGTTTGAAACTTTATCTTTGATAACCAAAATAATATTAAACTACATTATCTCTGGGGCTATAAAATAAATACACTGCATGATGAAACAATAATGGAACTGTAGATGGTCTAACAGTGCATTTTAGACTTGAACTCAGTTATCAGAGTAAAGAGAAAGAATGATATCCTTTGATGATGTTCTTTTTGATACTATGATCCTAAAAAAAACAATTTTCTATGTCTTCAGTTCTGTAAGAATGATAGTATTAGAAAATACTCCCAGTTCTCCATTCCACCACTCTCAATTTTCTACAAGGAAAGTCTATTATCCCACATCTCATAATCCCATATATGACATTGACTCACTCATCTCAGTAAATCTTCAAAACTGAAAAACATCTCATAACCAAATAATATTTCTATATTCAAACCTACTTCAGTTTCCACATTGTCCAAGCAGTCAGAAGTTAACCTCTGATTGCTGCCAGTGCTATTTTCTGCTATTATCTATGAAAAGATCTTGACAGAAAAGACAGGGTATGAGGAAGATGGGATGCAACCTTAGGTCTTCAACTTCCTGTGAGGCTAAAAGAATTAAGCATTTTGTTATCACTTATTAACTAAAGAGCCTTTTTATTCCAGTGATTCCTCTTTGATAGTAATTCTGTGGGAAGTATTAAAAAGGGACATAGAATTACTTGTCGAGCTTTAATATATTCATATCCATGTTTCTGCCAGATTACTAAATCCAGATCCCCTGAGGGCAAGAGAATATGTGCTCGTATCTCCTTCTGTGATTATTCACTAAGTCTCTCTAATCTCTTTTTAGTTCTGTCAATTTCTGCTTTTTATATTTTGAAGATATATTATTAAACACACACACATGGTTGTTAAATATTTCTAGACAATTGCCCATTTATCATTTTATCATTAAGTATATCCTTCTCTATTTCCTGCATTAAAATTTATCTTCTCTGATATGAGTGCATTTACACCAGCTTTCTTTTGGTTTGGAGTCTGTATGACATATCTATTTTCAAATTTCCAACTTTTTATTTTTAATAGTTCTGGCACTTATATTTCAGATGTTTATTTTATCAGCAACACAAAAACAATTTGTGAGCAACATAAAAAAACATTTAATAAATTTTTTAAAAACAATTGTCTTTCAATTCATCCTGAAAATTATTTGCATTGCAAAGGGAATATTTGGCTCATTTACATTTAAATTAATTAATTACTGATATTTGGGTTTATGATGAGCATCTTACAGTCTGCTTATTTGACCCAACTGTTTTCTGTTGCTTTTCTTCTATTTTGTCTTCTTTTTAAATAATCAAATGCTTTTCATTAGTACATTTACCTTCATTAGTTTTATATTCTTTTCCTAGTTGTCAAGTCCTCACCACATATCCCATTACAGTCACTGTTCATCAGTGTAGTAAGATGCTATAGAATCACTACTTGTCTTCTCTGTGTTATACTGCCTTCACCATATCCCCCGCCCTGCTACATTATGTGTGCTAATCATAATACCCCTTTTTTCCTCCTTATCCCTCCCTTCCCACCCATCTTCCCCAGTTGCCTTCCCTTTGGTAACTGTTAGTCCATTCTTGGGTTCTGTGAGTCTGCTGCTGTTTTGTTCCTTCAGTTTTTTCTTTGTTCTTATACTCCACAGTTTGAAAAAGACATATGCACCCCTATGTTTATCGCAGCACTATTTACAATAGCCAAGAAATAGAAGCAACCTAAGTGTCCATCAGTAGATGAATGAATAAAGAAGATGTGGTACATAGACACAATGGAATTTTATTCAGCCATAAGAAGAAAACAAATCCTACCATTTGCAGCAACACAGATGGACCTAGAGGGTATTATGCTCAGTGAAATAAGCCAGGCAGAGAAGGAAAAAGGTATTTTATACAAATAAAAGGGAGAGAGAAGCAGGAGTAGCAGAACATGTATCAGACAAAATAGACTTCAAAACAAAGTAACAAGAGACAAGGACATTAGATAATGTAAAGAGATGAGTCCAGCAAAAATTGTAAATACTTATACAATATTGAGCACCTAAATATGTAAAACAAATACTAATAGACCTAAAGGGGAAACTGACAGCAACACAATCACGTTAGGGGACATTAATACCAATTAAATCAATGGACAGATCATCTAGACAGAAAATAAGGAAACAAGAGGTGCTGAATGACACATTAGACCAGATGTACTTAACAGATACATACAGAACATTCCACCCAAAAGCAGCTGGGTACACATTATCACAAATACACATGAAACATTCTCCAGAATAGATCACATATTAGAGCACAAAAAAAGCTTCAATAAATTCACAAAGATTGTTATTATATCAGGCATCTTTTCAGATCAAAATGGTATGAAACTAAAAATCAATTACATGAAGAAAACAAAACAAAAAAGTCATAAAGACATGGAATCCAAACATCCTGCTTCTAAATAATCAATGGATCAATGAACAAATCAAAACAGAAATTAAACAGTACATGAAGACAAATGAAAACAAAAATACAAGATATGTGGGATGCTGCAAAAGTGGTTCTAAGAGGGAAGTACATAGCAATACAGGCCTACCTCGAGCAATAGGACCAATCCCAAACAGTCTAAACTCACAACTAAAGAAGCCAGTAAAAGAAGAACAAATGAAGCCCAAAGTTAGTAAAAGTAGAGACAAATAAAGATCAAAGCAGAAATAAATAAAATAGAGAATAATACAACAGTAGAAGAAAATCAATGAAACCAGAACTGGTTCTTTGAGAAGAAAAACAAAATAGACAAACCCATAGATGATGTATCAAGAAAAAAAGAGAGTGTACACAATAAACAAAATCAGAAAAAAAAGGAATAGTCACAAATGACACCACAGAAATAGTAAGAATATTAGAGAATTCTATGAAAAATGATATGCCAAAAATTTGGACAACCTAAAAGAAATGGACTAATTCCTAGAAAAGTACAGCCTTACAATAAGACTGACCCAGGAAGAAACAGAAAATCTGAACAGACCAATTACTAGCAACAAAATGGAACTGATAATAAAAAAAAACAACAACAGAAGTCCATAACCATATGGCTTCAGAGATTATTTTTACCAAACATTTAAAGAAGTGCTAATACCCATCCTTTTTAAAGTACCCTAAAGGGTAGAAGAAGAGGGAATACTTCCAAACTCATTCTGTGAGGCCAGCATCACTCTAATACCAGAGCCAGGCAAAAACACTGCAAAAAAAGAAATTATAGACCAATATCCCTGATAAGCACAGATGCAAAAATCCTCAACAAACTATAAATAAGCCAAACTCAAAAGTACATCAAAAGTATCATCAACCGAGACCACATGGAATTTATTCAAGGAATGCAAGAATGGTACAATATTCATAAATCAATCAATGTTATAAACATTAACAAAAGGAAAGATAAAACTATGATAATCTCAATAGATACAGAAAAAGCATTTGATGAAATTCAACTCTCATTCAACAAAATGGGTATAGAGGGAGCATACCTCAACATAATAAAGGCCATATATGGCAAACCACAGCTAACATCAGACTCTATGGCAAAAAGCTGAAAGCTTTTCCTCTAAAATCAGGAATAAGATAAGGATGCTCATTCTCACCACTTTTACTCACCATAGTATTGGAAGTCCTAGCCACAACAATCAGAGAAGAAAAAGAGATAAAAGCCATTCAAATTGGCAAGGAAGAAGTAAAAGTGTCACTATTTGCAGTCGACATGATACTATATATAGAAAATCCTAAAGACTCCATGAAAAAATAATTAGAATTAAACTAATAACTGGATTCAGAAAAGTTTCAGGATACAAAAATTAATATACAGAAATATATTGCATTCTTATACAATGAGCTAGCAGAAAGAGAAATCAGGAAAACAATTCAATTTAAAATAGCATCAAAATAATAAAATACATAGGAATGAATGTAAACAAGAGGTGAGTGATATATGTTAAAAACTATAAGATACTGATGAAAGAAACTGAAGAAGACACAAATAAATGGGAATCTATCCCAAGCTCATTGATAGGAATAATTGAAACTGTCAAAATGGCAATCTTGCCCAAAGCAGTTTACAGATTCAATGCAATCCCTATCAAAATATCAATGCCATTTTTCAATGAACTACAGCAAAGAATCCTAAAATTCATATGGAACCACAGAAGACCCCAAACAGCCAAGGCAATCTTGAGAAAGAAGAACAAAGCTCGTGACATTATGCTCCCTGATGTCAAGCTATACTACAAAGGTATAGTAATCAAAACAATATAGTATTGTTACAAGAACAGACCCATAGATCAATGGAACATAATAGAGAGCCCCAAAGTAAATCCACATATATATAGTCAATATATGATAAAGGAAACATAGTTATACAATGGGGAAAAGAAAGTCTCTTCAATAAATGGTGTTTGGAAAACTGGACAGCTATATGTAAGAGAATGAAACTGGATTACTGTCTAACTCCATACACAAAAGTAAACTCAAAATAGAGTGAAGACATAAATATAAGCCACAAAACCAATAAACTCTTAGAATAAAATGTAGACAAAAATCTCTTGAGCATAAACATGAGCAATTTTTTTCTGGGCACATCTCCCAGACTACGGAAACAAAAGCAGATATAAACATGTGGGACTATTCAAACTAAAAAACTCATGTACAGCAAAGGACACCATCAACAGAACAAAAAGGCAACCTCCAATATGGTAGAATATACCTGTAAATTATTTATGTGATCAAGTGTTAACATCCAAAATATATAAAGAACTCCTACAACTCAATATAAAAAAAAAACTGATTAAAGAGTGGGCTGAGAACCTGAACAGACATTTTTCCAAAGAAGAAATACAGATGGCCAACAGGTACATGAAGAGATGTTCCACAGTGCTAATAATCATGGAAATGAAAATCAAAACCACACTGAGATATCACTTCACACTTTCAGAATGGCCACTATCAAAAAGAAAAGAAATAAGTGTTGGCAAGGATGTGGGGAAAGGGAACCGTCCTACAGTTGGTAGGAATGTGAATTATACTAGCTACTATGGAAAGCAGTATGGAGGTCCTTCAAAAAACTAAAATTAGAAATAACACATGACCCAGTAGTTGAATTTCTAGGAATTTACCTGAAGAAAACAATATCTCTGATTCAAAACTATATATGCACACCTGTGTTTACTGTTGCATTATTTACAATAGCTAAGACATGGAATCAATCTAAGTGATGAATGGTTCTGTGACACCTTTCTATTGTGACAGATAGTGGCTGCACTAGTTGGGGTGAGTATTCAATAATTGTGTATTTGTTGAATCACTGTGTATGGGATTTATTATTTTCATAATGATGGTGGACTTACAAAATGGCAATAATAATATTGTATGTAAACTATACTTCAAAAAATTGTTTTTCCTATTCTTTTTTTCCTGGAATTCCAATTTATCATATATTAAAATTTTTATAATATTCCATATACTTCTTATACTTCTTTTTCAGTTTTCCAAACCCTTTTTTTATTTTTGCTTTCCATACCTCAGTATGGATCTTTGGCAATAATCTATATTTCAGTTTAGTAATTCTATTTTCAATTGTATCCAATATAAGGTTAAATTCTTCTACTTAGTTCTTATATTTGTTACTGTTTTTCCTTTCTATAATTTTATTTTGATTCCAGAGCAACTGTCCAACATCTGATTTTCCAGAATATACAGTTTACTTGTGTGCCATACATTGTACATAAAAAAAATTATAGGTATTTTGAATTATGTTGTCTTCCTTCAGAGAAGAGGTTCTTTTAATTCTGGCAGACAGAATGGCTCATTTTAATTTAATTAGGGACAGAACTGAGACAGACTTGAGCTTTCTTTTTTATTATTATTATTAAAGCTTCATTGATGTACAATCTTATGAAGGTTTCACATGAACAACATTGTGATTTCAACACTCACACGTATCAGACTTGAGCTTTCTTATTTGTAACGATCACCTTGTTTACTTCTGAATCATCTGATATCTTGAGAGTGAAGCCATCTAGGGAACCCTAAACAAACTGTTAAGAGTATTTCCTTGACCCTACTCCCCTGTCATAAAACAAAATGTATAATTCCAAGGTTCTTGCCAAATAAATGGGGTATAATACATTTAAAACAGCCCTTAAGATGAACTTATTGAGTGATTTTTGTAATTCTTCATTTCAACCCAAAGGTATAGTCAGGTTTTGACAGTGAAATGGCTGAGTCTGAAATGTGTTGCGTTTGGGTGGGGTGTCTTGTGCCTTGGTCCTCGTGATAAACTTATATACAAACATGACTCTTGGAGAACATTCCCCATGTGTGTTTGCCAATATAATCACCGACATTTTACTTTCTCATGATACCTTTGTATAACATGTTTCAATTGCTATAGCAATACTACTCCTTTTGGACCATTGCGTCAGGGGAGGAATGCTACTCCCCGCCTCCGTCAAGACCAGAATGCTTGAATCCTGCTTCGGCTCTCTTTTGGCTCACCTTCCTTCTTAAACTACATGCCTATGAACTTACTGTCCTTTGGGTTTAGTTTTTTGTGCCAGTTAACTTGTCAAAATTATGTCATTTAAATAGGAACCACAAAATCTTTGTGGGTACAACAATAAAACCGCTTATTCTTGCATATAGGCAGATTGTTTGGTTTTGTCTTTTTTAGGCTGAGTTTGGCTGCAAGGCTCTCCCGTTGGAGAGTTTGTTTGGTGAGCTGTGGCAGCCCTGCTTCCCATGTCTCTCCTCCTTTTTGGACTAGCAGGTTGGTTGACTGGCATTTATTATTTTCATGATGATGATGGAATTGCAAAATGGCAAGTTTTAAATTCTATCATCAGACTTGCCTACGGATGATATAAGTCACATGGCCAGACCAAAGTCAAAGCGTGAGAAATTAAGCTGCACCCTTTCAGTGGGAAGAGCTGCAATGTAGACACATGGCAAATACTGTGGATTCCAGGAGGATTAAAGAATGCACATCAATAATGAATCTATCACCTCTTCCATCCATGACTCCAGAACTTTTATTTCTCTAATTTACTTAAAGAAACTGGAGTTGTATTTCAGTGCTCAGGCAACAAATGATACTTTGGGTCTCTATATTTGCATTTTTGTGGGTATTGAGAAACTTGTCATTGAGTCTATATTCCATGACACTATCAGGGGGTTTATTTTAACATAAAATGGAATTTTTAACTATAAGGTGGTTATGCCTGGTAAAATTAATAGAAACATAACATATACAGTCAGAAGCCATTAAAATTTATGTTGTCTGATTTACAAAATTTATCTTATTGTTATACATTTATGATATTAATTGAAAACCACTTCTAGGTACTAGGAAGAGTTGAACAAATATATTATCTACAAATCTCTTTAATAACTTGTCTTTCTTTCTTCCTCCAATAAAAAATAATTCTCACTGTCCTTTTAAATGATCTTTTCTAATCATATATTTAGTTTCCAAAACTTGTTGCCAAGAATTTTGAAATCAGAATGTATCTTTAGGGTGTTTTATCAACTGAGTTTTTATTTTAGATGCTGAAAAGACACCTCATGCTCTTATTTCAATTCATTAAAAATTCTTAAACATGACAACAGTATTGTGTGTGTATACCTGTGTGTGTATGTGTTTGCACATTCTCCTCATTGGCTCTCATACCACCAAGAAAACATACTGAGATCTTCCGGTGTGTGGGGGGCATAACGCGAACTACTGCGGATACACTGCGCATGGCGGAGCAGAAGGTCATAAAAAACAGAAGGCCCCTTTGAGAGTTTGGATATCCAAACATAATTACAGCAATAAAACTATTGAAACAAGCACTTCAGCTAAATGTTGTAATATCATCATTCTTTAGAAGGAACACAAATAATTCATTTAAATTGAATTACTCTTTAAAAGGAGAGACAAAAGAAAAATATCCCAAGTTTTAAATAGGGTTAATTTTACTTTCCAAAATTCACTCTTTCTTTGTTGCAGATAAAAAAACATGTGGAATTAACTTTAAACTCAGCATGGACTCTTACTATATCTTTCTGATAATTTTAGCATATTTGTCAGAGTTATCTTTCCTTATTCATATGGACCAACTGAAGAAATATATAGATCTCACAATTCAAACAAATGAGAAGCTAAATATGAAAAGGAAATTAACCCCATCCTGTTTAGGTTATTTTAAAACCAACTATAGAAATATAAAAATTGTATTAGTAAAGAGAAAAACTACAATTTATTTGATTCTGAAGACTTTATCTAAAAATCACTCAATAGGCATCAAACCTTTTGCATGTGGAACCTGTCAGTATGAAAACCTATTTATATTGAACAATTTAAAAATTCTCTAATATTATTTGCATACTGGAGAATTATATTTGGAAAACAATGTCCTTATGTTTAACTCTTTATAAACCTATCTTTCAGAAATTCATTAATATTAATGGGGCAGAGATCAATCTCAATTAGCACTATAGAATGTAGATATATAAACACATGATTTATTGTTTTATTTTTATATTAGCTCATTTTAAAATTTTCTTTTACCTCTCTCAATATACAAGTGCATACTTGGATGATTTTCACATTTAATTCTATTTTTTTAATTCAATTACTGAGACAGAACTTTAGAAAATATAAATGTTATACGAAGACTTACACTGTTTTCCTTGTAATGTATTTTGAAAGCCCTGGATCACAAATTTTTTCTCTATGATTTACAACTTCAGCACAGCTATCTTTAGAACACTGACACAGAGTTGTAGTTTTTTTATATACATATGTCAAATACAAATTGAGAGTGTTAATCTGGGAGATCGGTCTGGTGAAATTCAGATTTAACTAGAATTCTTTCCTATCTCTATCCAAGAAATGGACATTTTAAATTAGGGGAAAATTAATTATTTGCCACTTGAAGTGATTCCGGTCACTTACATCGCTTAGGATTTTATAGATCATTTATAAGCCCAACACAACAAGGATATATTGAATTTTAATCCAAATTGCCACATGCTTAGTGAATAAATTTGGTAAAGACACTGAAGATTCTGAGTTTAGAGCATGAAGGCATTTTAAACTGGTTTCATTTTCACAACAACCTTTACAGTAGCTGTTTTATTACAGTATTAGGTAAGGAATATGAATCTAGGAGAGATTACAGCCTCAGATAGGAATCACAAGACGGCACATCATTTTACATGCAAGTAAGTATGGCAAATCTGCTTCTTGCTATAGATGTTAACAGCCAAGAAATAGTCACAGCGAACAGTTTGTTGCTGATTTTCCTCAGAAAGAGAACGTAGTGAGTTGACCCATGGATTTACATACCACAGAATCCTCCAGTTGTATTTATGCAACGAAGTGTTTCAATTTTTAAAATAATATCAGGGTTCTCACAACCCTTTCATGTGTGTGTGTGTGTGTGTGTGTGTGTGTGTGTGTGTGTGTATGTGTGTATGTGTGTAGAGAAAAAGACAGAGGGCAGATAGACAGGTAGAAAGGAATAACAGAAGTAGATATACCTGGTCAGGAGGTTGGTTAATTCCTTAGAGCACTTTATTATGGGGGAAAAAAAAAAACAACCTACCAGTGGGCCTCTCAGCATGTCAGACCTTTGGGTTCCTTCCAAAGCAATTAATTCTCTGCAGGGTGCAAGTGAATTCATTAAAATAGAGAATTGTATTGCCTCTGAGGATTTGGGGGAAGGTTCAGATCTTTTAGAAGAGTAACAGCTGAATGAGCAAGTAAAGCCAATTGTAACTTTTCCAGTTTCTCAGTAATAATTCAGGTTGATTCAGGGTGAAATACAATTATCGTAAAGGGTAACAATTGTTTTATCTTTACAGCTGAGTAGAATCACAGTATTTATATGTATATTAGTACCAATCTTTTATTTGACTGTCATAGATTAAATCAAAGACACAAATGGAATAGATCAATTTTTTAAAAAGGAAAGTCTGAAGCAGGAAATTAGCTCATCACAAGTTGCCTCTGAACTCTTGTACTTCTGTGGTTGGCTCTAAATAGAAATGAGTCTGCGTTTTCAGACGTGAGTGGGCGAGTGCCTAAGGAAGTGTGCGCAGGTGTACTAGGGGGTGGGTAGGTAAAAATGGCACAACCAGCTTCCAAGAAAACGAGGATATGTTTCTGTCATTCTGCTTTCCAGTACCAGCATTAAACATCAGTGACAAAGATGAACATGAAAGGATATGTGTCACTGGAGGATCTGATCCCAATGACATATTGATTTTCCCTTTAAAACCATTGACACATTGCCGGAAAGCATCCATATTTATTTCTACATGTTATTTGACTTAATATTATTTTCTGGTTTAAAAATAACTAGTTTTATTTTATAAGCAAAAATCTCAACTGTTATGTGATGGCAACTTGCATTTAATCCAGTGATTGTTTATATTTTAACACTATTAACATCATAACTACTCAGAAGTATTTAATAGTTTTACATCACATATTTACTTATATATGACTGCATGGATACCTTTAAAATTATAAAGAGAAAGACATCTTACTGAGGAATTTAAAGAGTTAAAATAGTTACATGATAAAAATAAATATGTGTGAATATTGAATACTTACCTATTCTGCAGTAATATAGGACTCAGGTACTGTGCGTGTGTGTATGTGTGTGTGTGTGTGTCTATTCCAAGAGACACAACTGTGACTCTGGATAAAGTTACTAAAGTTACCAATGATATTGTTCCCATTAAAAAAGAAACGTCCAGATAGACATGTGGTAGACAGGTCTTGCCTCAGCATTCTAGGTGGAGATCGGTTAACCTGCTGTCACATTCACTACAATCATCATTTGGTCCTAAAGGGCCTGTGGTCCGCTGGCTCAAGGCGAAATCGCTATGTGAGTGCAGAATTTATTTTCAGTCTTCACTTATCCTTTCTTCTCAGTTCACTTCTCTCCCGCAGGCATCCAGTGGTCTCATGCAGATTGTTCTCATCTGTCACTCAGGTTAGTAACAATTCACTTTCCTTAAGGAAAGGCCTTAGGGATTTAGGGCACTGACGTGTGTGACTCCTCCCAGATATATCTGCCTTCCAAAGAAGGACGACAAGAGCGCTTTGCTTCGTTCAATCACAGATTTCAATAGTAATCTTCCACTCTTCCTCACATACTGGCATGGCTTTTTAGAAAGCCAATCTGAGGTCTAACCCCAAGCTTTTTGTGTTACACTAGGCTTCGGAAAGAGACCAACATATTACTTAAAACACAGCTTTCTTATTTTGAAACTCACTGTTGAATTGGTGCCCATCTCACCGAAGTTTTTCGTGGATGCACGCCTTGTTTCCACCAACTTGTGGCTAGTCCTTCTCTCTGTGTAACTAGTAATCTTCCCCGTTTCCAGTACAGTAGGGGTTTGACAAATACTTGTTGATGAAGCTACCCTGCACCACAATATCTGACCTAAGTTGTCACTTATGGTTCCCCAGACACTGCTGTTTAATTGCTTTCAATTACCTTAGTCCGTGTCTACTCAAGCAAAATGAAGTGGTGAGTCAAGCAATTGTCTTGTGAATGTGATCAATATAGAAATTCAATATGGGTAATTAAGGTACCCCCCAACTCACTTTTCTGTTAGTAACAAGCTTTCCAAGCTTTCTTTTCACCAGAATTGTTCAGATAATTGCCTCAACTGTTCATTTTATTTTGCATCATAGACAGAGGTCTGTAACTAGCTTAACGGACCATAGAAAAACAGAATGGTCAATGCAGTTCACAGATAGATCACCACCTAGTTCATTCATCTGTGGTGCTTCTGGATAAATCAGGCTGACCAGTCTTGGAAAACTGCATTGATTAGGTCTGCCTCTTCATGGCTGAGGTTTATAGGACACAGAGATATATACAACCCTGAGTTTTGTGTTTCTATATAGCATCCTATCCACCAGTGTTCCCCAGCAATTGGCCACAAACACCAAATAAAAGTATGACAAGTAATTGATTAATTTGGATCATGCAAGGGATACTGTTTGGAGCATGACAAAAAAAGTAAAAGACAAACTTATTTAATGTCATCAGACTGCTAAAGAAACGAGTTCATTTTCATTAAAGGAAAATGTTTTACACAAAATATTTCACTTTAACTACTAAAGTAGCCTTTTGGACATAGTATAAGCTTACAAAAAGATTCATTAAGTGCTTTAACTTTATATATTTGATAAATGTCCAGATTTTTAACATTTCTTTGTCTCTACAGTTTCTTTCTAAAATTATGACCTAAATATTCAATAGGCTTTTGTGAGCCACGTGATAGTAATTTCATTTTTCCTATAACTTTTCCTTCTCCTAACCTAGTTAGTTGCATGGCACATGGCTTCAGAAGACTGGAAAGAGGCAGTTGCTTCTTAAAAAAACTAGTTTAAGAAGTAGTGCTTAAAAAATAAATACAGAGAAAGTGGAAAGTAGATGGAACGGATAAGGTAAAATGTATAAGGGAAGTTTGAGTAGACTAAGTGACGCTTTTTTTTTACTTTTGGTAACTGTTAGAGTATTTTGGAATCACACTTGTTTACCCTTGGCTCCTAAAACTTTCTGTTTCTATGGAAAAGAGTTTATACACTTTTTGGCTATCTACTGGCCTTTGCAATGATATACTTAAATGGTATGTTTATAGAAGAATTAGAAACGCAATGATTTTCCTTGAAAAACAGATAGGCTTAGATTTTAGGGAACACATCCTTGGAAAAATAGATTCACTTAAAATGAATTCAAACACATTAAACTTAGTTTTAGATAATCATTGAATGTTTTCAAAACCTGGCATTTCTTCTTACATAATAAAGATTTGTAAAGGAAAGAAAGTTTATCATAATAAATGCCAAGCTTTTGATGTTTAACATACTGATTTCCCCACTTCAAATTCTTGAGCTTTTTAATAATCCCCCTCCTCATCTCGTCTCACCTCAGAAGTCCTGTTTACATTTTTTTCTATATGGATGAATGAACATAGTCAGTGCTAAGACATACCCACTATATGAAGAAAAAAAAAAATACCTCCTCATAATTCAGCCCTAAAATGATTTGTCCTCCACTTTACCAATTAATTTGCCTGAAAATTCCCGGTGAGTCACTTCAACGTGCACTTGAGTTTGCCTATTTACACCCAGCCAGAATTGGATTTCCTGTGAAGTTGATGCTTATCCAAGTACACGTAACAAAAGGCAAGGACCAGCCTGGCACAATTCAGATATTCCTGTCATTAATAGAAATGCCTTCCTTATTGACTGCTTTAAACAGAAGTCACTTGGTATGTAAATAAGCCTTTGCCAAATGAAATCATTAAACAAAAAAGCATTTTGTTGTTGCATTATTCTAGTAGCTTACTACTGTCAGACAGTATTCCAAATTATTACTGAATGATGATATGTAGAATAGTAAATGTTACATAGTTTGATGCAAAATTAAAAAGATATGCTAGTGATTATATTTAACAAAGTTTCATTTGTTGTAAACCTATAAATCTAATTTTTATTGGCCTAACTGTTTGGTTTGCCATGTTTAGTAACAATGGATTTTGAAGAGAATAGCCCATTAAACACAATTATGGACGTAAACAACCTACATACCCTGAATATCAAAGTATATTCTAGGAAACCAACAGAAAGAAACCAGCTGAGAAGTATTACCACCTTTAGCAAAACTCTGCAAGTGGTGTGTTAAAGACTGAAAAATGCAGGCAAATAAGCTCATTAGAATTTTCATCAATGACAAGGTAAAATTTCAAATGTTGCCAAGTCTATGAAAAAAGTCTGAAATAGTTATGTAGGAATTTAAAGATGGCATTTTGATGATGTATAGCCTAACACATATCTTCTATCTGTAAGGTGGAAGTATTTGCTCAGTGATGTCACACTGGTATTTTGAAATTCGCCACATTAAGTGGATTTTATGATGGAAATGAGCAAATGCAAAAAATTAAGATTTTACTTACTGTTTTTTGAATGTCTAAACTTAAGGTTGAGATGGAGAAAATGTAAATAATGTAGATTAAATATAAGAGTTTGTCATGTATATAGCTATTCCATTGTAAACAGCACAATAATTTGAGGAAATATTCTTCCAGTACTTGAAAGTCATTATCTGATTAAGCAAAAATGTCTCCTCTTCTGTCATTGAAGAATAAGTGAGGTCCCAACATATATCATAATTGTTTCATTTTCTTCCTGTATATTAATGTAATCAAAATAGTAATCTTTAGCATGTTAGAACTAAAGCTCTTAATCATTGTAATCATGTTTCATGCATTTACAAAAATTGGAAAAAAATCGATGAAAGCATTCGCTGAAAAACAACTGGTTACACAGAATTTACAATAAACAGTCCACTTTATAATTATTTCTTATTATGTGCTACACATCCATTATATAAGTAAAAGTCCCAATAAATTTAGTTACACATTTGCATACATTTCTTGAGAGCGCATTGTTAAATATTTGCTAGTCTACCCCTGAGTCAATGGTCAAATGAAATGTATGAATCTTGAGTTTGATACTCAAAAGTATGAAACTACTCTGGAATCATTAGAATAGTAGAAAAAGTCATTGTCATTATTAGTTCCCCATTCAAATCCTGGGCCCTGTTTGAAAAATGATGATAGAAAAATGGAACTTGAAGAATTGGACCATGTATACCTATGTTTGCATGTTTTAAAATATTCAGGGCTTTCATATACAGCTGACTGCATTATTTTTCAAGCTAAAGCATAGTACCATTAAGTAGAATAATTCAGGCTAAATTTTTTTTTCTGTGGAATCAGAATTGATTGCTGGTACAAATGTAGGGGTTGCAAGTAATTACTCCCAGGGTTACTCAAAAGCAATGATTGAAGCAGCATGCACGGAGCCAGCTCTTTCCTAGGTATGGGGTAGGGCGTGGGAAGTTAAATGGGAAAACCACTATTTGAAAGACCATTTTTGCAAAGTACAAACATAATTGCAAGAACAAATCTTTAACATTTACTCTGACTATATTGTGCAAAAGGTCTGTCTATATATAAATTTCAGAAGGTATTCAAGTGAATTTGTGAAATTATTTTGATGAAATAATTAAAAAGTATATAAAATAGAATAAAATGAATACTTTGTATACAGTTTTGAATCTAGAGATGAACACACTGAATGCATTCAACAAATACTTTCAATTGATTTTGGTGCTTAATATATAGATATATATTTGTTGCAGTTGTTCTTTTATTTTTATATATATATATATATTTTTTATTAAGGTATTATTGATATACACTCTTATGAAGGTTTCACCTGAAAAAACAATGTGGTTCCTACATTTACCCATACTATCAAGTCCCCATCCATACCCCAATGCAGTCACTCCATCAGTGTAGTAAGATGCCACAGATTCACTGTTTGCCTTTTCTGAGCTACACTGTTTTCCCCATGATCCCCCACACCATGGGTATTAAACATAATACCCCACAATCCCCTTCTCCCACCCTCCCCACCCACCCTCCCTCACCCCTCCCCTTTGGTAACCACTAGTTCCTTCTTGGAGTCTCTGAGTCTGCTGCTATTTTGTCCCTTCAGTTTTGTTGCATTGTTATACTCCACAAATAAGGGAAATCATTTGGCACTTGTCTTTCTCTGCATGGCTTATTTCACTGAGCATAATATCCTCCAGCTCCATCCAAGTTGTTGCAAATGGTAGGATTTGTTTCCTTCTTATGGCTGAATCGTATTCCATTGTGTATATGTACCACCATTTATTTATCCATTCATCTACTGATGGACATTTAGGTTGCTTCCATATCTTGGCTATTGTAAAAAGTGTTGTGATAAACATAGGGGTGCATGTGCCTTTTTGAATCTGAGAAGTTGTATTCTTTGGGTAGATTTCAAAGAGTGGGATTTCCAGGGTCAAATGGTATTTCTATTTTTAGTTTTTTGAGGAACCTCCATATTGCTTTCCATAAGGTTAAACAGCTTACATTCCCACCTGCAGTGTAGGAGGGCTCCCCTTTCTCCATATCCTCACCAGCATTTGTTGTTCTTAGTCTTTTGGATGGGGGCCATCCTTACTGGTGTGAGGTGATATCTCATTGTCGTTTTAATTTGCATTTTCCTGATGATTAGTGATGTGGAGCATCTTTTCATGTGTCTATTGGCCATCTGAATTTCTTCTTTGGAGAACTGTCTCTTCATACCCTCTGCCCATTTTTTAATTGGGTTATTTGCTTTTTGGGTGTTGAGGCGTGTATGTTCTTTATATATTTTGGATGTTAACCCACTGTCGGATATGTCATTTACAAATATATTCTCCCATACTGTAGGATGCCTTTTTGTTCTGTTGATGGTGTCCTTTGCTGTACAGAAACTTTTTAGTTTGATGTAGTCCCATGAGTTCATTTTTGCTTTTGTTTCTCTTGCTTGAGGAGATGCCTTCAGGAAGAAGTCACTCGTGCTTATATTCAGGAGATTTTTGCCTATGTTGTCTTCTAAGAGTTTTATGGTTTCATGACTTACATTCCGGTCCTTGATCCATTTCGAGTTTACTTTTGTGTATGGGGTTAAACAATAATCCAGTTTCATTCTCTTGCATGTAGCTGTCCAGTTTTGCCAACACCAGTTGTTGAAGAGGCTGTCATTTCCCCATTGTATGTCCATGGCTCCCTTATCATATATTAATTGACCATATATGGTTGGGTTTATATCAGGGCTCTCTAGTCTGTTCTATTGGTCTATGGGTCTGTTCTTGCCAGTACCAAATTGTCTTGAGTACTGTAGCTTTGTAGTAAAGCTTGAAGTTGGGGAGCATAATCCCTCCAGCTTTATTCTTCCTTCTCAGGATTGCTTTGGCTATTCGGGGTCTTTTGTGGTTCCATATGAATTTTAGAATGATTTTCTCTAGTTCATTGAAGAATGCTGTTGGTATTTTGATAGGAACTGCATTGAATCTGTAGACTGCTTTAGGCAGGATGGCCATTTTGACAATATTAATTCTTCCTATCCATAAGCATAGGATGTGTTTCCATTTATTGGTATCTTCTTTAATTTCTCTCATGAGTATTTTGTAGTTTTCAGGGTATAGATCTTTCACTTCCTTGGTTAGGTTTACTCCTAGGTATTTTATTCTTTATGATTTAACTGTGAATGGAATTGTTTTCCTGATTTCTCTTTCTTCGAGTTCATTGTTAGTGTATAGGGATGCCACAGATTTCTGTGTAATAATTTTTTATCCTGTGACTTTGCTGAACTCAGATATTAGATCTAGTAGTTTGGAGTGGATTCTTTAGTGTTTTTTATGCATAATATAATGTCATCTGTGAACAGGGACAGTTTAACTTCTTCCTTGCCAATCTGGATGCCTTTTATTTCTTTGTGTTGTCTGAGTGCCGTGGCTAGGACCTCCAGTACTATGTTGAATAGAAGTGTAGAGAGTAGGCATCCTTGTCTTGTTCCCAATCATAAAGGAAAAGCTTTCAGCTTCTCACTGTTAAATATGATGTTGGCTGTGGGTTTGTTATGTATGGTCTTTATTATGTTGAGGTACTTGCCCTCTATACCCATTTTTTTGAGAGTTTTTATCATGAATGGGTGTTAAATTTTGTCAAATGCTTTTTCAGCATCTATGCAGATGATCATGTGGTTTTTGTCCTTTTTGTTGAGGTGGATGATGTTGATGGATTTTCAAATGTTGTACCATCCTTGCATCCCTGGAATAAATCCTACTTGATCATGGTGTATGATCCTCTTGATGTATTTTTGAATTCGGTTTGCTAATATTTTGTTGAGTATTTTTGCATCTATGTTCATCAGGGATATGTTTTCTTTTTTTGTGGTATCTTTGCCCGGTTGTGGTATTAGAGTGATGCTGGCCTCATAGAATGAGTTTGGAAGTATTCCCTGTTCTTCTACTCCTTGGAAAACTTTAAGGAGGATTGGTATTAGGTCTTCACTGAATGTTTGATAAAATTCAGTGGTGAAGCCATCTGGACCAGGTATTTTGTTCTTAGGTAGGTGCTGTTGTTTTTTAAAAACAATCTTAGAATGGCCACCTAAGTCCTGGTAGAAATTTTATTGGAATTTGTCTCATCAGTGGAAGAATGAATTTTCTTACAGAATCTAGTCTCAAATTTCAAATCATAAAGCATAATTTATATATTATTTTTGAATCATAAATGTCTGTACTTCTAAAACAATTGGAAATTCTTAAATGAAAAGCTTTTATTATTGCTCATTGTGATTTATTCTGTTTTAATTAAATGTCCCTGCTATTCACATTCAAACACATGATAAAAATTCTTCCCTGAAGTTATTATCAAATACTGATGACACCATCTAAATGGGATAACTTAAGTAAAATTTCAGATGATATCCATATACCACTTCTTCTGCTACTGTTAAATCCCCCATAATAAATAATAGCTGTCTATACAAGCAACTTATAATTACCACAACAGTTGAAGCAAAAAAAGAAAAAAAAAGTTGACTCCCTTTTGGATGATTGTTCTTATTCTTGCAAGTATGTACTAATAAGCAGAGAAGTGGAAAAAAAGCAAGCAGTGGAACAGTAAAAGCAATGTCTAATTCAAGTGATTTTCAACAACTTGGTGTGGCTATAAGGCCTGGAGGACTTGCTGACAGATTAGATGGGGGTTTGAGAGATAAGTTGGGACCAAGGAGGATCTGAGTAGTGAGCTGTGGCATGTGTCACTTCTTGGCTCAAGCATTTAAATTAGCTCTTTTCCAAATAGTGGCTTCTCTACCACCATCACCATCAGCCTTGGTTCCCAAGTGAGGGTGTAGCAGATATGAGACTCCGGGCAATCTGGGATGAATATGTAGAATGAATAAGAGACACAGTCAATTTTTTAATATACTGTAGTGTATTAGTGTAGTGTAACTCAGCCTTTCTGACTGATATATGTATTAAGGAGAGAGAAATAATCAATTGTATAAAAATCTGCTTAAGGTTGGTTTCAGAAAGTTAAAATTGAATAATGGCCAAAGGATTTAGCAATGTCGGGGTGGTGTGTTGACACAAGAGGACTGTTTGGACAGAAGACTCTTTGAAATGGATACATACTTGTTGTTAAAAGAAATGGGGAGGAAAGGAACTGAAGATACTGGCATTAACAACTCTCTGAGGAAATACGTTGCAAAGTAGCAAAGAAACAGGGCAGGGACTGGTAGGGCAAGTGGGATCAATGGCAAGTTTTGTTTTCAGATAGAAAAAAGAAGGCATGATGCATTAGATAAAGATGATTCAGTAGAGAGGAAAAAATAAATGATATGTGAAGGAGAGGATAGAAGTGTGTCGTGATGGCTTTGTGTTGTCAAAAAAGGTAAGGGCCAAGTGCTACTGAAAGTGCTGCAACTGGACACCAGTTTGAGCAGGAATATGTGGCTGTGTTGGCTGGTGGGTGGGTGACTGTGGGGGAGTTCTCCTCTGTTGCTTTAATTTTTTCAGTAAAGTAGAAAGCAGACAGTAAGGAAAGTTAGGGTGCTGTTCAGAGATTGAGGGTAGGAAAATATATGAAACAGTCAGTCATGCTAGCCTCTAAGACGCCATGAGTTCAGAAGTTCAGGCTTACACTAATCCTGAAACCTCTATTTTCCTGAACAATTACTTAAAAAGATGAGTTTGCTGAAGACTACCTTGAAAGAGATGGAGCAAGCTTTAATTTGATTTTTGATTTGGGCACAAACTGCCAAAATACATACGTGCTAACCACTGAGAGAAATTATTTAGAGTTTGATATAAAGAGGCATGATTTAGGAGCCAGAGAACCTATAGTCAAGAATAGTTAACCCCCTGACGAGCCTTTAACATTAGTCAAATCAGTTCTTGGAAATTTTGAAAATTCTTCATCTTGAAAATTCAGAGGTTTCAACTGGTTTGGTTGTTATTATTTATATAATTTCTAGAAATAAAACCCATAGAATTAGACGATACTAAAGATCTATTTTGGTGTTAGTTATCAATGACTACAAAAACATATGAGTAATTAGTCTCTTTTTAAACTTAAGCCCTACTTATATTTATTTTATGACCATGAAGATTATATGTATGTAATGATTACTTTTTACAAAAATTCCATGCATTTTTCTCTTATTTCTCTAATTTATAGTCACTTTTAGATGATCAGATTTTTGCTCTGTATTTTATAAATAAATGTGGTGTTATCAAATTTTGTTAACTCCTCTATATTTCAGCCAGTAACTTCTCAGAAGTTGCAGCTGAGCATTTCAGTACACAGTGAAAGTCAATAATTGTAAGAGACTACTAGAAAGATCCCTGGTTGGACATGTAAAGGGCTATATTACAGCTGTGGGTTTGCAAGTAACTCATTTTGCAGTCTAAGAAAAAAATATCCTATTTTTTGTACAGAGTTAACATCTACTCTATCTGAGCTGACTGGAGCAAAATCATTTAGTCCCTAATTTCATCTGAGGAAGTTTGTGTAAAAAAGACATCATTATCTCGTTGATTTTACAACAACCCTAAGTTAAGGCTGCTTTTTTGTTTTGGGTTAAAGCATTATTTTAATTGCAAATAAAAGGAAATTTCAAGATACTAAGAAAAAGAAGTCTATCATAGGGTTCACATTTGTTTTAAATTATTGAAATTAATATTCACAACAAGGTTATTGTCTAGAGATACAAAGTATACATTTGATTCTGAACCCCAGCAGACACTGTTTATTCATGCAGGTAGCTTATGAAAAGATAAATGTCTGCAATTTGCCAGTAAATTCCTCATCTAGTCCAAAAAGGGGAGATTTACTGATTTGGAAGAACATTTCTGGGATCTGAGGGGGTACGGTTGTGACATGATGAGAAAATCTGGTAACAGTTCCCCATCCACCCTTCTTCAATTCCACGAAACTTTTTATCTTTCTTTTTTTTTAGGTGATTTATCTTAACATTTAAAACTTACATTTTAAATCTCATATAAAGGAAAAAAATCTGCTGATAGACCTTAAAAGTAATATATGGTCAACCTAAATATACAAAAATGAAAGAAATCTTAATGACACTAATGACCTACACATGTTCACCTCAATTTTCTTTGATGCAATGCAGCCAGATAAAAATACTTTGTTGCTTTCTGAAAAAAAAAGAAGTAAAAACGTAACTCACATACATTTCACCTATCTTCTTACCTACATTGATTAAAAAGAAAAAAAAATCCACTCTTTAACACTCAAGTCCCTTTCCTTTCTTTAACTTCTTTTTATATAGTTCCCTTCCCAGGGGACAGTCTACAAGCCCTGGATGACTGGGCAGCATAAATACAAAGAACCGAAGACAGATTCTTGTCTCTACAGAGCGAAATCCTTGGGTTTCTTAGTAGAAGAAAAAATGCTATTGTAAAAGGTAGATTGTTTTTGAAATTTACAATAATGAGCCTAGCAGTTCAAATTCAGTAGAATTTTAGAGTTCATTTGCAACTGTGTCACTAAAATTGAGTCAGGATTAGTTAGAAGCTCACTCAATCTATACTCAGAACACTGAGTGAAAACACTAGAAGAAAGTTTCTCTCTTTTCATTTTTTATAAACTGAAAAAAATTCAAGTCAGCCGAGCAAAAAGCTATTTTGAATACCTAAGTGGTAAAAAGAACACCTAAAAGGTAATCAGTGCTGAGTAAAAAAATGGGCTCAGTGGGATTTAGACTCTGCTCTTTATGCTCTTATTCATTTTCCCAGCGACCAGACAGAAAGTGGGAGCTCAGTGGCGCTGCACCAGGGGTCATTTTCTGCTCAGAGAACCTCCTCGTTAAGTTTCAATTATTTTGCCAGTTTATAAAACTGCACAGTTTTTCCATGTTTCTTACATTTCTAACACATGTAGGTGGTTAATGTCTCTTCACATATGTTTCACAGCAGGATCTGAACTATTAGAACACTTTCAGCTAAAGTTCTTTTTCAATAGAGCGTGTAAATGTGACCCCTGATGGGTGGTGTTTCTTCAGACATGATAAGAATCACTGACTTAACCGCTGTACCAAACAAGGAGAGAAGCAGAACCCTTTGCCAAGGTTTCACTGACCGTGGATAACAACAAATAGACCACACATAAGGCTCCGTGATATGAGACATCTTTACGTGAGTAACAGAGAGAGAGAGAGAAAATGAAATTGCCTTCTAGATGTTTGTTCCGTGAAACAATCAGCGAGTGGCTCTAAATATTATCTAGACGACCTCTGTAATATTTACTTATGGAAATGACCTAGATTTGTCAAAATATGATATTGCAGCAATTAGATGTATTTAGTGAAATTTGTCTTAGAAAACTTTCCAGTTTATTTGATTTCTCCTTTCACTGAGATTCGCTAACACACCTAGGATTTCATCCTAATTTTTAATAGGAAAAAAATATCTATCTATACATAAGGCGACTCAAACACATATGAGTTTGCGAATCTTACACATTTTAATTTAATTGGGCCCAAAATCACATAAAATAAGGTAGTCCCAAATATTTAACAAAAACTGGTTTTAAAAATTTTATACTTCTATGTGTGTTTATTTGCTCTCATTTGATTCTCTCAAGAATCCTGCTAAAGGTGAACAAAACAGTTGGTCAAATGCTTATTTCACAAATGGAGAAATTGAGGCTTAGGTTGCCAACAAGATTATACAGTCAGAACATAGTTCCGCCTTGCATTTTATCTGCTACAACTTTGATGCCATGTTATATTGTGCCATTCTGTTTGTTTTCTCTACCACAAGTCACATGATGGCGATGTGGATACTTTTCCTGTCCTTCCAATAGCCAGGCAGGTTCCAATCTACCCAAGAACTTGGACACATATTCATATCTCCTGCCAAAAATTAACTGTTCAATGAAAAAAGAAAAATTCTGAGGACTGTGAATAAACAGTTTACCAGTTAGTGTCCTTACAGGAAATCGGTGGCAAACTCAATACAGGATAGTTATAAATCTGGGAGACTTTATTCACAATAATTTGCAAAGGTGTGGGGTAAAGAGAGACAAGGGATGGTGCAGTGGCCAGCAGCACACCCCAATGCCAGCAGAGATGTAGGAAAAGGCTGTGTTACCAGAACCTGCAGTCAGAAAAGGCAGGATTAGGTTTTCTGTCTCAAGAGAAAAGTGACCGTTGGCAACCCAACAAAAACGTGCAGGGAGACTGAAGGGGTAAGGAACCTGACTTCACTACCTTCTTCATGATCTCCTGCCAGGGCTACCCTATTGGATGAACACGTAAAAACACTGGATATACAAATGTGGTCAGGACATAATGGCCTCTGGTTGCAGTGAGAACCATGGAGAAGGGTGATTTAGACGAGGAAAAGTAGTAACAGAGAAGACTTCAGTAAGGGTTTTATGAGGATGAAGAGGCCACTTAGAATACTTCTGTCTAATGGTGGACCTCTACCTCCTTCCTTTTGGTAGAGGCTTAGTTCAAATTAATCTCTAAAATTGAGCATAACTTTTATCTGTACTCATATACAAGTATCTGAATCCAAGACTGTAAAAAGTGGGAAGATTATCCTACTATTTCACCAGTCATACAAATGTGAGTTTACACATGACTGCACATGGTGGACATTCATTTCATGACGGTTCCGAGGCATATAATAAAAAAGTTCAGATGCCTTTAAAATCCAGGCAAATCTCAAGAATGAGTGAATTGTGCTAGGCTTAAGAACACATACATTTTATTCAGTATTTGAAATGATGAATTCTATTTTTTCTCTATCATTTCCTCAAATTTGATAGCCTATGATTTAATTTCCTCATTTCATTTTGATTTGAAAAGAAGAAAGTGAAAACAACAACAAAATCAAGCAAAGAAAGAACACCTCAGCCATCTGATAAGAATCAGGTCATACTCAAAGGATTTGTAGTATCTCTTGGCCAGCTGCTAATTCCAGGAAGAATCCTGGGTGCAGTGGACCTTTTTCTGCTGGTCAGCTGAAAAAAGTGCTCTCTGATATTGGGTCTCAGGGATGTAGCAACTTTGGGCAGG
>JAQQAC010008519.1:0-31852 GCA_029783875.1 Phataginus tricuspis | reverse complement strand
CCTGCCCAAAGTTGCTACATCCCTGAGACCCAATATCAGAGAGCACTTTTTTCAGCTGACCAGCAGAAAAAGGTCCACTGCACCCAGGATTCTTCCTGGAATTAGCAGCTGGCCAAGAGATACTACAAATCCTTTGAGTATGACCTGATTCTTATCAGATGGCTGAGGTGTTCTTTCTTTGCTTGATTTTGTTGTTGTTTTCACTTTCTTCTTTTCAAATCAAAATGAAATGAGGAAATTAAATCATAGGCTATCAAATTTGAGGAAATGATAGAGAAAAAATAGAATTCATCATTTCAAATACTGAATAAAATGTATGTGTTCTTAAGCCTAGCACAATTCACTCATTCTTGAGATTTGCCTGGATTTTAAAGGCATCTGAACTTTTTTATTATATGCCTCGGAACCGTCATGAAATGAATGTCCACCATGTGCAGTCATGTGTAAACTCACATTTGTATGACTGGTGAAATAGTAGGATAATCTTCCCACTTTTTACAGTCTTGGATTCAGATACTTGTATATGAGTACAGATAAAAGTTATGCTCAATTTTAGAGATTAATTTGAACTAAGCCTCTACCAAAAGGAAGGAGGTAGAGGTCCACCATTAGACAGAAGTATTCTAAGTGGCCTCTTCATCCTCATAAAACCCTTACTGAAGTCTTCTCTGTTACTACTTTTCCTCGTCTAAATCACCCTTCTCCATGGTTCTCACTGCAACCAGAGGCCATTATGTCCTGACCACATTTGTATATCCAGTGTTTTTACGTGTTCATCCAATAGGGTAGCCCTGGCAGGAGATCATGAAGAAGGTAGTGAAGTCAGGTTCCTTACCCCTTCAGTCTCCCTGCACGTTTTTGTTGGGTTGCCAACGGTCACTTTTCTCTTGAGACAGAAAACCTAATCCTGCCTTTTCTGACTGCAGGTTCTGGTAACACAGCCTTTTCCTACATCTCTGCTGGCATTGGGGTGTGCTGCTGGCCACTGCACCATCCCTTGTCTCTCTTTACCCCACACCTTTGCAAATTATTGTGAATAAAGTCTCCCAGATTTATAACTATCCTGTATTGAGTTTGCCACCGATTTCCTGTAAGGACACTAACTGGTAAACTGTTTATTCACAGTCCTCAGAATTTTTCTTTTTTCATTGAACAGTTAATTTTTGGCAGGAGATATGAATATGTGTCCAAGTTCTTGGGTAGATTGGAACCTGCCTGGCTATTGGAAGGACAGGAAAAGTATCCACATCGCCATCATGTGACTTGTGGTAGAGAAAACAAACAGAATGGCACAATATAACATGGCATCAAAGTTGTAGCAGATAAAATGCAAGGCGGAACTATGTTCTGACTGTATAATCTTGTTGGCAACCTAAGCCTCAATTTCTCCATTTGTGAAATAAGCATTTGACCAACTGTTTTGTTCACCTTTAGCAGGATTCTTGAGAGAATCAAATGAGAGCAAATAAACACACATAGAAGTATAAAATTTTTAAAACCAGTTTTTGTTAAATATTTGGGACTACCTTATTTTATGTGATTTTGGGCCCAATTAAATTAAAATGTGTAAGATTCGCAAACTCATATGTGTTTGAGTCGCCTTATGTATAGATAGATATTTTTTTCCTATTAAAAATTAGGATGAAATCCTAGGTGTGTTAGCGAATCTCAGTGAAAGGAGAAATCAAATAAACTGGAAAGTTTTCTAAGACAAATTTCACTAAATACATCTAATTGCTGCAATATCATATTTTGACAAATCTAGGTCATTTCCATGAGTAAATATTACAGAGGTCATCTAGATAATATTTAGAGCCACTCGCTGATTGTTTCACGGAACAAACATCTAGAAGGCAATTTCATTTTCTCTCTCTCTCTCTGTTACTCACGTAAAGATGTCTCATATCACGGAGCCTTATGTGTGGTCTATTTGTTGTTATCCACGGTCAGTGAAACCTTGGCAAAGGGTTCTGCTTCTCTCCTTGTTTGGTACAGCGGTTAAGTCAGTGATTCTTATCATGTCTGAAGAAACACCACCCATCAGGGGTCACATTTACACGCTCTATTGAAAAAGAACTTTAGCTGAAAGTGTTCTAATAGTTCAGATCCTGCTGTGAAACATATGTGAAGAGACATTAACCACCTACATGTGTTAGAAATGTAAGAAACATGGAAAAACTGTGCAGTTTTATAAACTGGCAAAATAATTGAAACTTAACGAGGAGGTTCTCTGAGCAGAAAATGACCCCTGGTGCAGCGCCACTGAGCTCCCACTTTCTGTCTGGTCGCTGGGAAAATGAATAAGAGCATAAAGAGCAGAGTCTAAATCCCACTGAGCCCATTTTTTTACTCAGCACTGATTACCTTTTAGGTGTTCTTTTTACCACTTAGGTATTCAAAATAGCTTTTTGCTCGGCTGACTTGAATTTTTTTCAGTTTATAAAAAATGAAAAGAGAGAAACTTTCTTCTAGTGTTTTCACTCAGTGTTCTGAGTATAGATTGAGTGAGCTTCTAACTAATCCTGACTCAATTTTAGTGACACAGTTGCAAATGAACTCTAAAATTCTACTGAATTTGAACTGCTAGGCTCATTATTGTAAATTTCAAAAACAATCTACCTTTTACAATAGCATTTTTTCTTCTACTAAGAAACCCAAGGATTTCGCTCTGTAGAGACAAGAATCTGTCTTCGGTTCTTTGTATTTATGCTGCCCAGTCATCCAGGGCTTGTAGACTGTCCCCTGGGAAGGGAACTATATAAAAAGAAGTTAAAGAAAGGAAAGGGACTTGAGTGTTAAAGAGTGGATTTTTTTTTCTTTTTAATCAATGTAGGTAAGAAGATAGGTGAAATGTATGTGAGTTACGTTTTTACTTCTTTTTTTTCAGAAAGCAACAAAGTATTTTTATCTGGCTGCATTGCATCAAAGAAAATTGAGGTGAACATGTGTAGGTCATTAGTGTCATTAAGATTTCTTTCATTTTTGTATATTTAGGTTGACCATATATTACTTTTAAGGTCTATCAGCAGATTTTTTTCCTTTATATGAGATTTAAAATGTAAGTTTTAAATGTTAAGATAAATCACCTAAAAAAAAAGAAAGATAAAAAGTTTCGTGGAATTGAAGAAGGGTGGATGGGGAACTGTTACCAGATTTTCTCATCATGTCACAACCGTACCCCCTCAGATCCCAGAAATGTTCTTCCAAATCAGTAAATCTCCCCTTTTTGGACTAGATGAGGAATTTACTGGCAAATTGCAGACATTTATCTTTTCATAAGCTACCTGCATGAATAAACAGTGTCTGCTGGGGTTCAGAATCAAATGTATACTTTGTATCTCTAGACAATAACCTTGTTGTGAATATTAATTTCAATAATTTAAAACAAATGTGAACCCTATGATAGACTTCTTTTTCTTAGTATCTTGAAATTTCCTTTTATTTGCAATTAAAATAATGCTTTAACCCAAAACAAAAAAGCAGCCTTAACTTAGGGTTGTTGTAAAATCAACGAGATAATGATGTCTTTTTTACACAAACTTCCTCAGATGAAATTAGGGACTAAATGATTTTGCTCCAGTCAGCTCAGATAGAGTAGATGTTAACTCTGTACAAAAAATAGGATATTTTTTTCTTAGACTGCAAAATGAGTTACTTGCAAACCCACAGCTGTAATATAGCCCTTTACATGTCCAACCAGGGATCTTTCTAGTAGTCTCTTACAATTATTGACTTTCACTGTGTACTGAAATGCTCAGCTGCAACTTCTGAGAAGTTACTGGCTGAAATATAGAGGAGTTAACAAAATTTGATAACACCACATTTATTTATAAAATACAGAGCAAAAATCTGATCATCTAAAAGTGACTATAAATTAGAGAAATAAGAGAAAAATGCATGGAATTTTTGTAAAAAGTAATCATTACATACATATAATCTTCATGGTCATAAAATAAATATAAGTAGGGCTTAAGTTTAAAAAGAGACTAATTACTCATATGTTTTTGTAGTCATTGATAACTAACACCAAAATAGATCTTTAGTATCGTCTAATTCTATGGGTTTTATTTCTAGAAATTATATAAATAATAACAACCAAACCAGTTGAAACCTCTGAATTTTCAAGATGAAGAATTTTCAAAATTTCCAAGAACTGATTTGACTAATGTTAAAGGCTCGTCAGGGGGTTAACTATTCTTGACTATAGGTTCTCTGGCTCCTAAATCATGCCTCTTTATATCAAACTCTAAATAATTTCTCTCAGTGGTTAGCACGTATGTATTTTGGCAGTTTGTGCCCAAATCAAAAATCAAATTAAAGCTTGCTCCATCTCTTTCAAGGTAGTCTTCAGCAAACTCATCTTTTTAAGTAATTGTGCAGGAAAATAGAGGTTTCAGGATTAGTGTAAGCCTGAACTTCTGAACTCATGGCGTCTTAGAGGCTAGCATGACTGACTGTTTCATATATTTTCCTACCCTCAATCTCTGAACAGCACCCTAACTTTCCTTACTGTCTGCTTTCTACTTTACTGAAAAAATTAAAGCAACAGAGGAGAACTCCCCCACAGTCACCCACCCACCAGCCAACACAGCCACATATTCCTGCTCAAACTGGTGTCCAGTTGCAGCACTTTCAGTAGCACTTGGCCCTTACCTTTTTTGACAACACAAAGCCATCACGACACACTTCTATCCTCTCCTTCACATATCATTTATTTTTTCCTCTCTACTGAATCATCTTTATCTAATGCATCATGCCTTCTTTTTTCTATCTGAAAACAAAACTTGCCATTGATCCCACTTGCCCTACCAGTCCCTGCCCTGTTTCTTTGCTACTTTGCAACGTATTTCCTCAGAGAGTTGTTAATGCCAGTATCTTCAGTTCCTTTCCTCCCCATTTCTTTTAACAACAAGTATGTATCCATTTCAAAGAGTCTTCTGTCCAAACAGTCCTCTTGTGTCAACACACCACCCCGACATTGCTAAATCCTTTGGCCATTATTCAATTTTAACTTTCTGAAACCAACCTTAAGCAGATTTTTATACAATTGATTATTTCTCTCTCCTTAATACATATATCAGTCAGAAAGGCTGAGTTACACTACACTAATACACTACAGTATATTAAAAAATTGACTGTGTCTCTTATTCATTCTACATATTCATCCCAGATTGCCCGGAGTCTCATATCTGCTACACCCTCACTTGGGAACCAAGGCTGATGGTGATGGTGGTAGAGAAGCCACTATTTGGAAAAGAGCTAATTTAAATGCTTGAGCCAAGAAGTGACACATGCCACAGCTCACTACTCAGATCCTCCTTGGTCCCAACTTATCTCTCAAACCCCCATCTAATCTGTCAGCAAGTCCTCCAGGCCTTATAGCCACACCAAGTTGTTGAAAATCACTTGAATTAGACATTGCTTTTACTGTTCCACTGCTTGCTTTTTTTCCACTTCTCTGCTTATTAGTACATACTTGCAAGAATAAGAACAATCATCCAAAAGGGAGTCAACTTTTTTTTTCTTTTTTTGCTTCAACTGTTGTGGTAATTATAAGTTGCTTGTATAGACAGCTATTATTTATTATGGGGGATTTAACAGTAGCAGAAGAAGTGGTATATGGATATCATCTGAAATTTTACTTAAGTTATCCCATTTAGATGGTGTCATCAGTATTTGATAATAACTTCAGGGAAGAATTTTTATCATGTGTTTGAATGTGAATAGCAGGGACATTTAATTAAAACAGAATAAATCACAATGAGCAATAATAAAAGCTTTTCATTTAAGAATTTCCAATTGTTTTAGAAGTACAGACATTTATGATTCAAAAATAATATATAAATTATGCTTTATGATTTGAAATTTGAGACTAGATTCTGTAAGAAAATTCATTCTTCCACTGATGAGACAAATTCCAATAAAATTTCTACCAGGACTTAGGTGGCCATTCTAAGATTGTTTTTAAAAAACAACAGCACCTACCTAAGAACAAAATACCTGGTCCAGATGGCTTCACCACTGAATTTTATCAAACATTCAGTGAAGACCTAATACCAATCCTCCTTAAAGTTTTCCAAGGAGTAGAAGAACAGGGAATACTTCCAAACTCATTCTATGAGGCCAGCATCACTCTAATACCACAACCGGGCAAAGATACCACAAAAAAAGAAAACATATCCCTGATGAACATAGATGCAAAAATACTCAACAAAATATTAGCAAACCGAATTCAAAAATACATCAAGAGGATCATACACCATGATCAAGTAGGATTTATTCCAGGGATGCAAGGATGGTACAACATTTGAAAATCCATCAACATCATCCACCTCAACAAAAAGGACAAAAACCACATGATCATCTGCATAGATGCTGAAAAAGCATTTGACAAAATTTAACACCCATTCATGATAAAAACTCTCAAGAAAATGGGTATAGAGGGCAAGTACCTCAACATAATAAAGACCATACATAACAAACCCACAGCCAACATCATATTTAACAGTGAGAAGCTGAAAGCTTTTCCTTTATGATTGGGAACAAGACAAGGATGCCTACTCTCTACACTTCTATTCAACATAGTACTGGAGGTCCTAGCCACGGCACTCAGACAACACAAAGAAATAAAAGGCATCCAGATTGGCAAGGAAGAAGTTAAACTGTCCCTGTTCACAGATGACATTATATTATGCATAAAAAACACTAAAGAATTCACTCCAAACTACTAGATCTAATATCTGAGTTCAGCAAAGTCACAGGATAAAAAATTATTACACAGAAATCTGTGGCATCCCTATACACTAACAATGAACTCGAAGAAAGAGAAATCAGGAAAACAATTCCATTCACAGTTAAATCATAAAGAATAAAATACCTAGGAGTAAACCTAACCAAGGAAGTGAAAGATCTATACCCTGAAAACTACAAAATACTCATGAGAGAAATTAAAGAAGATACCAATAAATGGAAACACATCCTATGCTTATGGATAGGAAGAATTAATATTGTCAAAATGGCCATCCTGCCTAAAGCAGTCTACAGATTCAATGCAGTTCCTATCAAAATACCAACAGCATTCTTCAATGAACTAGAGAAAATCATTCTAAAATTCATATGGAACCACAAAAGACCCCGAATAGCCAAAGCAATCCTGAGAAGGAAGAATAAAGCTGGAGGGATTATGCTCCCCAACTTCAAGCTTTACTACAAAGCTACAGTACTCAAGACAATTTGGTACTGGCAAGAACAGACCCATAGACCAATAGAACAGACTAGAGAGCCCTGATATAAACCCAACCATATATGGTCAATTAATATATGATAAGGGAGCCATGGACATACAATGGGGAAATGACAGCCTCTTCAACAACTGGTGTTGGCAAAACTGGACAGCTACATGCAAGAGAATGAAACTGGATTATTGTTTAACCCCATACACAAAAGTAAACTCGAAATGGATCAAGGACCGGAATGTAAGTCATGAAACCATAAAACTCTTAGAAGACAACATAGGCAAAAATCTCCTGAATATAAGCACGAGTGACTTCTTCCTGAAGGCATCTCCTCAAGCAAGAGAAACAAAAGCAAAAATGAACTCATGGGACTACATCAAACTAAAAAGTTTCTGTACAGCAAAGGACACCATCAACAGAACAAAAAGGCATCCTACAGTATGGGAGAATATATTTGTAAATGACATATCCGACAGTGGGTTAACATCCAAAATATATAAAGAACATACACGCCTCAACACCCAAAAAGCAAATAACCCAATTAAAAAATGGGCAGAGGGTATGAAGAGACAGTTCTCCAAAGAAGAAATTCAGATGGCCAATAGACACATGAAAAGATGCTCCACATCACTAATCATCAGGAAAATGCAAATTAAAACGACAATGAGATATCACCTCACACCAGTAAGGATGGCCCCCATCCAAAAGACTAAGAACAACAAATGCTGGTGAGGATATGGAGAAAGGGGAGCCCTCCTACACTGCAGGTGGGAATGTAAGCTGTTTAACCTTATGGAAAGCAATATGGAGGTTCCTCAAAAAACTAAAAATAGAAATACCATTTGACCCTGGAAATCCCACTCTTTGAAATCTACCCAAAGAATACAACTTCTCAGATTCAAAAAGGCACATGCACCCCTATGTTTATCACAACACTTTTTACAATAGCCAAGATATGGAAGCAACCTAAATGTCCATCAGTAGATGAATGGATAAATAAATGGTGGTACATATACACAATGGAATACGATTCAGCCATAAGAAGGAAACAAATCCTACCATTTGCAACAACTTGGATGGAGCTGGAGGATATTATGCTCAGTGAAATAAGCCATGCAGAGAAAGACAAGTGCCAAATGATTTCCCTTATTTGTGGAGTATAACAATGCAACAAAACTGAAGGGACAAAATAGCAGCAGACTCAGAGACTCCAAGAAGGAACTAGTGGTTACCAAAGGGGAGGGGTGAGGGAGGGTGGGTGGGGAGGGTGGGAGAAGGGGATTGTGGGGTATTATGTTTAATACCCATGGTGTGGGGGATCATGGGGAAAACAGTGTAGCTCAGAAAAGGCAAACAGTGAATCTGTGGCATCTTACTACACTGATGGAGTGACTGCATTGGGGTATGGATGGGGACTTGATAGTATGGGTAAATGTAGGAACCACATTGTTTTTTCAGGTGAAACCTTCATAAGAGTGTATATCAATAATACCTTAATAAAAAATATATATATATATATATAAAAATAAAAGAACAACTGCAACAAATATATATCTATATATTAAGCACCAAAATCAATTGAAAGTATTTGTTGAATGCATTCAGTGTGTTCATCTCTAGATTCAAAACTGTATACAAAGTATTCATTTTATTCTATTTTATATACTTTTTAATTATTTCATCAAAATAATTTCACAAATTCACTTGAATACCTTCTGAAATTTATATATAGACAGACCTTTTGCACAATATAGTCAGAGTAAATGTTAAAGATTTGTTCTTGCAATTATGTTTGTACTTTGCAAAAATGGTCTTTCAAATAGTGGTTTTCCCATTTAACTTCCCACTCCCTACCCCATACCTAGGAAAGAGCTGGCTCCGTGCATGCTGCTTCAATCATTGCTTTTGAGTAACCCTGGGAGTAATTACTTGCAACCCCTACATTTGTACCAGCAATCAATTCTGATTCCACAGAAAAAAAAATTTAGCCTGAATTATTCTACTTAATGGTACTATGCTTTAGCTTGAAAAATAATGCAGTCAGCTGTATATGAAAGCCCTGAATATTTTAAAACATGCAAACATAGGTATACATGGTCCAATTCTTCAAGTTCCATTTTTCTATCATCATTTTTCAAACAGGGCCCAGGATTTGAATGGGGAACTAATAATGACAATGACTTTTTCTACTATTCTAATGATTCCAGAGTAGTTTCATACTTTTGAGTATCAAACTCAAGATTCATACATTTCATTTGACCATTGACTCAGGGGTAGACTAGCAAATATTTAACAATGCGCTCTCAAGAAATGTATGCAAATGTGTAACTAAATTTATTGGGACTTTTACTTATATAATGGATGTGTAGCACATAATAAGAAATAATTATAAAGTGGACTGTTTATTGTAAATTCTGTGTAACCAGTTGTTTTTCACCGAATGCTTTCATCGATTTTTTTCCAATTTTTGTAAATGCATGAAACATGATTACAATGATTAAGAGCTTTAGTTCTAACATGCTAAAGATTACTATTTTGATTACATTAATATACAGGAAGAAAATGAAACAATTATGATATATGTTGGGACCTCACTTATTCTTCAATGACAGAAGAGGAGACATTTTTGCTTAATCAGATAATGACTTTCAAGTACTGGAAGAATATTTCCTCAAATTATTGTGCTGTTTACAATGGAATAGCTATATACATGACAAACTCTTATATTTAATCTACATTATTTACATTTTCTCCATCTCAACCTTAAGTTTAGACATTCAAAAAACAGTAAGTAAAATCTTAATTTTTTGCATTTGCTCATTTCCATCATAAAATCCACTTAATGTGGCGAATTTCAAAATACCAGTGTGACATCACTGAGCAAATACTTCCACCTTACAGATAGAAGATATGTGTTAGGCTATACATCATCAAAATGCCATCTTTAAATTCCTACATAACTATTTCAGACTTTTTTCATAGACTTGGCAACATTTGAAATTTTACCTTGTCACTGATGAAAATTCTAATGAGCTTATTTGCCTGCATTTTTCAGTCTTTAACACACCACTTGCAGAGTTTTGCTAAAGGTGGTAATACTTCTCAGCTGGTTTCTTTCTGTTGGTTTCCTAGAATATACTTTGATATTCAGGGTATGTAGGTTGTTTACGTCCATAATTGTGTTTAATGGGCTATTCTCTTCAAAATCCATTGTTACTAAACATGGCAAACCAAACAGTTAGGCCAATAAAAATTAGATTTATAGGTTTACAACAAATGAAACTTTGTTAAATATAATCACTAGCATATCTTTTTAATTTTGCATCAAACTATGTAACATTTACTATTCTACATATCATCATTCAGTAATAATTTGGAATACTGTCTGACAGTAGTAAGCTACTAGAATAATGCAACAACAAAATGCTTTTTTGTTTAATGATTTCATTTGGCAAAGGCTTATTTACATACCAAGTGACTTCTGTTTAAAGCAGTCAATAAGGAAGGCATTTCTATTAATGACAGGAATATCTGAATTGTGCCAGGCTGGTCCTTGCCTTTTGTTACGTGTACTTGGATAAGCATCAACTTCACAGGAAATCCAATTCTGGCTGGGTGTAAATAGGCAAACTCAAGTGCACGTTGAAGTGACTCACCGGGAATTTTCAGGCAAATTAATTGGTAAAGTGGAGGACAAATCATTTTAGGGCTGAATTATGAGGAGGTATTTTTTTTTTTCTTCATATAGTGGGTATGTCTTAGCACTGACTATGTTCATTCATCCATATAGAAAAAAATGTAAACAGGACTTCTGAGGTGAGACGAGATGAGGAGGGGGATTATTAAAAAGCTCAAGAATTTGAAGTGGGGAAATCAGTATGTTAAACATCAAAAGCTTGGCATTTATTATGATAAACTTTCTTTCCTTTACAAATCTTTATTATGTAAGAAGAAATGCCAGGTTTTGAAAACATTCAATGATTATCTAAAACTAAGTTTAATGTGTTTGAATTCATTTTAAGTGAATCTATTTTTCCAAGGATGTGTTCCCTAAAATCTAAGCCTATCTGTATTTCAAGGAAAATCATTGCGTTTCTAATTCTTCTATAAACATACCATTTAAGTATATCATTGCAAAGGCCAGTAGATAGCCAAAAAGTGTATAAACTCTTTTCCATAGAAACAGAAAGTTTTAGGAGCCAAGGGTAAACAAGTGTGATTCCAAAATACTCTAACAGTTACCAAAAGTAAAAAAAAAGCGTCACTTAGTCTACTCAAACTTCCCTTATACATTTTACCTTATCCGTTCCATCTACTTTCCACTTTCTCTGTATTTATTTTTTAAGCACTACTTCTTAAACTAGTTTTTTTAAGAAGCAACTGCCTCTTTCCAGTCTTCTGAAGCCATGTGCCATGCAACTAACTAGGTTAGGAGAAGGAAAAGTTATAGGAAAAATGAAATTACTATCACGTGGCTCACAAAAGCCTATTGAATATTTAGGTCATAATTTTAGAAAGAAACTGTAGAGACAAAGAAATGTTAAAAACCTGGACATTTATCAAATATATAAAGTTAAAGCACTTAATGAATCTTTTTGTAAGCTTATACTATGTCCAAAAGGCTACTTTAGTAGTTAAAGTGAAATAATTTGTGTAAAACATTTTCCTTTAATGAAAATGAACTCGTTTCTTTAGCAGTCTGATGACATTAAATAAGTTTGTCTTTTACTTTTTTTGTCATGCTCCAAACAGTATCCCTTGCATGATCCAAATTAATCAATTACTTGTCATACTTTTATTTGGTGTTTGTGGCCAATTGCTGGGGAACACTGGTGGATAGGATGCTATATAGAAACACAAAACTCAGGGTTGTATATATCTCTGTGTCCTATAAACCTCAGCCATGAAGAGGCAGACCTAATCAATGCAGTTTTCCAAGACTGGTCAGCCTGATTTATCCAGAAGCACCACAGATGAATGAACTAGGTGGTGATCTATCTGTGAACTGCATTGACCATTCTGTTTTTCTATGGTCCGTTAGGCTAGTTACAGACCTCTGTCTATGATGCAAAATAAAATGAACAGTTGAGGCAATTATCTGAACAATTCTGGTGAAAAGAAAGCTTGGAAAGCTTGTTACTAACAGAAAAGTGAGTTGGGGGGTACCTTAATTACCCATATTGAATTTCTATATTGATCACATTCACAAGACAATTGCTTGACTCACCACTTCATTTTGCTTGAGTAGACACGGACTAAGGTAATTGAAAGCAATTAAACAGCAGTGTCTGGGGAACCATAAGTGACAACTTAGGTCAGATATTGTGGTGCAGGGTAGCTTCATCAACAAGTATTTGTCAAACCCCTACTGTACTGGAAACGGGGAAGATTACTAGTTACACAGAGAGAAGGACTAGCCACAAGTTGGTGGAAACAAGGCGTGCATCCACGAAAAACTTCGGTGAGATGGGCACCAATTCAACAGTGAGTTTCAAAATAAGAAAGCTGTGTTTTAAGTAATATGTTGGTCTCTTTCCGAAGCCTAGTGTAACACAAAAAGCTTGGGGTTAGACCTCAGATTGGCTTTCTAAAAAGCCATGCCAGTATGTGAGGAAGAGTGGAAGATTACTATTGAAATCTGTGATTGAACGAAGCAAAGCGCTCTTGTCGTCCTTCTTTGGAAGGCAGATATATCTGGGAGGAGTCACACACGTCAGTGCCCTAAATCCCTAAGGCCTTTCCTTAAGGAAAGTGAATTGTTACTAACCTGAGTGACAGATGAGAACAATCTGCATGAGACCACTGGATGCCTGCGGGAGAGAAGTGAACTGAGAAGAAAGGATAAGTGAAGACTGAAAATAAATTCTGCACTCACATAGCGATTTCGCCTTGAGCCAGCGGACCACAGGCCCTTTAGGACCAAATGATGATTGTAGTGAATGTGACAGCAGGTTAACCGATCTCCACCTAGAATGCTGAGGCAAGACCTGTCTACCACATGTCTATCTGGACGTTTCTTTTTTAATGGGAACAATATCATTGGTAACTTTAGTAACTTTATCCAGAGTCACAGTTGTGTCTCTTGGAATAGACACACACACACACACATACACACACGCACAGTACCTGAGTCCTATATTACTGCAGAATAGGTAAGTATTCAATATTCACACATATTTATTTTTATCATGTAACTATTTTAACTCTTTAAATTCCTCAGTAAGATGTCTTTCTCTTTATAATTTTAAAGGTATCCATGCAGTCATATATAAGTAAATATGTGATGTAAAACTATTAAATACTTCTGAGTAGTTATGATGTTAATAGTGTTAAAATATAAACAATCACTGGATTAAATGCAAGTTGCCATCACATAACAGTTGAGATTTTTGCTTATAAAATAAAACTAGTTATTTTTAAACCAGAAAATAATATTAAGTCAAATAACATGTAGAAATAAATATGGATGCTTTCCGGCAATGTGTCAATGGTTTTAAAGGGAAAATCAATATGTCATTGGGATCAGATCCTCCAGTGACACATATCCTTTCATGTTCATCTTTGTCACTGATGTTTAATGCTGGTACTGGAAAGCAGAATGACAGAAACATATCCTCGTTTTCTTGGAAGCTGGTTGTGCCATTTTTACCTACCCACCCCCTAGTACACCTGCGCACACTTCCTTAGGCACTCGCCCACTCACGTCTGAAAACGCAGACTCATTTCTATTTAGAGCCAACCACAGAAGTACAAGAGTTCAGAGGCAACTTGTGATGAGCTAATTTCCTGCTTCAGACTTTCCTTTTTAAAAAATTGATCTATTCCATTTGTGTCTTTGATTTAATCTATGACAGTCAAATAAAAGATTGGTACTAATATACATATAAATACTGTGATTCTACTCAGCTGTAAAGATAAAACAATTGTTACCCTTTACGATAATTGTATTTCACCCTGAATCAACCTGAATTATTACTGAGAAACTGGAAAAGTTACAATTGGCTTTACTTGCTCATTCAGCTGTTACTCTTCTAAAAGATCTGAACCTTCCCCCAAATCCTCAGAGGCAATACAATTCTCTATTTTAATGAATTCACTTGCACCCTGCAGAGAATTAATTGCTTTGGAAGGAACCCAAAGGTCTGACATGCTGAGAGGCCCACTGGTAGGTTGTTTTTTTTTTTCCCCCATAATAAAGTGCTCTAAGGAATTAACCAACCTCCTGACCAGGTATATCTACTTCTGTTATTCCTTTCTACCTGTCTATCTGCCCTCTGTCTTTTTCTCTACACACATACACACATACACACACACACACACACACACACACACACACACACACACACATGAAAGGGTTGTGAGAACCCTGATATTATTTTAAAAATTGAAACACTTCGTTGCATAAATACAACTGGAGGATTCTGTGGTATGTAAATCCATGGGTCAACTCACTACGTTCTCTTTCTGAGGAAAATCAGCAACAAACTGTTCGCTGTGACTATTTCTTGGCTGTTAACATCTATAGCAAGAAGCAGATTTGCCATACTTACTTGCATGTAAAATGATGTGCCGTCTTGTGATTCCTATCTGAGGCTGTAATCTCTCCTAGATTCATATTCCTTACCTAATACTGTAATAAAACAGCTACTGTAAAGGTTGTTGTGAAAATGAAACCAGTTTAAAATGCCTTCATGCTCTAAACTCAGAATCTTCAGTGTCTTTACCAAATTTATTCACTAAGCATGTGGCAATTTGGATTAAAATTCAATATATCCTTGTTGTGTTGGGCTTATAAATGATCTATAAAATCCTAAGCGATGTAAGTGACCGGAATCACTTCAAGTGGCAAATAATTAATTTTCCCCTAATTTAAATGTCCATTTCTTGGATAGAGATAGGAAAGAATTCTAGTTAAATCTGAATTTCACCAGACCGATCTCCCAGATTAACACTCTCAATTTGTATTTGACATATGTATATAAAAAAACTACAACTCTGTGTCAGTGTTCTAAAGATAGCTGTGCTGAAGTTGTAAATCATAGAGAAAAAATTTGTGATCCAGGGCTTTCAAAATACATTACAAGGAAAACAGTGTAAGTCTTCGTATAACATTTATATTTTCTAAAGTTCTGTCTCAGTAATTGAATTAAAAAAATAGAATTAAATGTGAAAATCATCCAAGTATGCACTTGTATATTGAGAGAGGTAAAAGAAAATTTTAAAATGAGCTAATATAAAAATAAAACAATAAATCATGTGTTTATATATCTACATTCTATAGTGCTAATTGAGATTGATCTCTGCCCCATTAATATTAATGAATTTCTGAAAGATAGGTTTATAAAGAGTTAAACATAAGGACATTGTTTTCCAAATATAATTCTCCAGTATGCAAATAATATTAGAGAATTTTTAAATTGTTCAATATAAATAGGTTTTCATACTGACAGGTTCCACATGCAAAAGGTTTGATGCCTATTGAGTGATTTTTAGATAAAGTCTTCAGAATCAAATAAATTGTAGTTTTTCTCTTTACTAATACAATTTTTATATTTCTATAGTTGGTTTTAAAATAACCTAAACAGGATGGGGTTAATTTCCTTTTCATATTTAGCTTCTCATTTGTTTGAATTGTGAGATCTATATATTTCTTCAGTTGGTCCATATGAATAAGGAAAGATAACTCTGACAAATATGCTAAAATTATCAGAAAGATATAGTAAGAGTCCATGCTGAGTTTAAAGTTAATTCCACATGTTTTTTTATCTGCAACAAAGAAAGAGTGAATTTTGGAAAGTAAAATTAACCCTATTTAAAACTTGGGATATTTTTCTTTTGTCTCTCCTTTTAAAGAGTAATTCAATTTAAATGAATTATTTGTGTTCCTTCTAAAGAATGATGATATTACAACATTTAGCTGAAGTGCTTGTTTCAATAGTTTTATTGCTGTAATTATGTTTGGATATCCAAACTCTCAAAGGGGCCTTCTGTTTTTTATGACCTTCTGCTCCGCCATGCGCAGTGTATCCGCAGTAGTTCGCGTTATGCCCCCCACACACCGGAAGATCTCAGTATGTTTTCTTGGTGGTATGAGAGCCAATGAGGAGAATGTGCAAACACATACACACACAGGTATACACACACAATACTGTTGTCATGTTTAAGAATTTTTAATGAATTGAAATAAGAGCATGAGGTGTCTTTTCAGCATCTAAAATAAAAACTCAGTTGATAAAACACCCTAAAGATACATTCTGATTTCAAAATTCTTGGCAACAAGTTTTGGAAACTAAATATATGATTAGAAAAGATCATTTAAAAGGACAGTGAGAATTATTTTTTATTGGAGGAAGAAAGAAAGACAAGTTATTAAAGAGATTTGTAGATAATATATTTGTTCAACTCTTCCTAGTACCTAGAAGTGGTTTTCAATTAATATCATAAATGTATAACAATAAGATAAATTTTGTAAATCAGACAACATAAATTTTAATGGCTTCTGACTGTATATGTTATGTTTCTATTAATTTTACCAGGCATAACCACCTTATAGTTAAAAATTCCATTTTATGTTAAAATAAACCCCCTGATAGTGTCATGGAATATAGACTCAATGACAAGTTTCTCAATACCCACAAAAATGCAAATATAGAGACCCAAAGTATCATTTGTTGCCTGAGCACTGAAATACAACTCCAGTTTCTTTAAGTAAATTAGAGAAATAAAAGTTCTGGAGTCATGGATGGAAGAGGTGATAGATTCATTATTGATGTGCATTCTTTAATCCTCCTGGAATCCACAGTATTTGCCATGTGTCTACATTGCAGCTCTTCCCACTGAAAGGGTGCAGCTTAATTTCTCACGCTTTGACTTTGGTCTGGCCATGTGACTTATATCATCCGTAGGCAAGTCTGATGATAGAATTTAAAACTTGCCATTTTGCAATTCCATCATCATCATGAAAATAATAAATGCCAGTCAACCAACCTGCTAGTCCAAAAAGGAGGAGAGACATGGGAAGCAGGGCTGCCACAGCTCACCAAACAAACTCTCCAACGGGAGAGCCTTGCAGCCAAACTCAGCCTAAAAAAGACAAAACCAAACAATCTGCCTATATGCAAGAATAAGCGGTTTTATTGTTGTACCCACAAAGATTTTGTGGTTCCTATTTAAATGACATAATTTTGACAAGTTAACTGGCACAAAAAACTAAACCCAAAGGACAGTAAGTTCATAGGCATGTAGTTTAAGAAGGAAGGTGAGCCAAAAGAGAGCCGAAGCAGGATTCAAGCATTCTGGTCTTGACGGAGGCGGGGAGTAGCATTCCTCCCCTGACGCAATGGTCCAAAAGGAGTAGTATTGCTATAGCAATTGAAACATGTTATACAAAGGTATCATGAGAAAGTAAAATGTCGGTGATTATATTGGCAAACACACATGGGGAATGTTCTCCAAGAGTCATGTTTGTATATAAGTTTATCACGAGGACCAAGGCACAAGACACCCCACCCAAACGCAACACATTTCAGACTCAGCCATTTCACTGTCAAAACCTGACTATACCTTTGGGTTGAAATGAAGAATTACAAAAATCACTCAATAAGTTCATCTTAAGGGCTGTTTTAAATGTATTATACCCCATTTATTTGGCAAGAACCTTGGAATTATACATTTTGTTTTATGACAGGGGAGTAGGGTCAAGGAAATACTCTTAACAGTTTGTTTAGGGTTCCCTAGATGGCTTCACTCTCAAGATATCAGATGATTCAGAAGTAAACAAGGTGATCGTTACAAATAAGAAAGCTCAAGTCTGATACGTGTGAGTGTTGAAATCACAATGTTGTTCATGTGAAACCTTCATAAGATTGTACATCAATGAAGCTTTAATAATAATAATAAAAAAGAAAGCTCAAGTCTGTCTCAGTTCTGTCCCTAATTAAATTAAAATGAGCCATTCTGTCTGCCAGAATTAAAAGAACCTCTTCTCTGAAGGAAGACAACATAATTCAAAATACCTATAATTTTTTTTATGTACAATGTATGGCACACAAGTAAACTGTATATTCTGGAAAATCAGATGTTGGACAGTTGCTCTGGAATCAAAATAAAATTATAGAAAGGAAAAACAGTAACAAATATAAGAACTAAGTAGAAGAATTTAACCTTATATTGGATACAATTGAAAATAGAATTACTAAACTGAAATATAGATTATTGCCAAAGATCCATACTGAGGTATGGAAAGCAAAAATAAAAAAAGGGTTTGGAAAACTGAAAAAGAAGTATAAGAAGTATATGGAATATTATAAAAATTTTAATATATGATAAATTGGAATTCCAGGAAAAAAAGAATAGGAAAAACAATTTTTTGAAGTATAGTTTACATACAATATTATTATTGCCATTTTGTAAGTCCACCATCATTATGAAAATAATAAATCCCATACACAGTGATTCAACAAATACACAATTATTGAATACTCACCCCAACTAGTGCAGCCACTATCTGTCACAATAGAAAGGTGTCACAGAACCATTCATCACTTAGATTGATTCCATGTCTTAGCTATTGTAAATAATGCAACAGTAAACACAGGTGTGCATATATAGTTTTGAATCAGAGATATTGTTTTCTTCAGGTAAATTCCTAGAAATTCAACTACTGGGTCATGTGTTATTTCTAATTTTAGTTTTTTGAAGGACCTCCATACTGCTTTCCATAGTAGCTAGTATAATTCACATTCCTACCAACTGTAGGACGCTTCCCTTTCCCCACATCCTTGCCAACACTTATTTCTTTTCTTTTTGATAGTGGCCATTCTGAAAGTGTGAAGTGATATCTCAGTGTGGTTTTGATTTTCATTTCCATGATTATTAGCACTGTGGAACATCTCTTCATGTACCTGTTGGCCATCTGTATTTCTTCTTTGGAAAAATGTCTGTTCAGGTTCTCAGCCCACTCTTTAATCAGTTTTTTTTTTTATATTGAGTTGTAGGAGTTCTTTATATATTTTGGATGTTAACACTTGATCACATAAATAATTTACAGGTATATTCTACCATATTGGAGGTTGCCTTTTTGTTCTGTTGATGGTGTCCTTTGCTGTACATGAGCTTTTTAGTTTGAATAGTCCCACATGTTTATATCTGCTTTTGTTTCCGTAGTCTGGGAGATGTGCCCAGAAAAAAATTGCTCATGTTTATGCTCAAGAGATTTTTGTCTACATTTTATTCTAAGAGTTTATTGGTTTTGTGGCTTATATTTATGTCTTCACTCTATTTTGAGTTTACTTTTGTGTATGGAGTTAGACAGTAATCCAGTTTCATTCTCTTACATATAGCTGTCCAGTTTTCCAAACACCATTTATTGAAGAGACTTTCTTTTCCCCATTGTATAACTATGTTTCCTTTATCATATATTGACTATATATATGTGGATTTACTTTGGGGCTCTCTATTATGTTCCATTGATCTATGGGTCTGTTCTTGTAACAATACTATATTGTTTTGATTACTATACCTTTGTAGTATAGCTTGACATCAGGGAGCATAATGTCACAAGCTTTGTTCTTCTTTCTCAAGATTGCCTTGGCTGTTTGGGGTCTTCTGTGGTTCCATATGAATTTTAGGATTCTTTGCTGTAGTTCATTGAAAAATGGCATTGATATTTTGATAGGGATTGCATTGAATCTGTAAACTGCTTTGGGCAAGATTGCCATTTTGACAGTTTCAATTATTCCTATCAATGAGCTTGGGATAGATTCCCATTTATTTGTGTCTTCTTCAGTTTCTTTCATCAGTATCTTATAGTTTTTAACATATATCACTCACCTCCTGTTTACATTCATTCCTATGTATTTTATTATTTTGATGCTATTTTAAATTGAATTGTTTTCCTGATTTCTCTTTCTGCTAGCTCATTGTATAAGAATGCAATATATTTCTGTATATTAATTTTTGTATCCTGAAACTTTTCTGAATCCAGTTATTAGTTTAATTCTAATTATTTTTTCATGGAGTCTTTAGGATTTTCTATATATAGTATCATGTCGACTGCAAATAGTGACACTTTTACTTCTTCCTTGCCAATTTGAATGGCTTTTATCTCTTTTTCTTCTCTGATTGCTGTGGCTAGGACTTCCAATACTATGGTGAGTAAAAGTGGTGAGAATGAGCATCCTTATCTTATTCCTGATTTTAGAGGAAAAGCTTTCAGCTTTTTGCCATAGAGTCTGATGTTAGCTGTGGTTTGCCATATATGGCCTTTATTATGTTGAGGTATGCTCCCTCTATACCCATTTTGTTGAATGGGAGTTGAATTTCATCAAATGCTTTTTCTGTATCTATTGAGATTATCATAGTTTTATCTTTCCTTTTGTTAATGTTTATAACATTGATTGATTTATGAATATTGTACCATTCTTGCATTCCTTGAATAAATCCCATATGGTCTCGGTTGATGATACTTTTGATGTACTTTTGAATTTGGCTTATTTATAGTTTGTTGAGGATTTTTGCATCTGTGCTTATCAGGGATATTGGTCTATAATTTCTTTTTTTGCAGTGTTTTTGCCTGGCTCTGGTATTAGAGTGATGCTGGCCTCACAGAATGAGTTTGGAAGTATTCCCTCTTCTTCTACCCTTTAGGGTACTTTAAAAAGGATGGGTATTAGCACTTCTTTAAATGTTTGGTAAAAATAATCTCTGAAGCCATATGGTTATGGACTTCTGTTGTTGTTTTTTTTTATTATCAGTTCCATTTTGTTGCTAGTAATTGGTCTGTTCAGATTTTCTGTTTCTTCCTGGGTCAGTCTTATTGTAAGGCTGTACTTTTCTAGGAATTAGTCCATTTCTTTTAGGTTGTCCAAATTTTTGGCATATCATTTTTCATAGAATTCTCTAATATTCTTACTATTTCTGTGGTGTCATTTGTGACTATTCCTTTTTTTTCTGATTTTGTTTATTGTGTACACTCTCTTTTTTTCTTGATACATCATCTATGGGTTTGTCTATTTTGTTTTTCTTCTCAAAGAACCAGTTCTGGTTTCATTGATTTTCTTCTACTGTTGTATTATTCTCTATTTTATTTATTTCTGCTTTGATCTTTATTTGTCTCTACTTTTACTAACTTTGGGCTTCATTTGTTCTTCTTTTACTGGCTTCTTTAGTTGTGAGTTTAGACTGTTTGGGATTGGTCCTATTGCTCGAGGTAGGCCTGTATTGCTATGTACTTCCCTCTTAGAACCACTTTTGCAGCATCCCACATATCTTGTATTTTTGTTTTCATTTGTCTTCATGTACTGTTTAATTTCTGTTTTGATTTGTTCATTGATCCATTGATTATTTAGAAGCAGGATGTTTGGATTCCATGTCTTTATGACTTTTTTGTTTTGTTTTCTTCATGTAATTGATTTTTAGTTTCATACCATTTTGATCTGAAAAGATGCCTGATATAATAACAATCTTTGTGAATTTATTGAAGCTTTTTTTTGTGCTCTAATATGTGATCTATTCTAGAGAATGTTTCATGTGTATTTGTGAAAATGTGTACCCAGCTGCTTTTGGGTGGAATGTTCTGTATGTATCTGTTAAGTACATCTGGTCTAATGTGTCATTCAGCACCTCTTGTTTCCTTATTTTCTGTCTAGATGATCTGTCCATTGATTTAATTGGTATTAATGTCCCCTAACGTGATTGTGTTGCTGTCAGTTTCCCCTTTAGGTCTATTAGTATTTGTTTTACATATTTAGGTGCTCAATATTGTATAAGTATTTACAATTTTTGCTGGACTCATCTCTTTACATTATCTAATGTCCTTGTCTCTTGTTACTTTGTTTTGAAGTCTATTTTGTCTGATACATGTTCTGCTACTCCTGCTTCTCTCTCCCTTTTATTTGTATAAAATACCTTTTTCCTTCTCTGCCTGGCTTATTTCACTGAGCATAATACCCTCTAGGTCCATCTGTGTTGTTGCAAATGGTAGGATTTGTTTTCTTCTTATGGCTGAATAAAATTCCATTGTGTCTATGTACCACATCTTCTTTATTCATTCATCCACTGATGGTCACTCAGGTTGCTTCTATTTCTTGGCTATTGTAAATAGTGCTGCGATAAACATAGGGGTGCATCTGTCTTTTTCAAACTGTGAAGTATAAGAACAAAGAAAAAACTGAAGGAACAAAACAGCAGCAGACTCACAGAACCCAAGAATGGACTAACAGTTACCAAAGGGAAGGCAACTGGGGAAGATGGGTGGGAAGGGAGGGATAAGGAGGAAAAAAGGGGTATTATGATTAGCACACATAATGTAGCAGGGCGGGGGATATGGTGAAGGCAGTATAACACAGAGAAGACAAGTAGTGATTCTATAGCATCTTACTACGCTGATGAACAGTGACTGTAATGGGATATGTGGTGAGGACTTGACAACTAGGAAAAGAATATAAAACTAATGAAGGTAAATGTACTAATGAAAAGCATTTGATTATTTAAAAAGAAGACAAAATAGAAGAAAAGCAACAGAAAACAGTTGGGTCAAATAAGCAGACTGTAAGATGCTCATCATAAACCCAAATATCAGTAATTAATTAATTTAAATGTAAATGAGCCAAATATTCCCTTTGCAATGCAAATAATTTTCAGGATGAATTGAAAGACAATTGTTTTTAAAAAATTTATTAAATGTTTTTTTATGTTGCTCACAAATTGTTTTTGTGTTGCTGATAAAATAAACATCTGAAATATAAGTGCCAGAACTATTAAAAATAAAAAGTTGGAAATTTGAAAATAGATATGTCATACAGACTCCAAACCAAAAGAAAGCTGGTGTAAATGCACTCATATCAGAGAAGATAAATTTTAATGCAGGAAATAGAGAAGGATATACTTAATGATAAAATGATAAATGGGCAATTGTCTAGAAATATTTAACAACCATGTGTGTGTGTTTAATAATATATCTTCAAAATATAAAAAGCAGAAATTGACAGAACTAAAAAGAGATTAGAGAGACTTAGTGAATAATCACAGAAGGAGATACGAGCACATATTCTCTTACCCTCAGGGGATCTGGATTTAGTAATCTGGCAGAAACATGGATATGAATATATTAAAGCTCGACAAGTAATTCTATGTCCCTTTTTAATACTTCCCACAGAATTACTATCAAAGAGGAATCACTGGAATAAAAAGGCTCTTTAGTTAATAAGTGATAACAAAATGCTTAATTCTTTTAGCCTCACAGGAAGTTGAAGACCTAAGGTTGTATCCCATCTTCCTCATACCCTGTCTTTTCTGTCAAGATCTTTTCATAGATAATAGCAGAAAATAGCACTGGCAGCAATCAGAGGTTAACTTCTGACTGCTTGGACAATGTGGAAACTGAAGTAGGTTTGAATATAGAAATATTATTTGGTTATGAGATGTTTTTCAGTTTTGAAGATTTACTGAGATGAGTGAGTCAATGTCATATATGGGATTATGAGATGTGGGATAATAGACTTTCCTTGTAGAAAATTGAGAGTGGTGGAATGGAGAACTGGGAGTATTTTCTAATACTATCATTCTTACAGAACTGAAGACATAGAAAATTGTTTTTTTAGGATCATAGTATCAAAAAGAACATCATCAAAGGATATCATTCTTTCTCTTTACTCTGATAACTGAGTTCAAGTCTAAAATGCACTGTTAGACCATCTACAGTTCCATTATTGTTTCATCATGCAGTGTATTTATTTTATAGCCCCAGAGATAATGTAGTTTAATATTATTTTGGTTATCAAAGATAAAGTTTCAAACATTTGGTTTCTTATATTAATAAAACATACTCTGTAAGTATCTCTGGCTTTGTCCAATACAAGGGGTGTTGCTGCATCCTCCCACCCCTCAATCATATGTTCATGGACAATTAAAACAGGTTATATAAATAACGGTTTTGTAAATAACAGTTTAACCTATATGCTTATAGCTAAATTTTCATATTTAAACAATTTAGCTTGCATTTATTCTTTTAAATTTAAAATCAATTATTCAATTCAAGAGAAAGATATACAAGAGATTAGGTGCCAGCATTGCACAATGAAACTGCATAAGAAAAACATGGTAATATGGGAGTAGAAATTATGAGTAAACATTTTTCTAAACTATAAAAGATAATGATTAATTTTTGCTTCTCTGATTTATAAATATATACACACATCATTTTCTATAGGTAGTTAATAATTGCCTAAAGTGACAACTTAATATTTCTGAGAAATTTCCCAGGAACTGAAGGCAATAGAATTATGCCTACACACTTTTTTACAGTAATCAGAACCAAATGCACGATAGGAAAGCTGTATGGAATTTGACTATACGGGCATTCTGAGAAAGGCATAATCGTCAGGAGTAGGGTGGGCGACATCCACTGTGAATGATTTTACTCTGATGCTTAGCAAAAACAATTATTTTTCTGGATACCAAGGATTAACAATGATTTATCTTGTAAACTCCTTTGCCCACACACACTACCACAATTTAGCATCCATGTGTGGGTGAAGCATGGGCTATATGAATGGAGACATTATCCAAGCATAGCATGCAGTATAATTGCGGATTTAGCTTTTCAATTGATTTGCTTTAAGCAATGTTAAAAAAAAAAAAGATATTATTCTCTAACAAAGGACTAATTTGCATTAGCAGTATGTTTGGTTTTTGTTGTTTTTATGATTTTACAGGTTTATTTCATTTAATAGAGATTCATGCAATTATGAAAATGTTATTTTTCAAAGTACTTATCAGTACCAGACAGTATGGCTAGTTTCAGCATAGGGCAATTATCAGTTAATTTGGCATCTATCTAGTAGATTGGCTCCCAAATCAGAAGGCTTTTCAGACTAAATAGCATTTATTTCATGAGTTGTTCACAAGTGCTCATCTGCATGTATGAAATTTCTCCTCTGATTCTGGTTTCTGAATGTGCACGTTACACAAAATTGTAGGGTTGAATCTGCTTAATATGTTTCAGATTCTGACTAACATTATCTTTTGAAGTCATTTTTAAAGTTTTTAATTCCCCCAGTTAGGACTTAATTATTTTAGTAAGGATTCCTATCACTGATTCACCACACTGCACCTCAAATGGGAAGCCTGCACTGTGAACAGAAATGTAGGGAGATTCTAATAGAAATTCTGGTTCATTTGCATACAACACCATATGTAAGAAAGTGAAAAAAACAAAAAAACAAAGCAAAAACAAAACAAAACAAAAAACAACCAAACATACAGTTGGTTTTCACAGGTCAGAAAATCTTTGTGTAGTTTAGCTGTCATATTTAACATAATTAATGTTCATAGAGCAATCTAAAAACAGGTATACCACATATTAATTTTTCATATACTGCATTTCTCTAATTGTAGGTACAAAAATTGAATTCACTCTAAGATTATGTATAATTTTTGTCCTTTAATATGCTTTGGAAAAGCACATTGTTAATTTATGATAATCTGAAAATAAATATAAAACGTGTTGCTTTTAATTTAACACAGCAGTTTAATATGTATTTGCATTTGTATATGTCCATGGTTCTTAATACTTAAAGAAAAATAAATTTGGGGTGTTTTTATTGGTGTACTAGTTTTTATTTACTTATAATTTGTATGATCTGTGGCATTGCTTTCTTTACATCAGTTTTACCCAAAATAACAAAAAATTTACTTAAGCAATATTGCCACCTTCATATATTGTTCATTTGTTTTATGTACAAATATTATATATGCAAATATTTTACATACAAATATTTTTACAAATTAGTTTTCATACTTGATAGTATTTTCTGAAAAATCATGATTATGTAACATATTTTAAATTACTATTCAATAAAGCAACACAATAATTCTCCCATTTTTCCAATAATCATGAGAAAACTTACTTTTAATTAGGTTCATTCTTTGTATCAAGGTTTTTAATAGATTTAAGTTGATTTGTCCATTCACTTCTGCTTATTGACCACTTTGGTCAAAGTGAGTCAGTCTTGGAGTGCTGCAAGGGGGCGGAGGCCCTTAGTCTGTCAGAGTGGTGTTTAGTAGACCAAACAAACTTGGAGTCTAACCACTTGCTTGGTCATCAGTAGCCCAAGGCTCCAGGTATCCTAAGCATTGTCTCTAACAATTATGCGAAAAGTTCGTTTTCATTCTTGGCGCACAACGGGTAAGCATCTCCTCGCTGGATCCAGCTGAACTGATCCCCTGCGTGCACACAGGCGTGCAGTCATTCTGATTATTGAGCTGCCTGTAGTCAGTGTCACTTCGCGTTGGCAAGTTCCTGTGCTGTAGTGATTGTAAACCTACTGCTCATGCAAGCTACTATTATCATTAAAAAGATTTTTCTAAAAATGATTTCAATTGACATTTGTTTTAAGATTATTAGTCCTGGTTTTTGTGCCATCTGGAAGAATATGGTATATACCATACAACTTCGAAGTGTTTGATTCATTCATGTACTTACTGATTTATCAAACTTGTAACGAGCAGCTATTACACTGGGCAATGCACGTTGGACAGTTGCAGCTGGACACTGAGCGTTTGCAGATGAGGGGAAGACAGAGGCATAAGTGCATTTTTGAAATGAAAAGTTATATTATAATAAGATAAACACACTGCTCTGTTAGCATATTAGGTGTTTTTGTACTGATATTACTACAAATTGGATGAACTATTACATTTTTGGGTTTACATAATTTCTTTGCTGTTAATGATTTCCAAAAGTTTACTGCCCACTGTGTAGAATTTCTCTTCCTTATTTGTATATTTATTACTCATGTAGAACAGGTTTACACACAGTTCAATCTTTAAATCATTTATTATTTCCATTCAGTAATTCTTTTCTAGGTATAACAATAATAATTCTAGTTTCATTCAATGCATTGTTGTTAACTGCTGGCTATGAAGTTGATTTGCTTCATCCCCTAATATTTATAGACTATCACACAATTTTATAGTTTATTACTATTCATCTGGTATTGCATTTACCACAAAACCTGAAGATTGTCAGCAACTTCAAAATTTCTCCTGTGCCTTCTTTTTCACTATCACATATATATATTTGTGTGTGTGTGTATGTGTATATATATAATTGTATAACCTCCTCAAGAAAACAGAACAACTGAAAAAAAATTATTTCATGTTTTAAAAGTTTCTTTTATTAGTATAAGAAGGTCCATTATTATTATAAATACTATATCTAAGTAAGTCTTTTCTTAATAATTCCCTCTCCATCATCCCACCTTGCCTGGTGACCTGGTGTTTGATTTTACTAAACTAACTTTGCTGTGGAAGTTTTTCTCCAGGTGTCTAGCCCTGGTGAGTCTAGTAGATTGGTCAGTCACATTTGCCTTTATAGAACCCAAATTTCCTTTCACAGATGTGTAGATCACAACTATAAAATATGGATGGTTTGTACGAAATAATCTCTGTGTCACTTAAAATACACAAATTCAATGGACAGCTGATACTCAAAGGCCTAATACAAATATAAGGAATTACGGAAGTTGGTGTTGTATCATGAAAGGGTTAGAAATACACTATCCCTGGGTTTTGTAGAAATAAAAAAAAATTATAATTTTTCCCTAGTGGGAACAGATAGGAAATGTTAAGTTATAAAGGTACCATTAACAATGGTCTTTGAAGGTCGACTGGCATTCAGAGAGCCTCAAACACCAGATAAAAGAAAATACCACAAACAAAGATATGAGGCCAAAATGCAGAAGGAGTTCTCAGGTATGGGGAAAATTCATTTTGGCCAGAGTGGAGAGTAAACCAAAGTTTCCATTGGAAACTAGCTAGAAGATTAGTTTCGGGCATTTGATAGAAAATCTTTCATGTGAGGCAAGCAAGATTGTCTAAATTTTTATCTGATCAATTGGAAATGAAAATTTTGGATCATATTAATAAAACATTGTACAATACCATGTATTTTGTAGATTTGTATTTAAAATATGATTTTATAAAATGAGATAAAATACCAAGTATTTATTACATAATTACATATCTAAATAAATATGAAGCAGTGTTCTGAGACAAAACAATATCAGAGATAATTGGTATGTATGTGCATGGCCAAGAATTGATAGCAGAAGGAAAAATGCATTGTCATAAAATGTTATGCATAAACCTAAAAATACAGCAGCTGTTTGACCATTTTATACAATGTGGTAAGGAACCACAGAGCCCAGGGGAGACACAGACAATTCTAAATATGTGAGAGATAAAAAGATAGAAAGATGTCAGAGATTTCATAAAAATAGATTTTGATATGTTAAACAATAGTGAGTCAAGTTAGGTTTTTGAAGGCATAACAGGAGACTGAACTTCATTTCATATTTTAACTTGCTCATTGTGTGAATTCAAGTGTTCTGACTTAGAATGAAAACTGTAAGTTGAAACCTTCTGAGTTGTCAGTAGCTTCCTGGCTCTGGATTCCTCAGAAATAATAATGGGGGCTAATTCATTGTAAGAGAAAATGGAAGATAAAAAGATGGTACTGAGATAAGAGGCGATTCTTCATTATTCATTGAAGCTTGTAGCAACTTTGCTTGAAGAGAGATGCTTTTATACTACAGACACCTTCCGTAGCACAGCGCTGTCCTTTTCTTGGATCTAAGGTTCTTGAGACTAACAGATGAATGTGTTCCCATTGTGAAACTTCACTGGTGTGCATTCTGCTTAGAAATTATATAGTGTCTGACAAATCTCACCTCTTACAATCTGATTTACTTTAACATACATCATTTTATTTTATCTCCATTTGACAGATTTTTTTTGTAAATGTTCATTCTTTAATTGGCATATGGCCCAAATAAGTTTTATGGAAAGGATCTTCAGAGCTTTTAATTAGGTCAAGTCAATTTTCTCTTCTTCTTAACCAAGGGCATTATTATTAGAAAATGCCTAATGTGATACAGGATTTCAAAAGCAGCACAATTGATGGCTTTTCCATTGTCAGGGAATAATAGGGCTGAAGCCTAATTACATTTCAAAAATGAACAGCAAAAAAATCCACAGGTACAGTAGCCTTTTATCACAGGTTTTCTAAGGTCAAAATTTATGGAAGTAGAGATAAAAATCAGTCGATGTTCTCTGAATGCTTATTGTATATTGTAGACTCATCAGTCCTTTGTTGGGGTGGGCCATGATGTTGTGATAGGTCAGTGTTGTGAAGTCAGTGTGACATCAAATGGGTACATGTTATTTGATTTAAATACCATTTTTTTCTGTCTTTTTATACCCATGGAAAGCTTAATTCGCCTAAAATGTTTTCACCATAGTGCTCTCACTTTGCTCCATTCATTTTGCTAAAGAAAATTTGAAACAATGTACTTTAAAATCTCCTATGTGCACTAAACTGGATTCAACCACCATTAAAAAAAAAAAGTTACACATGGCTAAAATTCAGGCCATTTAAGATAATTTTCTGTATTAATGTAATTTAAAGCTCTACTGATAAGCTGCTATCTTTTAATATTTGTAGTATTACTACTAACAAAATCCTACATAGAAATCCTCTTATTATTTAAATGTACTCTTATGCTACTATAGCTCATTTGATACATATATTACAGATTTTACAGCCAATGTGGTTATTCTTATTGTGTAGATAAGGAAATTGAGGCTAACCGCATTAAATGCATTGTCCAAGATTATACAACATGAGTTGTAAGCCTGCGTGTGTGTATGGTTAATAGTATACATGAGAGACTGCCGTAGACTTGAACTCAGTGCCTGTGATATTTGCCTGTGAACATTTCAGTCTGCCAATGGCCCTCTGGAGAGAAATGAGAAAACAAATAGAGAATCTGTCTCTGATCTGAAGGGAGAGGCCTGCTCAGAATTTTCTGTAAAGAACAAAGACAAGCCTTTCTGCTAAATAGCACTGCAGAAGGAGCTGATTCTTCCAAGTGGTGGTGTTATTAAAGGTACAGAGATAAACTAGGAGTTGTATCTGCCTTATTGCAAAGATTTCAAGTGTGACTCCTTTAAAAAAGTGCTCTCCCTGCCTTGTCATTCCAACCGACTTCCTCTTCCCCATTGTTTCCTTCGGACCCTTGTCAGTTTCTCTAGCTTCTCCTGAAACACAGACATCAGGCAGCCCTTCCTTTTATTAAATACAATCACAGAGTAATGTCTCCGAAGTGGATTATAGTTTTCCAAAGGAAAGCTGTTATAATCATTTTTCTTACGGTTTTGATGAAATTCAAAGAAGAAACTATTAATGTCCATGATTTCCATAATAATTTTAAGTGTTAATGATTCAAGTTCAGAAAAAATAGGCTTATATACAATTTTATTTTGAAGGATCCAAAATAAAATTAAGTATCAAACTTACTTATTTTTAAAAATATTTTTTAAATGTTCCTGCATATGCAATTATTTGTAAATTACACAAAAATCAGAGAAGCAAAAATATCTGTATAAAAATTTCCATCCTTACATATGTTTATGAAAAGGACTTGTCTAACAAACAAGAATAGTAAGATGCAACAATAAAAAAAAATTTATTTGCGTCTCACATTGCCCTTTAAAATGCTGAATGCTAAATGTATCCTTCATCTTAAATGATTACCATGGGGAGGCCTCTGGATTCTTTTGCTCACTCTAAAATAATATAAATTCTTATGGTCACTTTAAGAACAGAATTGTCCCAGTTCAATAACAATGCCTAGTGTTATTTAACAATCAAATTTGAAACTAATTTAATGTTGAGTTAACATGTCTTTCCCATCTGATGCCAAATATTGGCCAAAATCTCTCTTGCAGAAGTTTCTTGATCAGAATCACTTGATTTAAATGATGCCAGGCGAAAAATCCTGTGGATTTCCTATCTTGTCCCATGACTCATACATATCTGTCACATCATCATAGAGTGCAGTCATCTCCTAGATAAGCCTCTCTTTTTCTGCTATCCTGATGCGTTAGCCAGTCTCTCCTTTAGTTTGCTTAAATGAGGTCATACCTCGGCATACTGTGTACTAACTACAGGGAGTGGATGGTGATTTTCCATAGAACCCCACTTCCCAGCCCTGAGGTGGCGAGCAGCCAACTCCCTTCCACCCTCCAAAGCAATCAACTTGCCAAGCTGATTCTCCTCAAAACCTGCCCCCTCTTCCCATTAAGGGTTAGCACACAGAGATTTTTATCAGGCTCTGTTTTTTCAGGAATTTGGAAATTGGTACAATTAGTGCCAATAATGGCACAGGAAAGTAGAACTTTGGGGCTGGATCTGGGAGTTGGATTGCTTTCCAGTCTGAAGGCAGTAGAAACCACATAGCCACTGGCAAAGGGACAGTGACCGCCCCGACATACAGTGACTTTGTGATGATGGGGACATCAAAACCACGTACTGGGAGACCAGGTGGCTGCCTGTGACTGACTGGTCTAAAGAAGGTATAACTACAAAGATACTGGTGTAGCTCGACTGTTTCTGATGCCAGTGAAAGACTAGAAAAGACTGACAGGTGAGTAGCAGTGGACTGTCAATTTAAAGGTAGACAGTGAAGCCAGCGGGGTTGCTACAGCAGCTTTAAAGGAAACTGTCATCCCCGCAGTCTCAGAGCAGACTGCGCTCTCGGCACGCTGCTGGGCCT